>BGPT01001191.1:489-93230 GCA_003297045.1 Symbiodinium sp. clade C Y103 | reverse complement strand
CTTGGTCCTCAACACTGTATTTTAAAGTTTGGCCATCTTGCAGTTCCTTCGGCCTACTGAGTCCATATCTTGGTGGTCTTTATCGAAAGCTCTCCCGGAAGAAGCAGCAGAAGATGAAGAAAAAGTTGGAGAGCCAAATGGTAATTCACTACCGCAGTTCGACGGGTGCCAAGAAAGTGTAAGATGCTCAATTTCTCTGATAGGGGGTGCGATCTGAATCAGCAAAAATGACAATGACCCATTCAATTCAACTTTTGCCTATTTTAAGGCGAGGTGGACCAGCACTGAAGCGATCCCAAGTTTACCCTCGTCGCTATGGCCGTAAGTTCCAAGAACTTCACTGCAAATGGGTGGTTCCTAGGCTAAGATTACAAAGTCCCATGATCATGAACATTTTCGACTTTCGATGTCCATTTGCATCCTGAATAAATTCCAGCCCCATGCCAAATCAATCCTGTGCTCTAGGCTGAGCATACTGGTGAACTTCGCAAATCCCTCTACGGAGATAGCAACGACCTGGCTACAGAACCTCACATTCGTGAAGCCTTGAAAAGGGTGACTTTGATCAACCAGTTTCCGAGCTTAATAACTAAAATTTAATCATACATTGGAAATGGACCCCAAAAAGGCTACTTTAAAGGAAAAAAGGGCGCCAAAATGAGGTGCCCTTTTTTGACCCCAAAAAAGCTACTTTAAAGGAAAAAAAGGGCACCTCATTTTGAGACATACCCAAATATCACGATATGTCTTAAAGTGATATCCCAATTCAATGGTTCCCGGCATCTCATGAGCCACAACTGCCTGTTTCTGACTTGCTCAGGCCAAGACGCTGTCATGCGAAGTTGGAGGAGATCAAAGTTTTCCTCAGGAATGAACGCGATCAGGGTCGCTTTCAACCCGTTTTTGATGATGGACTTGACTGATGATGGTCTACGGGGCAGGGGGTGCTATCAGTCGAAAAACATTTGGTCACAAAGTGATATTTTGGAATGTCAACTCCCCAAAAATGAAGTTGGACTAAGCTCACACCCGGTGTGCTGGCTCCATGCCATTGCCTTGCACTTGTGGCCAAAAGGCTTGCGACTATGTGAAACAAACAGAAAAAACAGACATTTTGATCACTGGGGGTGCGTGGTCCCAGCGTGGTCCACGCGTGGAAATTACAATGTTTACCGTGGAAATTACAATGTTTGCCGTGGAACCACCTTTGTTTGCCGTGGTCCCCAAAACCACCAAAAACCACTCAAAATGATTTGAATTCAGTTTTTGTCAATAATGTTGTGGTTTTATGGGATTATGGGCATGTGGTGAACTGGTGTGGAACCATTTCGTGATACCCATTGTAGATTTCCATGGTAGGTCGATACCAAATCAGTTTTTGTCGATGAAATTGCTTTTGCTTGGGGATTATGATCATCTAGGTGGAACTGGCATGGAATCATTTCGTGGTATCCATGGTCGGTGGGTTGTTCAATGCTGTACTGGCTGTGCTGCAAGGGGCTCCATGTCTCTTCGGGAGAGGAGTGCTACATGAAAACCAAATCAATTGTAAGTCACACTTGCCAAGGTTATTGAACTTCAAAAGGCAACTGAAGTGTTATTTTTTGAAAATCTGTTAACAGTTGTTCTGGTCTTGCATGGGAACATTGTCTAGTACAGTACTAGTAGTTTGTGCCCACCATGGACGCTGCCCAGAAGTTCATAGCTGCAGCCAAAGCTCGCGCTTCCAGATCGAGCGCGGCTGATGTTCATCCTGCTCAGAGCATGCCTGGAAAGCGGGCGAATGTAGGACCAAGGAAGCAAATTTCGAGTCAAGGCACGCTACCACTCATGCAACAAAGAGCAGTTGTGTATTTCTCAAAAAGGGGGATGCTCGAAACTATTCGAAATTAAACTTTTTGATGTAGTTTCGAGCATCACCCATTTTGAGCAATACCCAGTTGTAGCTTAATATGTGTTCTGTCGATTTGGTGCATTGTCGCTTTGTGTGTTTCTTGGATATGCTTTGACCGACATGCAATGGCACATATCATTTGAACACGGGTTGGTTTCAACAAAGCGGGGTTACCCTAGCTATCGTATCATGTACAACTGCATGCCTCATGATTGTATCGTATACTTTTGGGACAATTTTCAAAAGAGACCGCTGTGATACGGCAGGTGCAGTGGCTTCTGATGATCGCAAAGGTGATGCTAGCCCAGCATCTACTGTTCCTGCAGATGATGAGGCTGCAGTTGCACAGGCAAGAGCTTCATACCAAAGTGCCAAAATGAAAACACCAGAAGACAAGATCAGGCGATTGCCAGCCACCCCAAAGGCTCCATTGTCTCGAGAGGTGCAATCAGTTGAGATCTTTAGAGGAGAAGGAGACAAGACAACAAATCAGACATGTAGCAGCAGGAAGAGCAGACCCTTGAAAGCACGCAAGACAATGAAACGCCGAGCCAAGAAAACCAAGAAACCAGCAAAAACTGCTAAGGAAGGAGCTGACACAGCCAAGACCAGGAAGCAAGAACCTATTGAGAACACACCTGTCACCAGTCCTACGACCACTTCTGGAAATTCTACCACCAGCCCTGGTACCTCTACCAACACTCCTGATGCTTCGACCCCTGGTTCTAGGACCTCTGCCCCTCAGACGGCACAGCCGGCTCGCAAAGCTTCTGTAGAACTTGGAAGCCCTGATCTGACAGAGAACCGTTCCCCAGCACCAGGAGCAGTGGCAGGTGTTTTGAATCGAGCCCAAACCACGGACCTAGTTGATGCCCAAAACATGGTGAAGACAGGTGCTGAGGCGGCTCTGCAGGGAGGGAGTGGGAATGAGACAAAGGTGAGAGATGGCACACGATTGCGCATTCGCAACAAAGATTACCACAATCGCCGGATGAGATTCTACCGATCGCTGGAAAGTTTCTTGACTCGATCAAGACATAGCAACCTTAAATGTCAAACCATCAGAATTAATTCGTTATCCCCATGGCCCATATCATGTGAGCAATTGTGAGCATGCGGTTACAGTTTTTGCTATATCACATGTATGTCCATATAATTCTTTTCCTCCTATATGGCGCATGCTTTATATCGATATGAATGATCAATACTAAAAGAAACATGCATCAAAGAGTCAAATCACCCGAAACAATTCCAAATTCTCAACTGCCTGGGCCATGATCTTAGGTTCGAATTCTCCAGATGAGATCGTGAAGCTGGGTGAAAATGCCCGGGCAGGAGGAGGACCCAAACCGATGGAACTAACTAGTTTTGAGCGATCATCTGAAGTGCACGTGTGAAGTTGCAGCAGCTTGTTGATAATATGAGCCTACATCACATCACATATATCGATAGCATGCACCCAAATCACTGCCCGCTACTATACCCTCAAATATGTCCTATCTGCATTGTCTAATTTCTGTCGAGCGCAGGACGCAAAAAGTCAGAAAAACTAGCCATCCTCTTCGAGGAATGGAACAATTGCAATGAGGACTGGACCAGCTCAAGCTTTGTGGTGAGAATGCGTGAGAGAACCACTGAGCGTCAGAAAGGAGGACGGAGGTGGATGACGGAGGGTGACATCATTGACAAATATTCGAAAGGAAGGACACTCGAGGAGGCAAAGCAGATTGCCAGAGAGATAGTCATGGGGAAGGAGACATGCAAACATATGAGAAATACCCACATCCGGGCGCACCCGGATGCGCCCTTGAGACAAGACATGAGACTTTTTTTGATCTGGGACGAAGAGTTCGAGTGCACCGAAACAGATTCAATAGTTGAGGCGCTTTTTGAATCGAAAGATTCAGATGAGCATGGAGGAAAGGATAAGAAGAAGAAACGAAAACGTGAGACTTCGTCATCCTCACAGCAGTCTGACAAGTCCAGCAGCTCTGAGAGCAGCAACTCATCTAGCTCTGCCAAAGACCGTCGCAAGAACAAGAAGAAGAAAGCACAGAAGGGAAAGAAGTCAAAGCAAGTGAAACACAAACGCCGAGACCAAGGAAAAAAGAAACCGTCCAGCAGAAAGGAAGTGAAAGATGAGAGCAGCAGCTCAGAGAGCAGGTCTGAATCTGAAGAGGATCCCGGTGCGGCAGCAGCCAAGAAAGCCAAGGAGGAAAAGGAGAAAGAACGAGAAGCTGCTAAGCAGGCTGAGAAGGACAGGAAACTTGCAGAGAAAGAAGAGCAGAAGGAAAAAAAACGTCTTGAGAACCAGCAGAAGAAAGAACAGACTAAGGAAATCAACAAGAAGAAAGCTGCAGTAAAAAAGGCCAGCAAAAAATCATTATTTTGAGTACTGCTGCTAAAAAGTATTTCAAATGCTTCTGATACACGTGTATACTACATTAGTGCACGTGCTTTCCAGGAATTGGTGTCAACCTTTTTTTCAGGTGATGAGATGGGCCGTGACATCTATTTAATGAGAATACCACGCAATCTTAACTGACACATACATGCATGTGTCAAACATCAAAAACTAAAGCGTGCATGTGTCCCGTGCAGGGAGTGGCAAATTTGGACACGGCCATTGTGGACACTGTGCGCCGTGAACAAGTTTCGACAACGCTGCCCCTTGGCCCAACTATGGTTTAGCTGAAGATGGTTCTAAATCCACATGCACATACAATGGCTTTCATACCATTTGCACACAGCACACACACATGCATCAGTTGACCCCAGCCCAAGCTAGATCGAGTGTTTGGTAGACCAGATTAGCCCAACTGAATTTTCAATACCTGTTTCATTTTTTGTATGGATTTTGTCCATGGGTTAGGAAAACAATTAATTAATATGAATATCTTTATATGAAGCCAGGTCAAGTCAAACAAGCCAAGGTGCAATCCGTTGCATACCAAACCAGCCAACTGCCAGGTCAGATCCGGATCTTCGCAACGCGCTGCAGAAGGAACTTCTCAGCGTCCGCAAGTCCTTGAAGCAGAAGCGCCAGGAGCTGCAGGACGCTTTGGATAACGACCAGGTCACCAAGTGGGCCATGGGGTGTTGGATCTGGACCCAGGCTTTTAGATTGCGATTTGTATGATAGGTGATCTATGTTTTTCCACTGTTTTTCAAATTATTATTCTATCAATTCTTTCATTATGGGTACCTTGATAGTTGGTACTTAGTCGATATCTGCAAGGTCTAGACGGTTGTTCAAACGAATTTGATCAGCTTAGATCGATACAATGGTTCGTGTATTTCCCTATGATATATCGACCAGTTGTGTTTGGGTATGGTTTGGACAGGTGGTAGAATCACAATTATTTGTTGGGGTGTGCTCAAACGTGGCATGCTATTTTTCTGGATGTATCGTGAAAATGGCTCTCAAAGCTGTCATACACAAATTGGTTCCAGTGTCTGTGCATTCGTATTCTATTCCCCAAATTCGGGCAGGAACTCAGCCACTTGTTTTTTTGGAAGGAAACCCACTAGCATTTCAGGCTTAAGAATAGGACCCTTGCAAGTGACAACTTTTGGCCAATGGCCAGAAACCATTCAAACCTGCAGTTTTGTTGGTGCTGGATGTGATGCAGGACTGGTTGTATGATAAATAAAGGATTTGTTTTCCGAACCCTGAACAATTTCAACAGGTCTCCACGAAAAATGGATTGATATTTTTTATCGTTTTATCCTGATAACTTTTGTGATTTCTAGGGCATCCAACCTACTCTACAATACAATCCAATGCACTCTATGTCCAGGTGGATGCGATGGAAAGTCTTGCTGACGGAGCCAAGTCCCTGATCGATGACTACAACAAACGCAAGAAAGCTATGCAGTGAATGGCTTTTGGACTTCGGAGCCCCGGGTTTTGTTGGCGTGAATACCTCGCCCAAAACAGTTTGGAAGGTATCTGGATAGAAGCTCCAAGAACTGCCCCCCAAGAAAAGTTAGCAGGTGTCTTATGAGCTATTACCACTTATGCTTCAAACATATGCATTTAGCACGCTTTCTTTTTGGGTACAATGAGGGCCCGCCAGATCACCGTCCATACTCAATCTTTGTGCCATTCGTTCGTGGTGTGCTTAGTCGGCTGCTATGCTTCAGCAATAGTAGAACATGAGTCTTCAAATTTGGGGAGACACCTCCATGGATGGATCCATGTTTGTGGGATTATTATTACTGGGATAAGACATGGCAATTTTTAGTACCCCAATCAATCATATTAATTTGGTAATTGTACCTCATTGGTGATTCAATCGTCATTGTTTCGAGGAGGTCCTACTAGGTGGGTTGAAGCTCCGCCTGCTTTGTGCTGAATGCCTTACGTTCTTTGCAGCCTATGGTAGTGATGCTACGTTCGTTCAATCCATTGAGCGGGAAGAACATGCGTGTCTTCATGCGTGCGATGAAAAATGCTAGCTAGAATATTGGTGTTGCCAGACTGGACAATACATTGGACTACATCATGTCATAACAAACCCAACAAAATAAACGGGTCCGATATCAACTAATTCATTGAATGAAGTCAAACAAATTTGGAAAGAACCATTCATCCTGTTGTGCCATGGGGTTTGCCCAAAGTAGTTATCCACCCACTAATGTTGTTATATGTTACATTAATCGATCGATGTGTTATTACATGGATTCCAACTCAGTTCATGGTGGTTGATATTAATATATATATGCTATATGTGTTTGGAATGGCATGCATGTGGAAAACCCAGAAATAAACGTATATATATATATATATATATATATATGGTCTATATAGCATATAGCCTATACTAGTCTATGTATTGGTGGTGCAGGTTTATTTCGGGGTTTACTCTGCATGCATGTTATCATAGACCCTTTTGGAAGCAACTGGACCTGCCCAGCTTGCATGCCATGTTGCTACCAGCATCCCTCCGCAGGTGATGGCCGAGCTTGGGTTGCCCAAGGTGTCATCGATGATGTGTCATCTGCAGTTCCTTGGCGCAAGGTGGTGCATGGTGCTGTCTTGAGGCCCCAGAATCTGATTGGCTGGATGACACAATTGAGGTTTCAAGTATTAGCAGGGGCGTGAAAAATGCACGGGCTCACCTGAAGGCCGCTTATCTGAATTGATGTTGATTTTCGGAGCTTACATCACATCGATTCCTCTGCACATGTTTCCCACAACAAGATTATAAAATCAAATTCACTTTGGAAAGGTTTCAATACAAATTGACGAACCCCAAGGAATCTGGCCAGTCAGCTCATCCATGGAGCCGAAAAATGGCCAAGTATTCTGGCTGGAATGTTTCACGGGATTCTTGGAGAATGTGCAGGACACCAATCGACACTCGGTGGTCAAATCCAAGTGCATTATGATGCATCAATCGATGTACAAACAATGCATCAAATGTGATTTTATGCAAGAACTGTTGCAGCATATGTGCTAAAAATGGGTTGTGTGTGTGATGTATTCGATCCGCACTATATTGCTGCTGTAGCAGTTATCATAGCTAAGGAACATATCAAGATCAAAGTGCCGTTAAAATGCAAAAGATCACCCCAGGGTTTCGAATTCCATGAGATTGACATCCTGGACCCATTGTCTTTGGTGAGCTATTTGTTCAACGAAGTTGGGTTGAAAATTCCACCAGAGAACGTGCTGTCTTACTGGGACCACTATCGCCGGAAAGTTGCTGCTGCTCCTTGGGCCTTGCGGCACCCAGCAAAGGATGATGCGATACCATTGGGTCTCTACGGGGACGCTTGTAAAATTCGCCAAGGGAAAAAAATGGTAGGGATTTACATGAACCTGCCGTTGTTCCGACCCAAATCCATAAGGTGTTCTAGATTTCTTCTTGTGGCTTTGCAAGAGGAATTGATGTACAAAAGAAAAACCCTGGACTTGATTTGGCGCCAAATCATTTGGCGAATGAACCTCTTACTTGAAGGCAAGTATCCGCAGTGTGGGATTGATGGTCAGCCTCTTGAAGGTCCTCAGTTGCAGCGGGCAGGACAAGAGATTGTCCCGGGGAAGACATTTGCTGTCACTGAATATCGTGGCGATTGGCTCTGGATGAAACAATGTTTTTCCTTCAAAAGTTCCTGGAAGGGAGGATCGAGATTCCCAGTTTGTTTCCAATGTGAAGCTCGTGGAAAGGAACCTCACTTGTATTACAATGTGCAACGCGACTCCAGTGTGTGGGAAACGGAGTACCCCACTTTGACAGAATTTTTGATTCGTCAGATGCCGTCACATCCCAGTGACTTGAATGCAATTGCAACTGTTTTCCAACCGTACCATGTTTGCCATGCATTTCGATGTGAGCAAGCTGTCCTATCACTAGGGACCGTTTTAGTGCCCATTGGCCACTGTCGAAATCACATCGCAATTAGGATTCGATTTCTGTCGATTTCCTGATCCAAGGTCCTCTGATTGCCCTACGGGGCTTTGATCCGGGAATTGTACGTTGGTGCTCGATGCACGTGGTAAATCTTGGTTTGTTGTATGGAACAAACGCCAGCATGATGAGCCTCGCCATAATCAGTAATTTCTCACCTTATTGAATATCTTTCTTGAAGATCCAACCACAAGCTTGAACACAACTCATGGTTCATAATAGCAACGCTACAAGGATGATGCTATGCGAGGATAAGTTCTTCAATGGCGACAATTTTACAGAGCAATTGGAGAATGCCTATGATGACTTCAAAGCTTTCCTGCGGGCTAGGAAGATCCCATGCTCTCAGAAAATGTTCACACCTCGTTTGGTCTTTCGGCTGGAAATGATGAAGTACTCATTTTTGGTGGGATAAATCAGTGCAGTGTTTTTCTCACGCATGCACTAGGGATAGTGGCTTGCAGGCATACATGCACGTACACGCATGCACGCGCACATGCCGACACACACATCACTACCACAAGACATGCACCCACACTGACACTTACATGCACACACACACACATCCACACGCATGCGTGCTCATGCACATGGCACTCATATGCACTGCAAGTATGCATGCACAACAGGCAGGTAGGCACATGCACATGTATCCAATATATGCAATTTGCGCTCACACGTGGGTGAATGCATCCCCTTTGCCGTCCCAGGTGGTGAAGAAAGACGGTCAACTGTTGATGACAGGCAAAGCCTACAACAACAGGTGCATTGCCGAATGGCTCCATGATGCTGCGCTGCGAGCCAATCAAGTCTGTACTGACCCAAGGTGGCCTGTAGCCTGTTTACTGATGACCCTCGTTCTAATTTTGGGGAAGAGCGTGTTTGAGACTACTTCTTTGGATTCCCTTCATCTCTAAAGTTTCTGCGCCTTCGATTGTTTTAGTGCGATCAAAATTTCGTAGGCAGTTGCGTGCCACTTTGCCAAGGAATGGCATCACTCGATATTTTGGGATCATGGAAAGATCTCCGCGGTTCTTGCCACTGGCTCTGCAAAAAAAAACATTTGAGAACTTTTCATGAAATTATTCAGACAACAAGGCATGTGAATTGAATGTATATGCCAAATTCGAAGTGTTACATGCCAATGTGAATTGCAAAGTTTTGTGATTCCTGTTGCGTAGAACCTGAGCCTGTGTCACATCAGGACTCCAGAACAAGCAAGAGCTCTTGACCATGCAGGGATGACCTACATAGAGGCCCACCTCAAGATTTCCCGGATGAGTTTTCAGAACCCTACCGGCAAATCATTGCTAATTGTATGGCATGCCTTCTTCAGTCACAATAAATTGATAAATCAACTTTCCCAACAAAATAAGCTGTTAATAGCTGTTAGCTTAGTGTGCTTCCCAAGGATGGGGAAACCGCACTTCATTCTGCGACCGAAGATCCATGCGCCGTGGTTGCAAATCTGCCAGCCGCACACGCAGCCAAGGTTTCCAGGAGAGCACATGCACCCATGGCAATTGCCCAGCATGTGGTACAGTGAATGAATGTAGTGGAGGTTGTGCTCATTCCATCCCCACAATGTTAAACACCATCATAGATGGTCTTTTCAAGAAAATAAACAACGATAAAAATTCACGAAGCCGGCATTTGCATCATTCCATCCATGTGGCATGAGGCTCTGGGTCACCTTCTCCGAAATGTGCGGCGCCACTGACACTTAGCTTTATAAGCTTATTTGATCACTAGCTCAAGCAAAGGTTGCAGTTGTACTTGCATTGCCTTATGCCTGGATCATCTTCTGGTTTACTTGCTTGGTCATTCTGGACATGAAACTCCTTTCCACAGTTTCCTTTTGCAAAACACGTTTAAATGGACACACTGCAATGTCTAACTACACAATCGGCTCAGCTGACCGAGCAACGGCTGAGATGAGAATCCTCGTCATCTGCATACGTTCCACGACGAGGATGCAATGATGTGGCTGAAACGTGCCTTTCCGGCATCGAAATTGTTTATCTATGTTGTCATTATTCTATTAACTTCCCAGGGAGTGCCAGGTAAATCTACTCTATCTTATCATGATACTTAATAATCGCATATTTGTGCATGTGTTATTCCCATGGAACCCCATTGCGCATGACCACGCCGACCACGCCGACCACGCCNCTCTATCTTATCATGATACTTAATAATCGCATATTTGTGCATGTGTTATTCCCATGGAACCCCATTGCGCATGACCACGCCGACCACGCCGACCACGCCGACCACGCCTACCACGCCCACCACATATCTGTTTGGTTGGCTGTTAATGCTGTTATGTTGATTTCTTTTGGCCCCACGGCCTATCTTTGTGCACTAAGTGCTTAGGAATTTCCTTGAATGCGCACCAAGAGGATGCGAAGCAAAGAGCATTCTGCCTACGATTGGNGGAATTTCCTTGAATGCGCACCAAGAGGATGCGAAGCAAAGAGCATTCTGCCTACGATTGGCCAAACTCAGGACTGAATTGTGAATTTAAGTTGTCAGTTGTCAGCAAGTTGTCAGTCTTGACTAGGTTGACTGTAACTGCAACAGCAGATCAGAAACTGTGCATTGATCAGTTCCTGCAACAAATCTCAATTATATAAGTAGTAAGTCTTGCCATGGGATAGTGATTAAATCAACCATCACTAAGTGGTGCAAAACATTTTCCATTTTTCCCGGGACCAATGAATACTAGGGCCATGTCAGCTCCTTGCATATCCTAATATGACCTTANATCAACCATCACTAAGTGGTGCAAAACATTTTCCATTTTTCCCGGGACCAATGAATACTAGGGCCATGTCAGCTCCTTGCATATCCTAATATGACCTTAGCCTGCTTGATTTATGCCAACCATTCTATGCAATTTCTGCTGAGAGGATCCTATCTATGAGGTGGAGGATTGGGGTGTACCTTTGATGATTTAAGTGGTTCAATGGTGAATTCAGTTCGCCCCATGAGTTGAAACTGACCACTGCACCCAAGGCTCAATCGATCATCTGCTAGCCGCGCGTGATTGACAAAAAACGGTGGGAGCAAAAGACCCGGTGGAGAAAACATACATTTTTTTTGATCATTGACTAGATCAAGTCATCATGATCTTGAATTCTATATCAACAACATGAATCTCATACCTATGTTAGCCCATGCTGATCCAATGGTGGACAGGCAGGGACTGATTGGGTGGGTGAGCGTGGTTCAGCGTGGTCCCACGTGGTCGACGTGGTCTGTGCAAACAATAGGATTTACATAAAATCAATGGCAAACAATCCCCTNTGATTGGGTGGGTGAGCGTGGTTCAGCGTGGTCCCACGTGGTCGACGTGGTCTGTGCAAACAATAGGATTTACATAAAATCAATGGCAAACAATCCCCTTAAGACTCCCTGGGTATATATATGTAATATATATATATATATGTAATATATATATATATATGTAATATATATATATATATGTAATATATATATATATATATATATGTAATATATATATATATGTATATATACGTAATATATATATATGTATATATATATATATATTTCAAATCCGCCAGATTCTGATGCAATCCCCGTGGCACAAGAGATATGCTTCGCCCCCAGGAAGCTCGCATGGGTGCGCTGGAGCGCGGTGAGGACGGGCAGAAGATGATGTTGAAATGATGTGGGCAGTGATCGTGGTTGAGCCTGCTTGAGCCTGGCTGATTGGTTATGAAATTGGGAAAGATTGGGGGTGGCAGTTCCAGTTACAAGTGGATTATGGTTTGAGGGCTTAATTGTAGACCAAGTTATGGTGGTTGTAAACCAACTGGTGAATCACACGGCAAAGCGAGCTTGGGACTGATGGAGAGCTTTTGAACCATTTTATATCATCTCATAATATTGTTATTCAATATGATTTTTCACGTGATGGTATATTTTCCCTGTTACTGTTATCACCACATGATGCAACAAATTGCCAACACATGTCCTAGTTTTGCTATACATAGTAATCTTTTGCAGTCTTCCACACTCTCGGCATTGGTTGAAAGAGAGATCTGATAAAATCTTGAACGGAAAAACCGACCATCACCAACCACTTCGAGGGTGATTTGACCATGCTTTCCGGTGTCGATTTTCCCAACCAAACCAATCCATTGAACATCACTTTCACGGGTCAATCACCATTTTTGTTGGTTAACTCACCATTTTTACAGCTTGAATCACCATGTTTGACCACTTGAAACCCCAGGTTTCACCCAGACCCACCCATTTTTGGCCACGGTCCAGGACGGCACGTTGGGGCGGGAAGCGACCTGGCTCCGGGAGGCGAAACTATGAAACTAATCTTCCAACCCCTATCTGGCAGGGTCTTTGTCAACCTACTGGAGGGTATTGCTGGAGTATCAGTATATGATTTAATTATAGATTACCTATGGACATACATCAAATACCCTCTGGTTGTTGAACATAGTGAACTGGAAGCTATGGCCCATTTATAGATTATTTATATATATATATATATATACATATTGACTTATCCTCACGTTTTTTTTCATAGTTTGAGCCTGAACAGTTTGACCATTTTTGTCGAACACTAATCTTCCAAGCCGTGACCGATGGCAGGGTCGTCATGTTATTTTATGTTATATTTTGGGAGGGTAACTATAGTATCTATAGTTAGGGGGCCCACCTTATAGGGGTTGTGACCATCAAAGATATGGGGATAGAGTTGATGAATGACGGGGGATACTCATGGGTTTCAAGGTTTGAAAATGTTTGACAGTTATACTGGGTTGTGATAAGATTGTTTGAATCGAAGTGTTGGAGGATCACAAGGAACTCTAAGCACCCAATATAGGTCTTAACCACTAAGCATCGGGAAATCATTGATGAATGCCGCTTCATTGCGGATTCGAAAGCACAATAAGGGTGCCAATTTACCAACCGAATGGGATATGTACGGGTATTTTTCATGGTTCAGCCAATCATTGACAGTATCTGGACAAACCAATATTGACATGTTTGACACATGCTCAACTTTACTCTCAATTTTGGCTCGGAGGACCCTGTGGTATCCGTTGATGCAACCAACAATCATTTACGTGGACGGATTAGCAAAGTTCCCGAGCCTTAACAGAGGGTAGGATGAAATGTTTCCTCCCCCCGCCAATTACGACATACCATCGCCCCAATGGATAGTCTACCCCTGAGGAGCTTCTAAGCATGGGCCGTGACATCATGCTTGCCCTTTCATGAGACTGACAACTTGGAGCCCAAATGAGCCTCATCCCCATGTGGGGATGAGTCAAAAGAAATTTTAACAGATGTTCATCCCAACATTTTAGGGATGAACATTCATGTGGCTACGAGTCAAAACCCTGGCACCCAGTGAACCCCAAAATAGCTGGTGAATGGACGTTCATCCCAGAAAAATGGATAATAATAAGTTTTGACTCATCCCCATATCATCCATAAATTCCAGCGATGTTCATCCCAGCCTTCGCCAGGCGCGCAGCATGATTGGCGCCGCAATGACGGAGGCAGGGGAGCTTTTGAAAAAGCGACATGCGGAAGATGGGAACAGACTCAACAAATCTCAACAATGATGATTCTGAATGATTCTTATGCGTACAAACACGTAGGAACACACGCATTTATTTAATATAGAGATATTATGTTTAGCTGCTAAATTTATCTGAACTACTACTTCTCATACTATGTATTGTTGTTATGGAGTTAGACAATGTATGACAATGTTAGATATAGAGTAAATAGATGTAAATAGATAGATGAACATAGATGTTGCCATGGGTGTTTAATCTAAAATCACACTAAGAGGGTGGGTGGAGCCGACCTATTCCGATGATATACCTTTTCTGACCTTTTTTTTTGTGGGGGGAACCCGCCATTTTTTGGTTGCGTGTACATATGGATTGGTGAATATCTCCGGTGTTATACAATGGTTTATCCCGTTTTCTTCAGCTTGAACGAGTATTTCTTCGTTGGTTCAAGCCCCACTTCTGTTCGTCATCTCGTGTCATCTTTGCTCAGGCGCAAGGACAATGGCGACAAGAGCTCGCGCAGATGAAAGGAGAACAACGGCAACAGCTGCTTGGCCTTGTGAAACTTGATGACTGGCTTAGCTTTTGAAAATTATGGCTTGATTTACTGTATGTTGATTTATGTTGATTTTAACCGACTTAACCATGAGACATGGGGACTTATTTTGGAACACATGGGTTGACTTGCCTTCTGGTAATCAAACATCGCATTGGAGAATCAGTTGAATTCCCCACAGATAGTTCGTGAGTTTCCCAGCTAGAAACCTCCATCTAGTTCTGGATTCTCCAGCTAGTTTGATGGCACCGGAGGGTAACTGATTTAACCATGAGACATGGGGACCTTTTTTTGGGACATTGGCAAACTTCATGGGAGATGGAGGTTTCCCAAGTCATGGGGGTACGCCCAAATCATCAATTTGTTTTTGGATTTTCAATTATAAACCATCTAGCTATTGGGGTACCCCCATTTTAAATCATTTTAAGACACCCCATATGTAACCTTTGCGACCTTGACTTTGCCTGGCTTGTGGTTTCCAAGTATTGAAATGGAACGATGATCCCCAAGCATGACGTGACGTGATGGTCCCAAGGCAGCTTGTGATCTGACAAAAATGGCAGGGGGTCAAGTCAAGCAAGAGAAATGATGATTGAATGGTGGTTTACATAATGGGATTTAATGGTGGTTTAATGGGATTTGTAATATTTCCAATATTTTTTTTCGTGGTGGGGTGAATCCACCAAGCAGGCAACATCATACATTTCATCCCGAACTGTTTCTATAACGATAATCCGAGGCTGGCGAGTAATTTCGCCACATGAATCCGAAGATATGTGTCATGTTGATTGGTGGAACATGGTGGAACGGAGTTTCCACCTTTGACACAATGAACAGTGTGGATTGTCGTATCCCTCCATGAATCACTACTGTTTGTCAGGATGACTTGCCCACATGATGCAGCTTCTACCCTCAGGTCATCAAACATTGCTTGCTGGAAAAAACCACATATTTAGTTCGATGATTTTCCCATTGATACCTCCATTTAGTTCTGGGATTTCCCATTGCCACGTTTCATTGCCGGATGGTAATTCATGGCATAAACCCACCAGTTCTGACACCTAGGCTTGGTTTGCTTGAGGTGCAGCAGTTGCAGGGTGTGAGGGGGTCCTGAATTTCGCATATGCTGCAAAAGGACGAACTTCGACATCCCTAAATGTACGGGTTTGTCTACATTCAATGCGGGAACCGGGAAACCCTACAAATTGCCATTGTTTGGGGAAAATCATGTTAAGCCAGGGGAATTCGGGGATTTCCCAATTTTGACAGAACCAACCCTCTGTTTTTTCCTCTATTTCAACAGGCCAGATACCTCAAACATGTGAGGATCGTCCGCAGCTGTTGCCATAGCATAGCAGCTGTAGAAGATTGTGATGTAGCCGCTGCTATTGCCGCTGCTATAAACATGAAGTGGAGCATGGGAGCAGGAGACTGGATACGTCGAGGATCCAGAGAACAGCACGCCTCCTCCACATCCAGTGGCTTTGGATCCACTCCTCAATGCCCTGAACACCCTTTATTTGACAATGGATGAGATCTTTGAAGGGGCAGTAGGTGATTGGGCAACGTTGTTCCAGATGTTCCAAATGACGAAGTCACTTCTGGTGGAGCCTGTGGCTCTGGTGCTTCAGTTGAAACTTCAGCTGACGCACCAGATCCACAGGCTCCACCAGAAGTGACTTCGTCAAGATGCAGCCCAGCAAACGAGTGAAGTTGGAGCCAGCAGATAGACCTGCTTCGGTGAATGACACTTGCCCTGGCATGGCTGAGCCCGTTGATGATGACCTGAGTCAGCAGGATTATGGAGTTTGCCCTTGGTGCCAGGAAAGAAGCACTTTGTGGGTGTGGGTTTGCGGTGGCCAGTGACTGTGGATCCGCTGCAGGAGATTCCCAACTTGCAAATGGCCAGGGCAATTCAGAAGCCCTCCGTAGCTGTCGCCTTCTAGACCTGCGCTGCCAAAAAAGATTGAAAGAAGCGCCGTCTCCAATTGTGGCTGATTTTTTGTGCTGTCAGCCATCCAGTAGCTGGGGAGCACCTCAAATCCCTGGCCTTTGGTTTTTCTTTAGCAGTTTGAACATGGAGCCCCAAGCAACCAGAAATAAATGGTGGTTTCCCCAAGCAACCATGTGTATCCATTTGTTTTGTTTCGATTTTTAGCTACCAGGTAGAATCACCCATTCATGTTTGGCTGTTCGGGGGTGCAGGAAGGAGATCAGTAGCGTTGCAAAGTTGATTTTTAGGGACTGAGAAACTGTTATCATCCTTCACATACCTCCGTGCCTGAAACCCATTGTAGGCCCTTTACAGAAGGCATCGTCAACGTGGTGTAGTTTGGGAGAGATTGTCATGTTGTTGTCAAGATCAACGATGGTTGGCATGTGACGCAAACAGTTCATTCTGTATGAATTCAATGTATGCTCACATGTTTTGAATGTGCTTAAAGTTCGGGGTTGCAGGAGGACCACTTAAACTTAAATCAAACAACCATGTGTCAACATGAATGACATATAACAACGTGATATCTACTTATATAATGTTTTATAACTTAACATCATTACATTATATCAAAGAAATAATATATAGCAAACTATAGCAGACCCACTGCCAGGAACTCGCTGACGCCTCGCGACAAAGCAGCGCGAGGATGGAGAAGGTGGGGTTTATCTGGCCAGGATCTTCGGGGTGCGGCTGACCAATTCGTCAAAGGTTTAAACCAGAAATGATGGGTGATTTGCTGACTCTCCGTGAATCAAACCTGGCAATTGAAAATCCCGCATGTGTAGGTGTTTTTCCCATGTTTTTTTTTTCCATTGCAACCTGCATTTATAGTGGATTTTCCATAGCCACGTGTGCTTACCAGAGGGTAACCATCGGGTTTCAATGGGATTTATATGAAAATATTTAGGATGGGAAATATGCTACCTTAACTGTCAAGTTATGTTAAATTAGTGGTTTCTCAAAGCCATTCCAGCTGAGAATGCATGTCGTCTAAACCCTATGCGATAAAGATCGACTGTGTAGCAGAACTGGTAGACCTGAAGGCCTGGCTAAAGAAGAGGCGCCAAGCGAGGTGGAACACACTGTAAGTCCACAAAATTCAAAGGTTGAAGGACAACATGGCAGTATCATTCCGATAGATTGCAGGCAGAACGGGCCTTGGCAGTACACGAGTTGCTCGGCGTCAAAATTTGGGACGGACTGGGAGTAGATGTGATGAAACAAAAAACTGTGATTTGATTAAAAAAATGTTGTTTTCTTTCGATTTTGAACGGATTTTAACGAGATTTATAAGGACTGTTGCAAGGCCGAAGAAGATAGAACAGGAATTTGTTCTTGCTTCAAGATTGGATTTCATTTTTCCTGAAGGGTGGGTGCTATTTAATGACTAATGTTTGGATGGGCATGCCCGATGTTGGGCCATTTTTTTGTTTTGGTTACAGTAAACCTGAAAAAAATGTATGTTTTGCCTTCAGCACATGGTTCAAAATGATGAACCCCAAAAAAACGAATGGATTCCGACTGGATTCCTGTTTTCAATAAATGACGAATTTTGTGGGTCAGTTTTTACCTCATGAGAGAGGCATAAACCGCCGAACTCTGACCCCAGTGGGTTGATCAAATGCCTTGACGGCCGGCCTATCAAATCAACCAGCAGAACCAAAAGGCATTGGACATTGGTCATAAGTTGTTATGAATCTATGAATCAGAATTTTCAGATTTTACATCATTTACATCATACTGTATCCCTTTTGTTGATGTTTACAGCGAATCATGTTTAATCCGCATTTCTGGTGGTGAGTTTCTCCATTATCAATGGATAGTTCTTTCTGGTCCTGTCAAATTTCGAGGTCCATCCCCAGTCTACATCAGCCGATGATCCCAAGTATGTTTTTTGGGGGAACCCTAGTGGCTCAAGCGCAAGAGATCACAAGAGCCATGGATGCCACTATCCAGAACTACCGTTTTTCTTTTTTGCCATCAAGTTTGTTTTTTCTTTTGTAGGGTATCTAAACTATTTTTGTTGGTTATAGATGGTTGTAATTATAGTGCAGTAGAGAATTTTCTTGAACTGGCTGCACTTTTGCATACTTATGGCTTACCAGGAATACTTGTGAATACTTCATATTAATGCACAATGGAATGGAGAACAAAAACAGGCAGATAGACAGATAGACAGATAGACAGATAGACAGATTACATAGATACTCTCTGGTAGTCAAAGATGGTTTGCTGGAAAATTCCCCAATTATAGGTTATTGATGGTTAGTGTCCCAGCCCTCCATATCAGCGATGAATTGTCCATTCCTCCAACCTGCGTCCTGCGCTCCATGAGGCGAGGTCTTCGTCGCAGCGAAGAGCAGCTGAAGGTGGCGGCGGCCGATGTTGGGATTTCGCGGCTCCAGTTCGAAATCATGAAATCGCCGTAAAATCCCATTAAACCCTCAAATTCCCATTCAATTCCTCAAAAATATAGCCTCCGGAGTCAAGCGCGGCAAGCTGGGACATCCCCGAACTCAATGGAGGTTTAGAGCTCGGAAAATGGTCTATAAATACTATAAATAGTGGATTGTCCATTGCCATGTTTGATGACACCGGATGGTAGACCCTGCCATAAAAAAACATGAGTTGAACCATCAAACACGGCGGATCTAAGCAATGATGAACTGTTGGGATTTCAGGAAGCATCAAACATAGGGATTGAACCGAATCAACCAATGAATAATTGATACAACGGAAGATAATGGAAAGCTAAGAGGGATTTGCAAGCAGGGATAGTTGCTTGACATTGATTAACTAACCAGTTGAAAACATATTTAAACTGATTAAGGCTGTTCTTTTCTGAGTTTAGGGTATGTAACCGCCAAAATGTATAAACTACATTGTGCAATTTTAATGCGGACAATAATTGTCAACCATCAAATTTGAGGGCCCCCTATAGCACCTTGAAAAAAGATAGGACAATACATGACGGAAAAGGCTTACCATCATTTCAAGCCAGACCCCAGTCGTTCATGACACAGTATGGTAAAGATAGCCAGTTTCAATCTAGCATGAATTGACTTCTGGCTTGTTGAACTTGAAGGGGCTCTATTGTGGAGGTATCCTACAATGCCCAAAACTAGATGGGCTATAATGAAAAATCCGGAACCCCCCAAATAACTTCATATTCAAACAACGTGCGTGAAAATTGCGGAAAGCTACGTCCTGTGCAGGCCATCAGCAAGATTCAGGAAGTTCCTCCGTGGTATGCTCAACTTGAAGGTCGCAGCGCCACTTTTTTCACGTTCTGCCGTTTGAAATCTAGCACAATTCAGAGGATCTTACACTGGAAGATTCCACCATTTATAGATGATTTGTCCACGAAAGCCTTCGTCGATTCCATTGCCAGGTTTGATTACCGGAGGGTATGTTTTTATTCCTTCGGGGATTCTTGCTATTTTCCCGGGTTTGTTTTTTTTTGGGATATTGGTTGGGAATGGCAGTGAACTATGGTTGGAATCATCTGAATAGATCCCAACATATGGGTTTCAATTTTAATATTGACAATTCTGAGATTTTGCTACTTGGGAGGTCCTTCTATCTCCTGATGCTAGAAACCGTTTGGTTGTTTGTTTGTCCAACCGCCCCAGAAAATGATATATACTATACATAATATCTCTTGCAGACATAATACGGTTCGCTTGATGGCAAATCACAATTTTGGGTAGTCAAGCCCTGCCTATTTGTGGAGGTCACTCGAACCCCCTTGGTTCTGAATCATAGCTTGGAGGGGTAACCTGCCCTTGACAACCCAGAGGGAAAGATGATAAATTGTACCCCAGAGCGGCCCAGCTATACTAATTTCCCGGAAGGACATTGCCCCCAAGGTATGCTGGTCAGTTTGTAACACCCACTAACTATGTGCTTCGACAAAAGTTTATATATACATTATACAATATAATATGTATGAAACGTCATACCCTCCGGTAATCAAACATGGCAATTGGAAATCCCCTAAAAATGGAGGTTTTAATGGGAAAATCTCTATAAATGGTGGATTTTCCATTGCCATGTTTGATTACCAGAGGGTAAATTAACCATGTATTTTGCTCACCAAATTAGACGACCTCAAACACCCTAAATGGCACTGTGGAGGCGCCATCGTGAACGTGGAACGTCAAGTCAATGAGCAGCAAGTGGCCGTGGAGGTGGGCACGCTGAGCAACAAAAAAATGTGGATTTCTACATCAAGAACTTGTGGAGATCATGGAAATCAAACTTGTTATGGGTATTTCATGGGATTTAGCGGGGGATGAAAAACTGAAATCATTTGGGGACATAATGGGGGGGATGAACAAGCATTTTGCGGAAATGATTGGGTCAATGGGATATTTCATTGGATCTCGCGGGATACAAAGACCCAACAATTGCCATACTTGACTACTGTAGAGTACATGTATACACCAACTATCTTGATGATTCATGATTCTTTTTTTTCCATCTTTTTAGGACAGCTCTCAAGATTTTCCACACCATCTAACAAACTGTGCTTTATTGTATATATATATGTATGTATGTAATGTAATGTAATGTATTGTAATGTAATGTAATGTAATGTAATGTAATGTAAAGTAATGTATGTGCAGCCAAGCGCCGCGGGTTGCCCGGACCGCTCTCAAAACACTGTAATATGTGGGTCATTCTGGCATTCCTGAAAAACTCAGGTAGGGGACCTGTGCGACATTGCACAAGTCATCCTGAACCCTATCATTATAAAGCCGTAAAAACCTAGGACCTTACACCCTAAACCTCAAAATCAATGAGAAAATTAAGGAAAGCCCCTAAACGCCAAACACCTAAAGCTTGATACCTTAATTTTCAAACCCTAACAACATCTTAAAGTGTAAAGCTAAAAGTGATGTTGGGTGAAACGAGGTGTCTGGGCGTATATGGGGCCATATGTATACCTGACTCAGACATATGATTCATACATTTGTATATATATATATATATGTACATATATACAGGCATAGATAGAGATATATTTGTAAATTTATATACATACACATATATATATATATATATACACATATTTACATGTGCCTCCAGTAAATTGACATAGATATGGAAATCTATGCGTGGGTTCCAATAGGAAAATGAACTTTTTTTTTTCATGTGGTTTTTGCATGTGTCAATTTCCTTGAGGGTACATATACACATACATATCCTATAATGTTTGCCCTACATTGATCAACTCTGTTGGTTAAAAATGTGTGGGTGCGCCCCAAAAAACGATAAACCAACAATAGTGATAAGCACCAGTGATTTATTTGCTATTCAAAATGCAATCTCATCCCATCAGACCCCTCATTAAACTCATTAAGTCTCATTTAATCCTTAGAAATTCCCATTGAATCCACATGATATCCCCATGAAGATGCCTTGTTTCCCCGCAGGTTCAAGTGGCAAGGCTCCAGGTGCGATTTCTACCAGCGCTTTTCGATGGTAGAAATATGTGGTTGGATATAGTGATGAAATTATGAATCACCCTCCGGCAATCAAACGTGGCAATGGAAAATACACCATTTATAGAGAACTTTCACATGAAAACCCCCATTTTTAGAGGAGTTTCCATTGCGACTTTTGATTACCAGAGGGTACTTATTTGGATGTAAAAGAAAATACAGTATGTGAAAAAAACATAAAAAAAACATAGAATTACATACAGTTGGATTTCTAGTGAAACAATATAAATATATAAAGTGGATAAATTATTGAAATTGTGTAGTTGTATCTGTATCAACCAATCAGAATCAATATATTCGATCGATGAACACATATATATATATATATGTATATGTATGTATCAACAATAATCCTATGAAATCATGGATAAACATAAAATGATTCAAACTATCGATATACATGTAGTGGTGAATACTGGTTCAGATTCATAGTGGTTTTCAGTGGTGAATATTAACCAGCAATTGTGGAGAATAGATAGACTGTCAGACTCCAGTATTTTCATGTATTTTCAATTCACCGTATGTCCATTAGAATTGGACATGTTGTTTCAATTGATTGAAATAGTTTTTCATATTCTGGCAATGGGGATTTCCTGTCCGCCCACCAAAGCTACCCTTGTTGATTGGTTGGTATAGTGGGTTATACTACCTGGTTCATTGGGGATTATACGCTAGCCCATACTCAACGGGATACCTACTCACTAACCAGTATTTCATGGGATGGGATAGGGGTATGTTTCATAGCTCAAACCTAAGCGTGAAAGTACTCTTTGCATGATGAAGTGTAATTGTTGGGTGTAAATTTTCAAGGTGTTCAAGACGTGTTCACAATATACTTGCAGTCATTAATCTCCGCTGATTCCCCTGGGTTCCCCAATTATCATCTCTAAACATATCCTCCAAACAGAGATCCCTCGACTAGTGGTTTGATTGAACATAGATGCCCAAAATCTAGTGATTACTCATCATGGTGCCTATTAAAATTGCAGGGGTGTATCCCATTTTCAGGCATAGCCATCAGTCATATTTCCATTGTTTTCGCCATGATATCGCCAATACATCCAGTGAACATCATTGAAGTAGCAATGAAATCAACATGTTTTGATCATTTTTGATCGTTACGTCACGTTGAGTCTCAAGTGAGCTCCTTAAAATTGGCTGGTGAATCTCAGTCTCCCGGGATCGGATGATGGACCCATTTGCCGGAACCCTCTCTATTTTAGGGCAAACTGGATAAGCTGGATATGTCTGGCTGAAATCATCTTCATCTCACTATGTTTGTGAGCAAAATCCACGTATTACCCCACCATTTCCAGTGGGTTTTCGCATGGTTTACCGGCTCCACCCTGCCCAGGTGGAGTGCGACGGCTTGCGTCGCCGTGCCGAAGTCCTGGGCGGCATGCGCGAGGAGATACTTCAGGCGTTTCGCTTCGGTGGAACATCTGGGCCTTGCGGAGCTGGGAAAATCTGGGTCTGTACGAGGAATATATATCAACTAATTAATGGGGTATGGGTATATAGTCATATATGGATACATATATATATATAATTATATATATGTACCATATCAATATACAGGTTTGTCTGAAAATGGTGCACACCCCCAAGTATAGCTATCGAATAGAGAAAATGATGGTTGACGTTTAGGGGTAGCCTATTTTTTGAGACAAAAACCATTTGGGAAATCTGGGAACATAGAAATAAGGAATAGTTCAATTGAATATATATATATATATTATATAATTTTGAGGGGAAAACTTTAAAGTCAATAAAACACCGAAGAAGTTTATCCTCAGGGAATGACTCTAAAATTGAATATAAATTTGGGGAACATGGTGATAAAACCCCTCAAATGATAGGGCCTAGGGATATGATTTGGCTCTTAGTTGACCCCAAAATCAGATAGCAATGGGGACTTTGAGGATCTTGACTCACCCCAACAAAAATGGATGACATGGTGATATAAACCCACAATAACAATAAATGGACATATCATGGGGATACAATGGGTAAATAAAGCAACAGAAGTGAAATTTAAGAAACACTGGATATTAAATGGGTTTGTTTGACAATTTTTGCAATGATAAAGCTGTTTTTTTGAGGCATCCTCCATGTTCAAACTAAAACGGAAATATATTGATATCTATCATATTCTAAAACTACATGTGGGGTCAACAAAACATGTGATGGGGATATACTTGGAGATGACAGGATATAGTTGAATGTATGCAGGCGCATTTCATTCAGGAGGGTGAGACCTAGAAGACATAAGATGGAATAAATAATTGCAAATGGAAGAGGATATAGAACAATATTGCAGCGGAAAAGTTGATATGCGAAAATGCGATCATTCGACATTTGGGATACTGTATCATAGGGGAAATGGGCGATCATATGGGATAATTGAGCAACATCTGAATTCCTGAACATGGTTGCATTTTTATCCGCCACAAGGATCCACAAGGTTAAAAACTCAACACTGGATAAAACAGATGATATATCCTATGATTTCGGAATTGTAGGTAATCAACCCGTGGATTGAGCTACATTTGACTTGGAACCATGAACATGGGATGATGCTCCTAGTGACTGATGTTGTTGGTAAGTTGAAACCAACTATCTCTAGTTTTTGCTGGTGATTAAAGAGTTTACCGTAAATTATCATGGCTATGGACAACCCACCATTTGTATCCATTTGTATCCATTTGTATCCATTTGTATTGTAGATCAGTTTCCCCACCAGTTTCAAATGTTTTTTAATTTTAAGTCTTAATTTGCTGGAGGCTAAATCATAACAAACCCATTTTAGCGCCCTAGGTATAGGGAACCCTGTTTGACCTGCCAATGTGAATTCGATCAATGGGCCTGACGCCGTTGTGGTGCAAGGCGATGGATGAGAAGGTGGTTGCCAGGCTGCACTGACTATGCAATGTTGCTTTGGAAATCTTGCTGTTGCCTATCTGATTTAGAGATGAAGGATACGGCCATTTAGGGCCATGTTCAAAATGTTCGAGGCTTTCCCAATCGCACCGGTCATTTGCAGAGCTAACTAGCTAGCAGGAATATACAGCGCTGCTAGAACAACCGCCATGTCTTGGCCTTCTAACCTTGATTGTTGTTCATTGAACTCTCTCATTCGCCTTGAAACGCATATGTATCACCCTTGATTACCGCTAAGTTTCGAATGTCTACATATCCATGATTCCTTTTGATACTTTATAGTTATCCCATGTTCTCCCCGAATTCTCTCATCATTTCGCATTTAGCCTTGGGGTCCCAAGGCTGTTTACCGGGAACCTGTGAGCTCGGCGAAAGAAGACAGGCGCATCATGAGGATATAGCCAGCAAGAATGGGATACGAACATGGCGACATGTCATGGGAGACATCGATGTCTACCTTGATATGATACGTGATGATAGGTGGGTGTGTTTGAAATTGGCGGTATCGCAAAATGGCAATTCCAGTGGGAACATTTCTCATCAACTACTGGATTTCGGGGTACTAGTACCCTGTCAGACATCCCCGGGGTTGGAGATGGTTGGCACTTCAGAATGGGAACATCTCCAACTAAAACCAGGATCCGTAAGGATCATTAGGACAATGATCCGGTTGAGGCCATCACCCAGACTTGTTGTTGTGCAGCAACTGATGTGGTCCATAGCTGGGGGTCAAAATTCATAAAGTCACGAATATGTACACAATCACAGGCATAGGACATTTTGAGTTGTGTTTATTCTTTAAGTTAATACGCCAGATTGAGCCAGCATGAGCCAGTTGCTGTCTCAGTTGTTTTCTTCCTGAGTGAATGGCTGAGTGATGTCCATTTGTCGAGTGTCTGAACGGGTGATTGTATGTACATGTCTATATTATATATATATATATACATATATGTAGTATATATATATATATACATATGATATATGCAAATAATTACAAATATATTGGTCTTTAAACTCAATGATAGAGGCAAACAATGTGTGTATATGTATATATAGATACCCATACAACTTATATATATATATATATTCACATTTATAACAATACATGCAGCTCCATTAATATATATATATATATATGTATATATATACATACGCATATGTGGTATTTATATATATATATATATGTATATGTATATGTATATATATATATATATGTGTGTATACCCTCTGGTTATTTAACATAGCCATGGAAAATGGCTAATTTTGGATGGTTTTCCAAGCTAGAAACCTCCATCTAGTCCGGGGGATTTCTCCTCGGCCTCCAGGTGTGGCGTCTTTCTGAAACGCTGCGACGAACTCGACGCGCGGCTGGCGTCGCAGAAGGTGCACGTGGAGGTGCGGGTCGCGCGACGGTAGAGTGGCCATGGGGTAAACCTTGAGGGAACCAGCAACAAATGGAGGGATTTCATAGTGATTACATGGGATTTAGTACTGGCTTGATGGGATTTAGTAGTGATTTCATGGCATTTAGTTGTGACTTAATGTGATTTAGTAGTGATCTGATGTGATTAAGTAGTGATATATATATATATATTTATATTGTAACAATATATATATATATGTATTGGGATTTATCATGATTTAATGGTGATTTAGAAACATCAGGATTCTATTGGGTTTGATGGGATTTGAGCAGGAAGAATGGTGGTCTTAATCATCAAACATGGTGATTTCATTGGATTCTCATGGAATTTCAATGTTGATAGGTGGTGCTTGAACCAACATGCGCATGGTGATTTTCATCATGTGGATATGGATATTTAGTACAAAGATACAACCAACATGGGTATAGCCAGCAATGTGATGTCAGAATCATGGGGATAATCCAACTAGGCCCACGAGCAACGCTTCAGCAGCTTCGCCGAACGTTTGGAGGTGCCGCTGGGATTTTGAAGCTCACTATAGTTACCCTGAGGTAAACGTACGAAAAGATATGGAAAACCCAATGTTTCCCGTTCAAAAATATACAAATGGTGCGTTTTTCAGGTCTTGTTGGTATGTTCAAGGGAGGGTATATCCCCCATAAACCCTAGCTGGCCAAGTTATAAACCCAGCTTGACCATCTAGTTTGCACCAGCCTGTAATGATATGATATAGCACCCCCCAGCCAAGGATGAAACAGTTCGAAACATTTTTGTGTGGTGGAAACATTCGGGGGGAGAAATACTGTCCGGCATCTTTTATGCATGTGTACTCTATACTGTATGTTTTACAGGGTTATATTATATACATAGATGATGGCCTGGGTCAGACTATATAAATATACACATACGTTGGGTAAACACTTTTGACCAGAAATCGTAATGGTGTAAACAGTTTACCTTACCACGTCCGGATGATATATAATGTAGCCATATACGTATGTACAACTCAGCGGTGGTTCCAATAAGTTTCCACATATTTCTCCGCATGTTCCGCCCCACATTCTGAACATTTCATGAAGTTTCTCCCCATGGCATTGGCAGATTCCATCCCATCCCCGCAATATACGCCCTTTGAATAGATCCACTACTGAACCCAGGTTTCTGGGAGCAAGTTTACAGTTCAGCGAAATGGAACCCTGGTCCGAAATATCAGCTTAATCTTTTTGTCGACGTGCTGGACTCAGCCAATACCTCAAAATCATTGAACCTCATGTGGGTTTGTCTGAAAATAGAGTGCCCTCAAATTTGAATTCTACGTTTGAAGGTGTTCTTCATTGATTTTCCCCACAAAAACATGGCCAGAACTTTTGGGTTTAAATCCCCTATCGCCTCAGCTATCAGTTCCCAGCCAGGGTTTGCAGCAGGAGGTCTTTGATGTGCTGCATCAAGGTGCCTGGTTAGCAGGGAGGGAAGTGGCGAGTTGAGCTATGGCTATTCATATTCCCCCAATAGACGCATCAAAAGCCAAGGAGCTACGCACAGTTTCCTGTCATTATATTAGGCATGGTACTTTTTTTCCGAGTAATAGTTTGATATAGAGTAGGTGAATGTTAGAACTACAATAATCGTCACCATCCCCATAGTAGAATGTTTTATGGCTAGTGTGTATTGCGCTGATTCTTGGTACATTTATTTCTTAGCCCCCCAAATGGTTGGCTACTGGAAGTTAGTGGAGATGCTTTCATGGTCTTGTGGCTCCCACAAGTGCATTTTTGTTTTGCTATTTTTGGGAAAGAGCTTGTACTTAGCTGAAACAAGTATTTTTTTGAGTATCCCCTCCATACTTGACTACTGCGAGAAACCCGGTGAAAAAAAAACCTTGCATTTGGGGATGATTATATTCTCACCCATTTATAGTGATTTTGGGGATGTTTTATTGGTGGGTTTCCCACATGATCCCATGTTTTCAATGGATAAGCTACTGGGAGCCACCTGGAAGCTGCAAGCTGAGTAGGATTAGGAGAATTTGGTAGCCACAGGCTGGGGCTCACAAAAGTACTTTTATTACTATGTTTTTTCAAAAAATCTTCACTTTGGTTTCCAGGCGCTCAGAAGCGACGCGAGGAGCTTCTGGCGGAGGTGGAGCGGAGCTACATGGTGCAACATGGTGATGTAACTGGGTACATGCACCCTGAACAGATCCGTAGAAAACGCGTCAACTACCGCTGGATTCAAGATGATATGATGTTATTCATTTACATACATACATGTATGTATACATATACAGTGTATGTATGTATATTAATATACATATAGATGTATGATTACACACTTACAACTTTTGTATGGGCATTTTGAGGGTGCAGGTATTTCCATGGGTCAAAATGACGGCAACCACTCAAAACACGCTATTTTTGGTGGTAACCACGACCGTTGGAATGGAAGACTGCACGTAGATGCGTTCATCCCAACCTGGTCGCTCCTTCCGGGTTCCTAAAACCAGCTACCCATTTGCTGCAGACAGGCGATGAACTCGAGGTATTTGTGGCATTTTGTCGCCCCTTTCCCACCAACCTGAAAAAAAAATGGATAAACTCGATGAAATACGAGTTGTTCCTGGTCAACTCCAATTTTACCATCAATTAAAACCAATCCATTGTTGGTTCATTCCTCGTTTTGATGATTATGTGCATTGCATTGCAGTACATCGCCCATGTTTGTTTGTTAAAACCAAAATGTGTTGTAAATCGCCAAGTTTTGGGTAGAACCATAAAGATCAACATTTTGTGTTTAGTTGGAGCTAATGCCCTATTTTTCGATGGTTCAGTCAATCCAAAATGATGTTATTGGTTAAAACCACATGGTTAAGTCACAAATTTGTTGTTTAAACTAAAACCACCAATACACCACCCATTTTGATGGTTAGAATTCGATTCACTTTTTGTATCTTTTTTTGTTGGCGAAACTTTCTTAATTCTAGTTGAATCCCATCGAAGCAGCTTTGTTGTCGGTTAAAACCACAGTTTCACTGATTGAATCACATTTGTTTGTTGGTTCAAACTCCATGATCGCTGCTTAAATCACCATTTTTGTTGGTTCGATCATGATTCTTGCTACTTAAATATACTGACATCACCAATTTTCTTGGTTTCATCATCAGCACCATTGATGCTGCCCAAATCTGCCTCAACTCCGAAAAATCTCGGAGGTCGATGGGCAGATGCGTGTCCTGCGAGAGCGGATGGATACCCTGAGCGAACTCATGGACGAGCTGATGCTACGACAGGTGATCCATTGGGACATGGGGAATCTATGGGAAGTATGGGGAGGAATCATAGGGAATCTATAGGGAATCTATAATCATGACTGTATGTTTCCATGTAAAACCTATTGGTGAGTTATTTCAATCAGGATGTGTCTATATCTCTCTCTAGATGCATTTTACTGTGTATGTGCATACATAATCTTACATAATATATATATATATATACATATATTTATAACATATATAACATAGACTGAAAGCCACCGGATAGTTGGCCACTGGCGCACTGGCGGCAATGCTACTTGTTGACACTCCCTACTTTTAGAAAGACACGTTTGACATACAGAAAAGTTTAAGGCAGGACCTGCAATTGATGGTCATGTTCAAACGAAAGGGCGTCTTGTGTTTGTATCTCTCTGCATCTGTCTATACAATATATGTGTTTGAAACTTGTGATGACCAGCACCATTTTGCTGGGAGTTTGGGAGTTGGGAACATGGCAATCCGGGCATTGCTGGAGGCATCTTCAGATGGTCGAAAGGGTCGGGGCACCAATGACGCAGCCGTGACTGGGGTTGGCACTGGCACTAAACTGGTGGTTTTCCACTAAAATGTTCCATTAAATTCCCAAGAAATCCAATTAAATTAAGCAAAGTCAAACAACCTCAGATTTACCATCCATCGCTCTTCCAGCTGTTTGGATATGCTTTGGGAGTTCTCCAAGGTTTTGATGACTCGACCGACTGCGCATTTTGAGGTCGCTTCATGCGATCCACCTTGCCTCGACTGTCCGAGGAATTCTGAGCTCCAAAAAATGAATGGAGGAGGTGGCAGAAACTGCACTGAAGACGCATACGTGGTCGAAAGATCATGAACATCAAAGAACATGACAATCGGCATGCATAGTCATGTTTTTTTGTTGTACATGATTCTAAACATATAAACGTATCATGGGCATTTTTGCTGTATTTAGAAAGTCATGAGAAAATACTGCCATGAGGAGATCCTATCAATCTGGAAGAGAGAACATGGAAATGGAAACCGATATCTATCATTAACCATCTCTATATTTGTTTATATATAGTTTATGTATATATAATATATACATATATGTTGTCAAATCGGAAGTTCGGAACCTATCCAAGAGATACAATACACAGCTTACTGTAGTTTGATATAGTTAATAATCTTTGAACAAGATGGACTACAGTCCAAAACAGGAAACATGGATACATGGGTCATTTTTGATAGGGTGATGCCAGCGCTGGAGTTTCTGCCGCTTTACTTCACTGTACATTTTGAGACCACTGAAAGGAGATTGCAATCGATGCCAGATGTGCTGGGTGACGTCGCCAGAAATGGTTCCAATGGAGGAAGCACATGCGCACGTGCCAATAGATGTTGTTTAGATGTTTAGATGTTGTTTGTGCTGACATCTAAACCTATACAAACAGATTCTCTGGATTCAGCATTTGGAAGAAAAAATGTGACCCAAGTATTTGAATGCACCATCATCAACCAGACATGTAGAGGACAAAACTCTTGAATCAACGTGCTATTCTCCACGACGGCTCTTCGGCGGCACTTCCATTGCAATTCCCTTCAGACTGGTCTCCTTTCCAGCGTTCGGGCGCGGTGCCATTTTGCGGCCCCAGAACAAATGATGGTTGGAATCATTAAATCCACCTCACGATCCAAAAAAGGGAAAATGGAACATGGGTACAGTAAGAGGTCTCGGAGCGAATCTTCTGGGCTGACAACCGCCTGTTGTCGCCGCCGACCTGATGCGGAAGCATTGCCAATGCCAACGCCAAATGCGGAAACATGTGGGATGGGAGGTTTCCGGAGAATTCTCCCAGAAGTAGAAAATACCGTGGGTTTGGGAAGTCTTATTTGCCTTGAAAAATCAATTGACAAAGTCTTCGTTGATTCTTTACATGTCCGGAAAATTGAGTAGATGGGGTTGATATGATATTTATGGTTTGGTTTTCTACATGTGTCATGGTTCAAAGCCATATTGTGGGATGGTCATCAATCCATGTTCATAGAGATCTATATTCCCACTATGATTAGATTCTCATGGCATGGGATGCCATTGTGGCACAGATCTGCCTGGGGCCAGCTGAAGGGGCCATTTCACTGGGATGAAGCAACAAAAGATTGAGATATAGAAACAATTTCCAGCCGTGAAACCAACATCAAGAGTCAAATGGTTGTTTCATTTGATGTTACCATCTGGTAAACTAACATAGCTATTGAAAATGGCCATTTATAGTGGATTTTCCCATTACAAATGGTGATTTTCCATAGTTATGTTAGTTTAATAGAGGGTACTTTTCATCGAAATCTCCAGAGAAAGCTTGCGGGACCATGTGGGACCTTTTTTGAACATGTCTTGGGAATGAACGTCTCAACCGCCGAGCAGTTACCGCTATCCGTTCCACACTAATGTGGTAAACCCAACAATAAACCCAGTAATAAACCATACACCAACCCTGACTGGCGGACATCATCCCAAGTAAGGGTATGCCCTAGTTCATAAACCTCGATTGGGGATGGTGACTCCGGCATTCAGTGAATCCCACATTAGACTATCGAAGGTTGGTTTGCAATCTACTTCCGCTGATGGGTGGTTTGCGGTGATGGATGGGAAACGTGATGGGCTGATTTTCCAGATTTTCCAGTCGTTGCATCCACTTTGTGATCACCAATCTTCAATGATTCTCTATCTTTCTTTTAATATATACTATACAGATACAATATACATACATACATACATACATACATACATACATACATACGTACGTACGTACGTACGTACGTACGTACGTACATACGTACATACGTACATACGTACATACGTACATACGTACATACATACGTACATACGTACATACGTACATACGTACATACGTACATACGTACATACATACATACGTACATACATACATAAATACATACTGTGCCTCTTTCCCGTTCATTCTGCTTGTCGACTATTGTATTATGATTTGGAAAACTGTATACATATCAATGATGAATTCGGATAGCTTTGAATGACTCAGCTATCCATCGACTTTATTTTCGTTGATGAAGACCTTATCTACAGCCCCCCAGAACCAGCCTTCAACATCCTTTTATAGGGGTGTCATTTGAAACATCATCTTGAACAAATTGTTCATAAGTGTATACCAAACAATAAACATCAGTATACCCTAGGGGGGATGCTAAACCAATCAGAACCTCTAGTTCTGCCTTCCCTAAGATGTCATCGTGGCCTTAACGCCTTTGCCCTTGGCCCCGGGCCAGGAGGAGGCGGGTCCTGAGGGCTTCAAGTATTTGCTCTCCATGAAGATGTGGTCTTTGACCGAAAACAAGGTCCAGGCAGCTGACCGGGACGCAGCCGACCGTTGGACAGCTATGATCATGTGACGGATGATCCTCCGATGGCGACATGTGATTTTGACACATACATGGGATATCTAGAACATGTCCATGAAAGTTATATCAGGTGTATTCCCCTTAAAAAACCTAGTGAACCACAATAAAAGGACCCCCAACGAACTCGTTCTTTTTTCCGTCCCGCAGGAGCTCAGACTCCTCCACGAGAAAAAGTGCGAGGCACTGGAGGAGCTGAAAGGCGAGGAATGGCGGGGTCCGTTCTGCCACTGGTATTGGGCTAGTGAAACACTATGGAGACATTACACTATGGAGACATTACATTGCTAAAGTTGGAAAACTCTGGTTTCGGCATATCTCACCATGGTTTGGGGATAGGGAAACATTGAGATACTGTAGTGAAAAGCTATGTGCATTTGAATGATTAAAGTTGGAAAAGAACGTGAAATGAATACCCTTTCATACTCAAATATGACAATTCAAAATCTCCAGAGGTTTCTTGCTGGGAAAATCAACGGTATCTATAAATGAGATAGTCTCCAGCAAGCCCTGTTTTATTTCCCTGGAGGGTATACTCTATTGCTGGAGGTAAATTCTTTATATAATTATATATATATGTATGTATTTTTAAATACTGTAGGTTCATATTTATGATGGACCATTATTTTTATATGTTTGAATTATTGTAGATAAATGTATATATATATACATATAAAGATATTCTATTACAAGCATATATTTATACATACAAATGTATATATGTATGCGTGTTTATTGTATATGTGTATACCTTCAAACATTTACTGTGTTTATGACTGTGAATATGTATATGAAATATCCAAGAATTCGTGACTGTAAGAGAATACACAACAGATCAGAACCGGATATTGGAATGGGGCCAGCCGAAGAGGTGGACTGATCTGTCAAATGATGTTGTTGTCCTTCTGGAAACTCACACACATGGTGGTTTCTTAAAATGGGGATCCCCAAATCACCATGGGTTTCAGCATACTAATTCATGGTCTAATTTGGATGCTTTGGGGGTACCAACATTTTAGGAACAGAAAGGACACCTCCATATATATATTCGAGTAGTGGTTAAGGGAATAAAATGCAGGAAGCCTCGATAATTTTCCGGGAGAACATCTTGAACAGTTGAATCAATGTGCGATTAACCCTTGTTGTCACCCAAAACCAATCTTGGGTCCTAGGTCTAAAGTGCATAGTTTTTTGTTTCAGATTAATTGGCTAGAGGATAGCATATCCAGATGCTTTGTCGATCAAATGATTTGCCCATTTGAGTGTCTTTGTTTTGGTGCAGGGGTATATAATGTTTCTTAAGAAACAATGCAAACATATCTTTGAATCCATGCCAGGGAGCCTTGCCTTCTATGTTTATTATCATTTACATAGTTGAACTACTGCAACATGTGATCAACTTGGAAAAAGGGTGGTCAAATGAGTCTTACATTCTCAAAAAACATGCCCATAGCCACCTCTTTGAAAACGGTGTGGTTTGTCTGAAACTAGGGTACCTTGAAATCCCTTGTAAATCATCATTTTCAATATAAAACCAGCCAGTTTGGGGGTATATATACGTCATTTTCACGCATACCCAGTGTGGCAAGGCACGAGCATTGAAACAATGTGGGAGAGGGACTTGCAGCGTGCGACAACTCAGATGGAGGTTTCGGATGGAGGACTTTTCCTGTAATGACTTCACCCGTGAAAGACGGTGTGGGAAATCCTTGTCGTGTCCACCTTGTCCATATGTTCCGTTGATGTACATCATCATTTATCATGTCTCCATGATGATATGCAGTGAACACATTCCATAAGTTTGCAATATGTTTGTGTATTTGTATGCATATGTTGGTTGGTTGGCTTAGATATGTACATATAACTACATATTATATATATATATACAGATATATAAATCCCGTTAGATAGAATGTCAACCCTGAATTAAATCCTGCTTGATTAATTTGTGGGGTCCCCAAAACAGTTTTCTAAAATCCTATTGAAATTGGTACTCTGGTTTGGGGCTGACATTATACCATACAGTAGTGCCATACAATTCAATACCATACAGTAGCTGTAACTGTGTGTATAGATGTGTGACTATAGTTAACACCATTTGCAACTATGCATAGATTGATATTAGTTATGATCAGAGTGAATTAACTCTAGACAACACTAAAGTACCATCACCGACTATGATAAACACTACCTAAAGCTAAAGTTATTATCTAGATTACTTTTACACTATTACATTTTGATTTAGATAGATTATGAGAAGAAGGTCAATTATCTAGATTAACTATCGTTATTATCTAGATTAAGTATAGATCACTCCCTATTACACTATAACTAACCATATCTATACATGTAATCTATTGACTATAATCTATTAATATATTATAAAGTATAATTATACATTCAGATTAGCTATAACTATAGCTTTTTGGTTAAGATCGATTAGTTAATTTACATTATGTGAAATTATAAACGAGGATCAACTAGCTACTGTAACATTTAATCATAATTATTTACTTAATGAATTATCATATATAATTATCAGATCATTATCATGTTATACTTCATTAGTTTTTTACCAACGGTAAATCTATGAACTCTTACATTTAACATACTATTTTGGACATCAACGAGACTCTAATAAAAACGCATTTAGATACATTTAGTAATTCACTATTGTCACATAAATGATCATATAGATTTCAAAATGTGTAAATCTCATATCAATTTACATCAATTTACTATATCTTAGACATTCATTATTCTAATATTCTCACCTATACCCTCTGGTAAACTAACATAGCTATGGAAAATCACCATTTTTAATGGGAAAATCCACTATAAATGGTGATTTTCCATAGTTATGCTAGTTTACCAGAGGGTAAATACATTGCCTTTATCACATCCCCCAGTCCTTCCCCTGGCCCTCGACCACAGCTCCGAGGCCTTGAGGAGGCCCTCACGGCCTGTGAAGAGAAGGAGCGCAAAGAGGCGGAGGCGCAACGCGCGCAACGCGGAACCGAGCGCTTCGTTGGGAAAAATCGATGGTGAAACAACGGGGGTTTTTGAATCTATGGTGAAAAATCTATGGTGAAAAATCTATGGTGAAAAATCTATGGTGAAAAATCTATGTCTTTTTTTCATGGAGTTTAATCTACTAGTCATGGTGAACAACAAGGGCGGTATGGGAGTGTAATGGATTTTTGGTTCTGTGTCTTGATGGTGAAACATCACAAAATCCATGGTGAGACATATGTGTTTTTGTTAGATTTTGTCAATATAGTTTATAAAATCGGATTTCGTATGTTTTCAAAGGGATTTCATTGGATGTGATGAGGTAAACCCCATAGTTGAAACGAATTGTTTTTTGCGGTGTTGTTTTTTGTTTGGTGGCAATATTGATATGAAATATTGTTTTGATTATATATTGTTCATGCTAATATTGTATATTGTCTAGTAATTATCTAGTATGTTGTATCGCAATGATATACAAAGCACACAGTTCTGTAGAAGCACATATTAAGTTATGGCACCATAATCATGTAAGTTGTATATAATTGTGTGAAAGAGATAGATGGACGGACAGATGTTCAGTTAATTGCTCCTGGCTGAAACCTTTTGGTAAGCAAGAGTTCGCCCAACCTTGAATGGAACACAAATATGATCAAACAGTAGAGCCTTTGGGAAAGGACAACATGTGTTTACTTTTAGAGCGCTTTTAACCACGTCCGCCCTTTTTGGGGAGAATGCCCAACTCTGACTGACCCATATCACTCTTTGCAAGGTACCATTTTGTATATTCAATTAAACGATGGTCTGACATGTTTGTTTGTTATTGTGTATTCTCTACCATTGTGAACCACACCGTTTGTCAATTTCACAGTGACTTTGCTCCAACAACAGCGTTTTAGATTTTAGACAGCTTGTCATCAAAACAAGAACACTGTGAATACATGTGAATACCACATTCATCCCTTGCCCCTTTTATCTTTGTTTAGTACAAGATGGCCCCCTAGTTATAAGTTGCTTTATAGGCCCCATTAATTATAGTCATATCCCCTATAAACCCTAGTTAGCATTAGTTAACCAAATTATAAACCAACTTAGCTATGTAGGGTGCCCCACCGCATCGGGGATTTACACTTTTTATGTTTCAAGCACACATCATTGCCCTAAGAGCCCTCGGTCCGTTTGTTTTCTTTGCAGGCGGCTGCCAAGCTGGCGGCAAAGCACAATGGCGAAGATTCCTTGCTGGTGAACAAGTGCGGATTCCTGGGATAATCCAAGCCCCTTGATATGGGTGTGTCTGGAAATGGGGTATACCTCAATTTTATCCATTTAAAAGGGAAAATGATGATTCACCATTGGGTTTAGGGGTACACTATTTTCAGTCAAACCCATATGAATTGAAAGATATTCAAGAAGAGGACTTTACCAGCAAACATGGGGATTAAACCAACAAACATGGTGATTCAACCAAGAAGAAGTGGGATTGAACCAAGAAAAAGTGGATTTAAGATAATTGAACCAACAACAACCATCGAAAATGGTGGCTTATGTAATACTGGGACTTGGTCGGGTATACAATGAGGATGAATTTGGGTCAATCATGTTGCGACCTAACGTCATGATATGACTAGAAACAATGGTGAGTAAGGGGGAACTATCCCTTAAAGGGCCGAACACCTAATGTTGGTGAGTTTTAGTTTATCCGCATGTAGCCGCATGTATATAATATAAGTTATTATATATATAAATATACACATAATATGTGTATAATATATATATATATATAGATACATGATATAGGTATAAATGTGTTTGACCGGATAATGATTGCAATACTTGAAGATTTCACCAGGCCAAATGTGGATTTATCTATTGACGATCAATTCTGTACTATATCATAGCAACGTAACTAGTTTTAATCTTTGTCCTTTCCAGACTGATTGGTTGGTGACCGGAATTTTCCGAAATGACTTCATTGGAAGTGTTGGTCGATAGATGGGAGTTGAAACGAAGGAAAGATTGGGAATCAACCCACAAGTATACAAATTCAGATTTGCAAGCATCAATGAACCAAACAAATCAATAAGAAAATAAACATTCACCTGACCTATCTGATACAGGCGGAGGGGGTAACAATAGTTATCCAACCACCCAAGATTATGACCCGTATGGAAACGGTGATGATACGGGGGGATGAGAAATTTGCAGTAGCAGTTTTTTCCATTTAGAGCATATGGTTTTGATTCAGCATTGTTGTAGATTAGGAACAAGTTGTGGATTGCAAGAATGAGACTACAATGGTAGATCTATAACCAATCCGACTCCATTGAGCTAGGCATTTACTACAATTAAGTAGATGACATTTTGTCCCATGGAGTATATCACTCCGTGTATCATTACACATATCATTACCACAATGTTCACAATCGTGAAAACTATAATTGTATGTACATGCATATACATATACATAGCATTACATAGCATATATTTGTATTGATGTTTCAGCATCATCCATATATATATATATATATAGCCATTTGATTCCCGTAAAGGACCATTGAGCCCCGTATTACATAGGTTTCAAGACCTTGCCAAACATGGTTTCATTCCCCCATGCAATATATCAGATCTATCAATCTCTCTCTCTGTGTATATATATATATATAGGTATGTATTCATATACCTACTACACAACATTTATATCATCTCATCTCATATAATCTCATATAATCTCATATGATATCATATCATATCATATCGTATCATATCATATCATTGTGCATCTTGGATAGATAGATAGACAGATAGACCGACAGATAGACATATAGACAGATAGACAGATAAATAGATAAATAGATAAATAGATAGGCCGATGTTTCTAATAATCCTGTTGTTCAGTGGGTTAATCGTTTCGGTTGGCACTAAGCCAGGCAGTGCGTTCTGGTCTTGGCCAAAGACTTCACCGCGAAACGTGTGCGCACCAGCGAGTGGAAGGCGATGGGCTTGCTGCGCAGCCGCTACCGGGTTGGGGCTTAGAGGATGGAAAAACAACGGATTTCGAATGCGAATACCATAGCAAAGGTATTGAATCCCCATGAAATCCCCATGAAATCCCATTAAATCCCATTAAAATCCCCATCAAATCCCATTAATTACCCATTTAAACGCAGTTTGATGGGGATTTGATGGGATTCAATATAACCATGGGTTTTTAATGGGGATTTAATGGGTAATTCATGGATTTAATGGGGATATCATGGGAGTATGATGTGAATTCAATTGGACATCAATGGGGATATATATATATATATAGCCAATTGCAATCAAGAGATGGATTCGATATACCATGATATACCGCACAATGGGACTTCAATGGGATTTGATGGGATTTGACCAACAAAGGTTAGGGATATTGCATGGGATACACTAACCTCAACTGTAATCAAAAGTTGGATTAACCCATCAATTGGGGGATGGTCATCAATCCAGTATCATATATTATCATAAGGATTCCTATACCCATTATGTATGGATTCCTATAATTATAGGATGGCACCTTGGCACATATGGCTTAAGAGCATTCTCTAATTATGAGATTTCAGAAGAGGATTTGAACAACAAGAACCGGGATGATCTATACGAAACTAACAAGAATTGGGAGTCATGTTTGTTTTCTTACTCACTGGTAACTTAACACATATAGCTTTCAATGTCGTGGCCCCTTTTAGTTCAATGATTCACCTATTAAAGATTTTGATGTTTCATAGTTATGTTAAAGTACCAGAGGGTAGCTATAGGAAAAAAAATCGCAAATTTCTTTCGATCAATGGGAAATAAACGCAGGATTTCGGTGGATTTCCCGCTAAACATGTTTAATTACGATAGGGCAGGTAACTAATCAACATGAACATATCCCATTAGAATCTCATCAAACCACCATCAAATTGATGGTTAAACAATCACTGTTTCATTACCAGAAGGTATCATCATGAAAAACACTATATTCCCATGAATTATAGTCCCATGAATCACCACTAAATCACCACTAGATCACGAAGTAGATCCTGAATTTTTGGTCAGTAGCTCATCAACAGTAAAACTAAAATCCCATAGGCAAATCCCATGAAACCACCATCAAAGTGATGGTTAAACAGGGTCTCATCATAAAACCAGATTAAAATACCACAATATTCGTATTCCCTTGATCTCCCCCGTTAGAATCCTATTAATCACCACAAAATCACCATATACTCCCATTATCATCCTATTATAATCCACTATAATCCTATTAATCACCCTACAATGTGGGGCCCCCAAGATAGCTAAGTTGGTTTATAACTAGGTTAACTATGGTTTATGGAAGATATATCTATGGTTAATGGGGTTTATTAACCAACAAACATAACTAGGGGGCACCACATTGTACAAATCCCCAATGATCAATTCTTGTTGGTCAACTCCTGAGGGATCTCCCAGGCACGGCGACGTGGCGGCTTCAGCTCGCGACAAGCCTTGGTGAAGGTAACCACGGTGACGCGGGGCGTTGGAGGTGGAGAAAACGTCGGGTAATCCTTTCCCCCCAAAAGATTGTGATTTGACAATCAGAAATGGTGGTTTGACATGGTTTGACCATCGACGGTGGTTGAACTATCAAAAACGCATGATGATTCAAGATGATTTTATATGGTTGAAGAATTCCAAAATGAGAACAATATAGCCAATACAATATGACATCATCCAGATATGATGACACCCAAAGTGAAAAAGTGAAATCCGATCCCAAATCAGTGTTTCGTTTGGGGTATTAATGTTCGGGCGATTATTCAGTGGTATTTTTAAATGTTCAAAAAAACATGGTATCTGAGTCTCGATAACTTGATAATATGTTCGCATCAAGCCGGAGGTTGTCACCACAATGCTCCGGAAAGAGCCTCACTGGCCGACACTGTTTGGTGTGTCAAGAAGGTTTGAGGGAAGTGACTTTCAGAATGTCGACTCTCCTGATCAAAGATATACAAGTGACGTTACTCTTGGGATCAGATTACCACTAAACAATATTACACTGATGACCAGAAGGGACAAGACTCGTCCCTGCAACTATGAGAAGAGCCTTCGGTCCTTCCTACAGTGTAATGATGCAAACGCCTGGGGGTATGCCTGGGTTTCAGCAGCTTGACTTCAACACAACTACATGGACCCAGCTCAAAGAAAGGGCGTCAGTTGGGTGCCAGTCGTTTTCAGCACAACGATTCTGTTCTGATTAGTGGATCCAAACATATAGATCATTATATATCCATGTCCTTGGATCCCAAGAATGGATGTTTTAATACGGTACAAAAACATACAAAAACCATATTGAAAGCAAACAAATAATAGTAAATCCTCGGCCCCAAAGTTATTCGGGGTTCGAAGCTAACTTTGTCCGCTTGACTTGAGAGCAGTGATTTTCAGGGTCAAACTGCTAATTTTCAATCATACCATCCCCATATGAGCCACTATCATGAAATCATGGATAGTTAAATCATTTACTGTAGAGTTTTGTAAAGGATATTAGATCCCATTGAAATCCTGTCATATTACTGCACCAGTTTTCAAACAGTGAACGTTGGGGACATGGTGTACCAACTTGGTGATTGCCAGGCCAAGAAAGGCAAGGAAGGAAAGGATGTCGAGGTCGAAGAAGGCGAAGAGAAGGCGAACGATACGGAATGCCACGGAACGCCCTTGGGGGGCAGCGATGAAACATATGTTGACTGAACATGATGAAAAGGAGTTTAACCAAGGGGAGTTATTGCCATATAACTATACATTCTAAGCTGGAATTTAATTGGGGTTCATATTTCCAACATACGTTAACCAATGATTTTATCGGAACTTAAAGTTGGCCTTTGGCGCATTTTCTAATTTTGAGGACAGGTAGGTGATGTGTTTGAGATTCTTTGAGCCACTATCACTATCACATCAGAGGACCCTGTGCCTTGCTGTTCACACGAAAATAGTTTTGTATTTGAATATAATCGATTTTGATATTTGTTCACCCATCTCTAAATATAGACATCCAATAAATCTGAGAAAATCCGGAAAGCTACTTTTCCATACTTTTCCCCTACATACAAATACAACCACCAGGTGCATAACATATCTACTTTGTTACCAGATGGTTGTATATAGATATATATATATATATTATATATACATATATGTTACATATATATATATATATATCATTAAGCTATAAACCACATACAAACAAATAAACCACCGTAGTGACCCCCCAACCATTGACAGGAAGATGTCGAAGAGGAGAGTCCAGAGGCCGATTTTTTGCACCGTGGGCCGAAGCTGGGCGTTGTGTCAATGAACTTGTAGCAACCCCAAGTGGAGGTTTCCTAAAAGGGGGGTACCCAAAAATGGATGGTTTGTAGTGGAAAATCCTATTAAAATGGATGATCTGGGGGTACCCATATTTTAGGAAACCTCCAAGTTGAGATAGAACTTCAGGTATCATCCCACTAAAGTAGAGATCACAAAGACCATCCCCAACGACTTCCCACAGTCTTACCATCAAAAAAGTGGGATTGAAACTTATTGAAACATATATTGAAACCATCAAAATTGTTTTACTTCACATTTACTTAACATTAAACGTATTTTAAACGTCACATTTCTGCATCTTTTTTTGGGGGTGCGTTAAAACAAACCTGTTGGGAGCCAGGCGCTCGCCGGCGTGTTCTGCTGCGGGGGCCCCCAAGCAGGGTCGGAACACGGAAGGTGAAAACCGTGGAGTTACGTCGTGCTTGGAAAAAGAAGCGAAAACTGTAGCTTGAACCAACTTTTTTGATGCGCAATTAGGATGATTTAGCCAACCCAAATGGTGGTTTTACCAAGTTTTTCTACTGAAAGAAAAATCTGGGTTTTGCTCCTTTGGCAATGAAACCTTGCAACGAGAAATCTCGATGTGACAAGTAAATGATCTACAAACAATGTAGGCTGTGTCCATTCCCAGGTTGGTCTACTGTACATCCCAGGTATGGATTGAGGTGGAAGCTAGGCAGTCTGTGAATCACACTACTGTGGGTGATGATATGACCCATTCCTATGCTTCCATACCCATTCTTGTGGGCGATACCAGCATGTTTTGTGGGTGGATATGGGTTAAACCCTATTTTAGTGGGAGGTCCCTGTTATGATTGCAAACAATCAATCAAAGTTTGGGCACGTTGGATTCTGATGATATTCATTTGGGTAAATTATAAATCTAGTTCTGTTGCAACCTCACAGCGACGTCATGGCAGAAGGTGCTTAGGTTTGGACGTCATCATGAATCATCCCCGGCAGAACTTCTTCGGTTGGTGCACTGTTTTCATTCAGCCAGATCTGCATATTTACCCTCCAGTAAACTAACATAGCTATTGACAAATGACCAATTTTATAGTGGATTTTCCCATTCAAAATGGTGATTTTCCATACCTATGTTAGTTTACCAGAGGACATGTCATAGCTATGTTGCAACTCTGGGAGTCATCTCCAATGACTCCAGGCTGTGGTCCAAGTTTCTCGTGTTTCTTTTGGTTCCAATTGGGGTCACTTTTTTTGTGCAAGAGAGATCAAATCTATGGGTTGGGTGTATATCTAGAAATGACAATGGCATAATGATAGTTATATATATATATATATCATCAGAATCATCAGAATATGTGTTTATCAGTATTGGGCAGGATCCATCCAGAAGAAACTTACCCAGGAATACCTCATGGACTTCTCCTTATTAGCAACATGATGTACATATATATATAATATAGATTCATAGATAGATATTTATATATCTTTCCGATTCCTGGATGGTTTACCCGCTGGTGTATAATTTGATGTAGCCATCAAACATCATATCGAAATGGGCATGGCTTCCATACCAAACTGTAACAAATGACCAAAGGGCATAAGATATAAGCCCATATTATATTCCATTATATCCCATGAGTACCCAATTACTGTATCTTCTATTTCAGATATTATAAGCATAGACAAAAAAATACCTGCAAACTCAAACCTCGAGGAATAGAATGATGATTGATATGTTCCAATATTTTCCAATATTTTCCAATATGTTTCAATACCTTTCCTATATTTCAATTTATACTTTACATATTCGTTATATCCCTATGAATTTCCCAGTTTCCATCCAGCTCGACATTGGAAAGCGCCCAAGGCCATGATTTCGATGCCCTCTTGGTCTTCTCGGAGAATGGTTTTGCCTATATCCTGCAGGCACTCATGGATTGATATAAGGGAAGACCTACGGAAACCAATTGCTTTCTGCTTTGCACCTCAGGCTGAGGGTTTCAACTGTTTCAACGGTGATTGTTCCACATCCAGTTCGCGCACGCTCCTATAGACAGTCAAAACATGTTACAACCGCATTGATTGATGGTACAGAGGGTAAATCTTCCTTGTTATAATATCTGTTTTATCCTCTCTTGGATATCCTTGGTGGGTAAAAGTTCCAATTGTTGGCAAGTTAAATCGCAGTTGTTGATGCTTCAAACCACATTTTTTCACATGTTTGATGTTTACCCTTTGGTAATTTAACTATAGCTATTGAACATGGCCATGGAAATTGTTGATTTAGCTATCAAACATGATGATTTTCCATAGCTATGTTATTTACCAGAGGGTAAATCCCAATTCTCATGGTTCCAACATGTTTGAGTGCGGCTTGTTGGAGGCCCTGGACGTGCCATTGGCCAAGAAGTCCTTCTGCAAGGGAACCGAACTGAAGGCGGAGCTGCCATGGATGAACATGGTGATAAACCATCAATTTTAATATGGAGTTAATAGTCAATCAGGAGATTTAGCTTCTGATTCAATGTGATTCAATAGTTAGCAAACAAATAATGCTACCGTACATGGTGATTTTGCTATGGAAGCCATGGCCCACGTAGATCCATTGAGTTCGATGATTGCACCCATGTACAAAAAATGTGATTTTTGAGAGTGCAACTACCAGAGGGTAGATGGGTTTTGACTGATAAAGGGGAACGCCCCCAAACCTGATGGGGATTATGGTCAGTATCTACTGCAATTGTTGTTAATTTGGTAGACTATTACCATTTTCATTCTTCCAACTGTGAATTTGATGGCTTGATGATCGAATCATATCCCCATGAAAGATTGGGAAATATACTTGGGGTGTCGGAGTTTGAGACGCATTTTTGTTGTGCTTGCATCAAATTCAGGGGATAGTTGAAGAGATATAATGGGTATACAATGAAAGATACCATATAAACTGCGTGGAGAAGGGGCCCAGGTCTACCAAGAATTGATTTGATTCCACCCAGAAACTCGCAATGCTTGCTGCGTCTCATTTAGGCCTGTTCCCCCTGTGATCTGCTTGTAATTTCCCCAATGGCATCACCACATTGACCCCATGATATCATGTAATATCTTGATCTTTCAAAGTGTGAAACCGCTGTTTCCCAGCGATTATATAACTATTAGATTGCTATTAGATATACAAACATAATCCCTAGATTTTCCCAAGACCTTGTGGTTGGTTCATCACCGATTTTCGTTCGACTTCGTCTAGGCCTTCCTTCCCGAGCTGGAAGACCAGCGGGTGGCAGCGCTGGTGACGGTGCCACAAGGAAATTTGAGGCGGGGCAAGGTGAGAATATTGCACACAAGTATGCATATATTTATATTTATAGATATAATTAGATATAATATTACATGATTGATTAGATATAGCAGTATATGGATTAAGTATAACATAAAGATACATGCACAACATATGTAACATATGTATTACATGTACATATATTTCATTATATAAAGTATCATAAACCAACCTATCGAATCACATCCACTTTATGTAATGTAGTGTATGTATGTCCGAACATGGGTTTGTCTGAGACTAGCGTACCCCAGAACTTCGTTGGTTTATCATCATTTGCCCCATTGAAATCGCCATGCACACCCATATAGTATCTATTCCACTACTTCCCACAGTAGGTAGGGTGCATTGGTGGTTGATTCATAGACGGTTCACCCCATTCAACATTTTTTTCATTGGTAAATTAACATCTATTATCCACTACTAAGCCATATGAAGCCATTACCCTCTGGTAAACTAACATAGCTATTGAAAATGGCCATAGAAATAGTGGATTTTCCCATGAAAAATGGTGATTTTCCATAGTTTTTTGTATGTTTACCAGAGGGTACCTGGGCCCTACCTTTCTTCCCCCCTTTGGAGCCCTCCATTTTCCAATGATCCGGAGGGACCAGGATGACTTCGTGGTGCTGGTCTCCAAGAATGGTTTCGCCAAGAAGGTGCGTTTCTTCTGCCCAAACTTGCCGTAGTTCAGGTCGGTCAATCAATAGTGTTTTTACAGCTTTTCTTACTATTGTTGGTTTTACTATCAAATAAGTTATTGTCATTAATGATACATTTTGTGATGTTCATCTTGTTCTATATGAAACCAGATTGAATGGACGTAGCTTATATCAGCTGCTGTCAGTTTGGATTCACAACGTTAAAAAAAACGCGGATTCCACCAACCAAACAGGTGGATCTTAAGCGGCTGAGAAATGTGGAGATGAACTCAGACATCAGAAATGGAAGTCGTTCAACAGGGGTTAATATTGGACCAACAAAAGCGGTGAGTTTTTTTTGGGTGGTGGGATTTCGAACAGCCCAAGGAGCATGGAGCCAACCAGATGATGGGTGTCTCTGAACATGGGCAATGTCACCGGTAGAATTGTACTTTCGTAGGAAACATGATCATCGAGAATCCATGGGACCTTGGGGTTTGCTTTTACCCTCCACTTTTGGACCAAAATCTGGGGTTACACAGGGTGATTCTGTACCAGCTGATTGCATTAGCCAACTCATCTTTACTGACCTCCAACTCATGGGCCGTTCCTGATAACCTCCCAGCCCTTCTGCGGTGGTCTACGAGACCAGGTGTCGCTGAGCCGCTTTCGCGGCTTGCGGCCCGGGAAGGGCATGCCGGCCATGAAACTGGCCGCTTGGTGGGTAAACATGAGAGGATTTTGGCGGCGGAATTGGGAATTTCTTCCAGAAAAAAATCAAATTCATGAAATGACAATGAATAAGAATTAGATACAATTACTATCAAATATATACTGATATTGATATTGCTGTAACTGGGATTCTTCCAACAAGAGGAATTTGCAGCAGCAAAACATGAGTTTGCAGGGATGATTGAATAGCGGATAGCTGTTGAGTCACCGTTGGTAGCCAACCAAGGGATATGATGGCGATGGTAAATTGGTGGTTCCCACCAATTTGGATCCGTGAGTTAGTTCACCCGAGTTAGTTCAGTGGGATAAGTAGGGGCAATGTCCACTTAACTAATCCACTGGGGTGAACTAACCCACGCCCACGGATCCTAAGTGGGATGCACCAACGTTGAAGTGAATGAAACACTTCAATTGAAGGTCCGTGACAGGATCTGCTTGGGTAAACAAGTTTGGCGAGTCGCCATGCTCTCCATACTTGGGCCATATTTTGGGTTTCCAACTCACATCAAATCATCGTAACCTTGAAAGCACCAACCAGCAATTCTTGTTGGCCACCCTTTGGTAATCAAACATAGCCTGCTGAAAAATCCACCCAGTTAAAGATAATTTTCCCAGCTGTAATCCTCCATTGATAGTGGATTTTCAATTGCTATGTTGGACTACCAGAGGGTATCCCAAACTTGCCTCATTTCAGGATATTTCAGGTAGCTCAAGCATTATTACAGTTATACACTCTTGACATTGACAATATTGATATAGATTGATACACTTATGATCGTAAGAATACATAAGAATACTAGACGTTGACATGTTATTGTTGTTGCTAATCTGTCAATCGTGCATGTCCGTTGCTGGATATTTTCCAGCCGCCAGGCTGAAGGCGATACCCTGCGCTGGGCGCACAAGGCACTTGTTTCATATCTTTCACTTATGGGGATGGGTCAAAAGCTATCACAATCATGGGGCTATAACAAGATACAATAGGGATATAGTTGGACTTAATTCGGATGCATCAAAAACCTATAAAATTCCATGCTCAGGGGATGAACATACATAAATCCCAGCTATTTCAGAGTATTTTAGGGTGAACAGAAGGAGCCCCCAGGGTTTTGACTCATGACTCATGCACATGTTTTGATCCACCTAGAAATGGAGCTAACAATGGTGATTCAGGTGGATTGAGGTTGATTCTTCCTGAAACAAGTTGAAAAAGTGGGATTTGATTTGACTTGAAATAATTTCTAGTTGGTTGTTGGCTGTTTGTTGAAGATGTGGTGGACGAATTCAATGGGCACTTGGTTGTCTGCAGCATACGCCTTGGAAGCAATTTGTCCATTCCCAACTGACGGGTTACCACCAACTATCCTGAGTGTTTCCATGGTTCTGTTGATGATCATATATACGATCATTTGCTAACATAGCCGTTTAATATATCATGATTACATATACCTATGTATTCGTTTGATAAGTTTATATCCTCAGATCTGCATTTTATCGCGGATTCTCAGCTTATCAACCACATATTATATGTGTGTATATATATATATATATCTACAATATCTACAATTACGACACTTATCATAGTCACACAATGTTATGATATATGCATATATATATATATATAAGAATATGTACACTTATCTATATATAACTATATAATATATAATTATCTAATGTTGTACGTTATATAAATAGATACTGTAGATATTATCACTGCTGCTTTCTCTGCTTTCAGGCCGGCGCCAACTCGGCGCTGGTCCTGGTCACTGCCGAGGGCTTTGCGCTGCGCGTCTCGCTGGGGCAGGTGCGGAGTGACTCCGGCGTCCAGCCATGGCCATTTTTAATGGGGATAAGGAGAATAATCCAGTGGATTTAGAGGTACACGATTTTTCTCTTTTTTCCTTGGATTATTTCGGTTTGTCTGAAAATGGGGATAAGGTACAAACCGAAATACTTTTTCTCTTTTTCTTGCTTGACTCACCATGTTTGCTGCTTAAAGCACCATTTTGGCTGGCTAAATGTGCTGCTTAAATCCCTAAATGTTGGTTAAATCACCATGGATCGGGGCCGTGGCCTTCTGCCAGGATTGGTTCCTGAGTACGGCAAAGGGGCCTGAGCCCCAGATCCACAGCTGGATCGAGAGATTTTTCCCAAAGATAGGGATTTATATAATGGGAATTCGCAGGACTTTCACGGGATTTTTTGCGCTGTAGTAGGATAATCAAACATGGCTGCTTGGGAAACCATCGCTGAGAATGGACGTGTTTTACGGGAAAGTATTGAAACATCTCTACAAATGGAGGTTTCAATGGAACAAGTATATCGAGAATTTTCAAGCAAGCCATGTTTGATTGCCACAGGGTATGTCTTGGATTAATTGGTATTTCTCCATGGCTTTTCATGGGATCTGGAATGGAATGGTCATGTGTTTCTTTTGGCATTGAAACGATCCCAGTTGACCTGAGATGGGGTAGGTTTGTGCTGACTATTCTTGTTGCTATAACTTGGAGTGTTTAAGAAGTAGCAGCTAAAAGAAAATGCAGGGTGTCTCAGATGGTCCATAACATGTATGTATATATATATATATAAACATATATAGATGTCATCCTGGAGGTTCTGGAGTATATAGAATATGGATGTTCCCGATATCATTCCCATTTTTAGTGATGAGTTTGTTCGTTCATTTGTCCATATTCTATGTACTCCAGGATGATTATACCTAAATGTAAAACTACAAATCCCAATCCTCGGGAACTGATTTGCCTCTTTGAAGATAATCACAGGGCTTGGATCTCTGATCACAAATGTGTCGGACACGACCAGGGCATAGTTCTCTACTTCTGATCTCAAAGTTGTGGATAGAATCGCAGATAGCCGATAGCCCATGCAATGCCATGCAGCCGCCGGAATGGAGCGAAGAACCCAAAGACTATAGGTATCGATAGGTTTAGAGCGAAACTTTGAAGCCGTGTAGGTGCAGTATTGTGCCATTGGCTCGCCTAGGATATCACATAGACTGCATGGAGGCATCGCAGGACACCATGGCAGATTCCAACACTATCTATATTATAGTTATAGCGTAGCGGATATGTGGTTTGTCTATATATGGTTGTTTTTAACTCTATGGTAGGGGGAAACCACACTGCAAAAGTTGGAATGTCCAAGTCAAGTGGGAATGTTTGAAAGTCATGCTGCAATGCTGGTATTTCTTTGAGGATAGTATGATCTGAAGAATTTTGCTTAACCTGATGATCAATATACGCCCTGAGCATTTCCACCAGTGCATTCATCTCGTAGAGAGCCTTGCCTCATTGGAATGGACATGGACCCCAACAAAAACCATGTTTCACTGATTGCTAGTTTCACAATGATTCAATCCAGTTGACTAATATAGTCTATAATATCTAGTAATATATATGATGTTATCTCTATCTCTCTATATATATATATATATATATGGTAGTATATATATATATATATATATATAATGCACGTATGATGTGGATTAGGACCACAAACCCATTCAGAATTCGCACAAGATCTCCATCCGTTCTTGAAACGATTCGTCCATGCTTTGGCCCTTGGCCGCCTTGGCCCGTGGATCACTGGTGGCAACACCATGGGGAGGCCACACCATGTCTCTGGGCCAGACTTCAGTTTTAAAAAGGATTTCCTTTTTGGGAGAAAATCATAGAAAGGCTTAGAAAAGGGTAAGTGTTGGGACAATCATTTTTTGAAGCTTGGCTGGAATTTTGGGTGAAGGCATCGAAAATAGACGATGCTGATGACTTTTGATACATGTTTTCTAGTTTAACTGTTTTGCCGTCTCATATGACGATTTGCAACTTTTGCCATATGGTTACTGTAGCTTTTGATGGATCCTGTAGAATCCAGAAGACCCAGATCAAACCATATTTTGACCATACACCATATACCGCTATAGTATATAATAATATGTATATATATATATATATTGAATATTCAACATGATCCGAGCATTCCAAGCTAGTTTTGAATATATCATCAATCCATAAAAACACGGTGTAAACCAACTCATTTTTTGATACCCTCCGTTTTTGCATCGCAAGGCCCCGAGAAGCCCCGCGTCGCTGCTGGCGTCGCAGCGCGGTGCCACGTGCGCGCCTTGCACGCTGTGCCATCTCTGGCGACGCAGCCAATCGCAGCCGGCGGCTGCGGGCAGAGGGAAGAGCCAAGATGGAAGAAGAACAGAGGAGACAAGAGGTCTGGATATACCCTTCGGTGGTGATTTAATGGAATTTGACGGGATGTTTTTTTGGGGGATATGTCATGGGATATGTAGCCAACCAACTTGATATGATAGTTGGGATCCCAATGGGATAAAAATGGGAGAATAATGGGATAATGTGGCCGTGGCAAACCCAAGAATAAACCATCACCCAACATCACTATATTTATGGTTGGTTAACTATCATCCCTAAATGGGAAAAGAGTTGATAATGGTTATACTGGTGGGTTGATAATGGGAGAATCATCATCACTCGGGGCTCTGGTGATTATAGCTACACCCTCGCATGGGATAATGGGATGTTGACGTTGATTAGGTGCTTGCCCTTCGGTCATCAAACATGGCTTGATGGAATTAGTCATTTAGTTCGATGATTTTCCAGCAAGCCATGTCTGTTTGAATACTGGAGTGTACAGCGGGTGACTAGTTCATTTGAATGGTAGATGAGGGGTGACATTATTCATGTGTTTGCTGGACTGGTTGTGATACTATTGCGATTTTCCCAATGGGAAATCCATCATTTGGATCCATTGAATGGAGAGTTCAGACTTGTTGTAAATCTCAAGCGTCCCTAGTGGATTCCAAGGCCATATGCTGGGTAAACGTTGAAGTCTTGGGCAGAAAAACTCTGACAATTTGGTGGTTATGTTTCCTGTAGATTTTCTCACAAGGATCAATCCATTACAGTACAGTTGATGATACTTCCATAGCCAATCACATAGAGCCTCCGACTCAAAATCAATTTACATCCCCCAAAAAGTGCTAATTATTCTATTAACTCCATCTCAAAATCACCATTAAATCATCATTGAATCACCCTCAAATCACCATTCAATCCCCATAAGGATCTCATTATATAGTTCGATCACCATCAAATGACCACAAAACCATTAATGGTGTTTGATTACATCCACCATTTCTAAAACCCAATGCCTTCAAATTACCATTAAATCATCGTTAAATCACCATTACATACCATTACAAAAAGCATTGAATCACTACTACACGACTAAATCCTATCACATGACTATTAAATCTCTATTTGCTGATGATGAAATCCCCCATGCCCACTTAAATCCCATGAAATCCCATTAAATCCCACCATGACTCCAGCATTTCTCCCAGCCGCAGGTGGCCACCCTTCCCAGCAGCTCCCTGCGCTTCGCAGAGGTCCTCGACGCCCTGGGCGTGGCGTTGCTGGCGCAGGGCCGACCGCAAGAGGCGGAGGAGGCCTTCCGCGGGGCCCTGCGCATGGCGCAGCCCATGGAGGCCGAGTGGGCGGCCAATAACCTGGCGGTGGCCTTGAAGGCCCAGGGCAGCGAACGCTATGGCACCTTGGTGAAGAATGGGAGTTGGATTATAGTGAAGATTCAGGGAATTTTTTGGAACATTTTGGCCGAGTCGTTTGGGTTATAGTGTTTTTTTGTTGGATTGATGGTGAAGGGAAATGGGGCTGACATATCTATGAAAATGATTGAAAATGGATATTCTAATATATTATAATTATGAAACTATGAAATTATGATCATAGTGAAGAAGTGAAGAATGGTCATGTGAGCCAGTTTTGAAGATCTGAAGGAACTTTGGGGAACCTGGGACGTACGAGAGCCTTGTTCGTCATGTCCGGCATCAGCGGCTCGGGAATCCCAGATCCACCAAAGGAGAAGCAGAGCAAATCTATCGCGCGACGTTGAAACGGAGGCAAGACTCTTGGCCCAGCTTGGTGGTGGTGTCAGATCAACTTCCAAGAAAATTGGGGGGTTCAGCACCAGCAGATGGGGATATATCTGATAGACTGTACCCAAGTGACTCTATCCATGGTTTAAGTCATGACCAGTGACCAGTTCTATTGTATAGATTTATATAGCGCGATAATATATAATATACATGATATGTCTACAATGGAACACTACTTAAAGTATATATATATGTATATAGAATTGTTCTGATTTGTTCTGTAAAAATGTTGTGACAACGTTGTGTGCACAATTACACATGAAGCATGTTGCAGGTGGCCAGTTTCTCGGGTCGAGATGCCATGGCCTGCAACAGCTCCAGCTGCGCAGCTAAGCGCAGCAACCCCCAAGAAACAGATTCATAGAATGGATAGGAACGTGGATTGGAAACCTCGAAAATGGTGATGTAAATGGTATTGTAAATACTTGTAAATCTACTTCTGAACATATCCAGGAATTCCTGTTCTATCTTTTTTGGGAGCGGAAACACAACAGTTGCTTGGCCAAGTGTTGGAAACCAGTCCGGTTACCATCTTTGGGAACAGTTGCTATGAAAGCCATGGCCCATTTAGTTTATATAATTTGCCTATTAGCCATGCTGATTGGGGATTTTCCATAGCGATGTTAAATTACCGGTGGGTGATAGTCGAGCCAGGCTCAAGAGACCGCAACACCAAAGATCGATCAATTTGTGTGTGTATTAGGATGATGTTTCAACAAACAACTCCAGTGACCTTCTCAAAAGCCAGTCAAGAAATAAAGCTTCAGAGCCCCCCAAAATCTCTGAGCCGCCACCATTTCTTGCGTTCAGGAACGGAAGTCTGGAGAAAGTCCAGAAATTCTGACGAGTCTCAACAACTTGGCCGTCCTTCTCAAAGCAGAAGGCGCCTGGGGAAGACCGGGGAGATGATTTCCATGGCAAGCTGAAAAGAGAAGGCTAGGAAGTTTGGCTGGAATTTTGAACAAATCTATTCACAGACTCTCAGAAATCAAGATTTCTAAAAAAAACATGTGTATGACACAATATGATGTATACATCAATACATATAATGGGTAAAGAGACACAAAAAGGCAGGCAAAAAAGGACAAATTGGTATCGCGTGACTCATTGACATATTCAATCACTGCTGTTCTAGCACCAATTATCAAGATTCTTGTATGCATCATATATACATATATTATAATCATACATATAGATGGAACTTAGAATGTTTCCTCCCCAGGATCTGAACGATTTAGATCGACATATCTCAACCTCAGGTGTACCTCACCAGAATTGGATGATGGGAACACAGGAAAGCCCTACAATTACAGCCGTAAAACCCAATGGTTTCCGGTAGATTTCCAACCAATCCAGTGATCATAAGTTCCATTATTCATCCCCATTATACACCCATGATATCCCTCTTAGATATCTTAGATCCAGCATACTTTTCAATCTTCCATTCATAAAATTCATATCCCTATTATAATCCCTATTATTACATCTCAATATCTATATATATATATATATGTATATGTATATTATATATTTATATCCAAATTATACCACCATTTTTTTGTTCCTTACATCACCCTCCAGCTTCGCTTCCTAGGCCAATGGTCCGAGGCCGAAGAGCTGTACCGCCAAGCGCTGCAGGGGCGAAGGCGCCTCTTGGGAACCTCGGCGTGGCGTCAGTGGTGTTTTGAGGTGATCGAAGAAAGGAAAGTACTGGGAAGAATTAAAGGTGCGATTTGGATATACAATGATATATACTGTATATATATATATACTGTGTATATATATATATATAATTATATAGCTATATATATATACACATACTGTCAATATCCATCTACTTATGTAAAATGTCAATGTTGTCTCAATATTATATCATATCATGGAATAGTTTCGGGGATATTGTAGGATTATGGGAGATCTATCCCCAAACTTGGGGGAATTGTGAGAGGGAACATGTCATGAAGGGGACGATGGCGTATATGGGGGAGGCAAGGCAAAATGGTGATCATAGTCGATGTGTGTGTGTGTGTGTGATTGATTTGAGAGCCACTGGTTGTTTTTTCAACACAGCGCTGTGTTGACTGCATTCTACGGTAGATCATCCTTTAGAATCATGAGAGATTGGAGCAAGAGCCGTTTCAAGTGGGGGCTTTCCAACTGCCCTTTTTCAGGACGCCCAGTAAAAATGTGCAGGTTGAACATGTACACTGTATGAGTTGGACATTCCTTAATTGCTAATTTTAGATAATTTTACTACATAGCCTAGACGCGTTCATCTATATAGATGTCTAAAAGGATCTAAGAATATATATAGACAGAGTGTCATCTTCTAGGTGCTTTTTCAAACTCCCCTGAAGCTCAGTGAATTCTTTTATGGTGTCACTGATTGCCACTGAAGCCCAGGAAATCTGCATCCGGACACCCTGACGTCCCTCGGAAGCAAGGTTGAGACACGCAAGGGGATTGAGAGTGCAGAGGTTCCATGAAATCCCATGGAAATATCCCATGAATATCCCATGAAATCGTAGAATTCAATGGGGATTTAATGCATTTTACCGCTGTGAAATCTCTTTCGAGATCCTAGAACGGAACCTTGTTTTCCTATGTTTTCCCTGGGACTGGAAGGTGACATGTTGAGCGAAAATTGAAGATTTGATCAACAAGAACGGCGTGAATTACGAATGATATATATCCCTTGATTTAGCCAAAAATGAATCATGACCAAGAAACGATGGGACGGAAATGGACGGAAAAAAGAGTTAAACACTCTTGTTAAACAGCTTGGGGAACAAGTCTGGAAAGACATCTTCAGTATGTGACAGCCTACTCCCTGAGCTCAGGAGCATCAACAACCTGGCCACCCTCTTGTCCGGCACTGGCCGCAGTGAGGAAGCCGAACAGCTCTATCAGGAGGTGCTGCTGTGGGCAGGGAGGGAGGATGAGATGGTTTGATATGGTGAGAGACTTGGATGGTGGAACATTTTGTAGACAACCACGTTGTTTTATGTTGTGTTCATATTCTTCTGAAACCAACCCGAACATCCCACCGAGTGTGCTGAATCCAGCATCGGTTCCAATTCTCCTCCGTGAGTTTATCCTATGGATCCACACTGCTAGGTGAGTTTTAGCCGGTTTAATCCATCAAGAAGCAGACGATCCAACCCTTCACCACACGAGTTCTTCAGAGAGTGCAATGACTCTGGAAAGCCCGGGCTCTGTGGGCCAAAATTGATCCAGAATGTATCTACGATAGTGAAAAGACGCAGAAGAAACTTGATCAAACACACACAGTGTACCCTCTGGTAAACTAACATAGCTATGGAAAATCACCACGTTTTATAGGTAAATCAACTATAAATGGTTAATTTTCCATAGCTATGTTCGCTTACCAGAGGCTAGTGATGTTTAATGGGCCGATTCCAACAGATTCTCCAGACAATCTGAACGTCGAGCACAGGCTCTAGAGGGATGTCGGAAGACGCTAGGTGAAGATGATCTTGAACCTTGGTGCCAGCGTCAAAAAATGGTGCAGGTCAACTTGATGGGTAGTAAAGTCACGAAGTTTTTGGTTTCAATGTAATAGATGGGTATAGATTATGGATGGGTAATGATTATGATATTTTGCTTGTGTTCCAACCAGCAAAAAAACGTATCAATTAAGATGTATCAAGTGATTGGGAATGGTGATTTATCTTGCCTACAATTGTCATCGTTTTGCCGCTTAGTCGCCAGTCGCTATCAAACACATGGGGATTTAGCTTGGTCTCGTACGAGACCAAGGAATCATAAGTGGTTACTGTAAACAAATTAGTATCGCTACCTGGTAGGGTATGGTTCACCGCAAAAAAAAAGGCCGCGGATTCAGTCTTTTTTGAAAATGCAATTCTTTGAATACCCACTAACAATGCTCATGTTAAATGTCGATTTGTCAATTTAACATATGCCCATTGGCGGTTCCTAGCCAAAGCTCCACCATTTTTCAGGCTTGCGAAGGTTCCTTCCCAGCGACGCCGAAACAACTCAGGACACTCTCTTCAGTGCTGATAATCTGGGCGCCTTGCTGTTTCGCGAAGGCGGACATCACGGTGCATGGGACTGGTATAACCATCAAAAAGGCGATTGAACACGATATGAAACATGACTGAATCATAAACTATAGTGGTTCAATAGTGGTTTCATAGCGATGCAAGCAACAAGAATAGTGGTAGAACCAAAAGAAACATTGGAGTATCATGGAACTATTGATGGGATGTCTATATAATATAGTTTCATGTGTGCATATATATATATATATACTGTATTTCTTATTGGTGGGGGTGAACTTTAACCAACCATTTTCACAAGAAATTGGCAAACCTGAGTAGGGATTTAATCATTTAGAATCCGGGTTTAAACAACAAAGTGGTTGAGATTGATTATGATAGATGGCGGTAAGCCAGCTAGTGATTGAATGTGACCAGCGTCTTTGATTGGCCATGTGTAGGGTATGCCTTGCTATATGAATGGACAATCAAAATCAGATGGAGGATTCTCATATCCCATGATATCCCACTAAAAAATAGGTGTTTTTGCAGGGTAGCAAAGTTTGGAATAGCCATGAACCAATAACTATTCAAAGGACTTCAACATGTCTTTTTTCGAGGGCTGAGAAAGGAGAGGCATGGCCCAGCGGAGGCTTTTCGAAAAGGTCCTTGGTGAAGCCCAGGCAATTGGGATTAGGGGGAAAGAAACATCTAACCAACGACAAAGAATTATACCCTCCGGTAATCAAACGTGGCAATTGGAAATCCCCTATAAATGGAGGTTTTAATGGGAAAATCAACTATAAATGGTGGATTTTCCATTGCCAGGTTTGATTACCAGAGGGTACATGAAAGTCATATAGAGTCAACCAATTGTGGAAACAACTCTCAGTTAAGCAAGTATAAATTCCGGAGATCCCTGGTATGGATAGGAACCAAAACTCAACCCTATTGACTCAAGTATGGATACTTTAAAACGTATTCATTCTTCAGTAATGTTGGTAAAACAATAATAACTTGATAAACCATCCGTACTTTCACCATAAATAGCTTGAATCTGGTTGAATACGCCATTCCCAAATGGGTGGTATTGGCTTACCCACATGATTCGATATCCAAGTCATCCCCATGGCTATCATCCCGCTGCAGGTCGACCCGAAGACGCGGAGCCCTACTTTCGCCGGGCGCAGCAAGGGCTGTCAAAGAAACTAGGCGCCGCGGCGCCGTGGTGCCATGGGCTGGGCTATCCTTGCTACTTTCATCTTTCAACCATCGAAATCGCTAAGTTTTTGGCAAATTGACATCGCCAGGAGATCAGTTGAGGTGCCAAATCAGAGGCAGCATCCAAAGAAAAGAAATGGCCCATGTGCGGATCTGCCCAGCAGACGTTGAGTTGTCCGCACACTTCCCGTACGTAGGGGGGCACCACTCCTGGCGGGCTTCAGACTGTTTGTTTTTTTTTTGCTAAAATCAATCAGCAGGGGGTTAGCAAAAAACAATGGCTGTTTTTGATACATTGCCAAGAGCGGAGTTTTTCCCAGGAAAAACAGATATAAAAACCATAATAAAACATATATACCTTATATATACTGTAACACCAAAAAAACATGGAAAAAACATGGAAAAAACCTATACAGTAACACCATATACTCTGAAAGTAGCATCCCAGAGCACTGGACAGGAGCCTTGGACCCCGAAGCGCTGCGGAGCGAGGCGACTGGAGAGGGTGGGGACAGGCGGTTCCGGTCGATTTTTGATGCGTAAATGTGGCAAAAAAACATGTAGAATCCAGGAGAATCCTGAAAACATGGTTAAGAATCATTTAATGAACTATATGAATTATACATGAATCAAATATGGTTAAGAATACATGGTTAATGAACTATATGAACATCAGTCAAAAATTGATTGACTTTGAAACCAATCCGTTGAGAGTAAGATTTGGGCAGACAGTGGTGAAGCATTGGTGGGACGTTTTCTAGCAGAGGAGTAATTGATGGAAAGCCAATAACATGGTACCGGCGCCAATAGTGACCCTGAGGAATTTGAACATTGTTCAAAGTGCCAAATGCTCAAAACCTGCGTTTCGGAGCATTTGTTCATCCAATGCACAATTTCGATGGGCCAAAATCATTGGTATTTGCAAGAGGACCAGCTTTTATTTGTTTTTCGCCTTTGTAATTGTGGTTTTCAAGAAGTATTTTTTCCACATAATTGACGATTAAGCTTTTCGCACTTCAAGTTGTATAACACTGTCTTGAATTTTCAGTCTAGCACACGTACTGTCTTAAGAAGTAGCAAACAGCATATGTGCACAAGTGCAAGAGATCGCACAGTAGCGTAGCATACAGTATGTGCACAAGTGCAAGAGAACGCACACAGTAGCGTAGCATACAGTATGTGCACAAGTGCAAGAGAACGCACACAGTAGCGTAGCATGACGTATGTGCACAAGTGCAAGAGAACGCACACAGTAGCATGACGTATGTGCACAAGTGAAAGAGAACGCACAGTAGCGTAGCATAAAGTATGTGCACAAGTGCACGAGAACGCACACAGTAGCGTAGCATAAAGTATGTGCACAAGTGCAAGAGAACGCACACAGTAGCGTAGCATGACGTAAGTGCACAAGTGAAAGAGAACGCACAGTAGCGTAGCATAAAGTATGTGCACAAGTGCAAGAGAACGCACAGTAGCGTAGCATAAAGTATGTGCACAGGTGCAAGAGTGTAGCATGAAGTATGTGCACAAGTGCAAGAGATCGCAGAGTAGCGTAGCACACAGTATGTGCACAAGTGCAAGAGAACGCACAGAAGCGTAACATGACGTAAGTGCCGAGGTGCAAGAGAATGCAGCTGACGAAAAAAGGCCTTTGTTGCCCATCAATTTTGTCAGAAGAGAATGCCGCAGAAGCGGAGAAGTTCCGAAACAAGCTGACAAGCCAGCAGAAGTTCGCAGAGGAGATGAAGGCGCTGAAGAACGGAAGCACGGTTGCTTTCTACCATGCCATCTTATTGCCGGCGCTTGAGAATGCAGAGTGCGATCAGCTGCAAACCTACGTGGATGAGAATGAAGAGAAGCTTGACCAGATGCAGTATGCGTTACAAGCCAAATGAAAGTTATTAGCCCACCCCACCCCACCCCACCCCAACCCCACCCAACCCCATTATGCAAATACGCGTTTTCCTATTGGGTGGTTAACAACACCGCTAGCAATAACATGGGTATGACAACGGAGTAGCAATGGACCTGCAAATTCTCGACCTGAAACTGTTCAATTTCTAGGGTCAAGAGTTTCTAACTGTTGCCAGGTAAACAAACTAATCAACGGTTGGGTGTGCTTGACAATGCTGGTTCCAGAGCAGTAAAGGGGATGAGAAGCAAACAACATTGGCATTTTACCAACTAAAAACTGGTGATATAAGCGACACATGATGCCTATATGGGAACAGTTGATCCCTGTTGATCGCAGTGAAATTCAACCTGTTCGACAATCATTTATTCTAGCGTATTCACTAGTATTTGGTTGTACATCTCAAAATACACCGTTATTTCCTTGGTCAACCCCGGATTGGTCGCTTAGTACAACTCAATATTTTGCTGTAAATGGGGATACATTGGCCTAACCGGCAAACACAGGTATCGCAGGGTATGTGTAAGATCGGAACTGTACTTTAAGTAGACTTCATAATCTTCACCATATGTTTCATCGCCATATCTATCATGTCGAATATATACATATCATATAGATATACATTACACACCAAATCTGAGATTCCATCCCTACTTTGAAAATGTAGGGTATCTAAGGCTGTGAACGGATGTGCCGTCTTTGCTTGTATATTTGGTCAGTTGCACGTACATTATATATTTATACATATACACAAATAACCAAAAAAACCGTACAAACAACTCTATTTGTTTAATGCTGGTGATATTTGGTGATGTATGGTCATATGATACATCAATTGTAATACATATACATATATCATATATATATACACATATATATATATACATATATATATATATATACGTATAATGTGGGTAAAACAATATTCAAAGACATCCCCAATTTCACACTGTTTTTCTTTTGTGGGAATCGTTTTACCCACAGTACATATTCCATACATGTTCCCCTCAATCTCAAGGTTTCTGATCCCTGCCAGGACAACCTGGCGGTGACTCTGATGGCGCTGCAGCGCTTAGATGAAGCCGAGCCGTTGCTCCGCAACGCAGTGGAAGGTGGGGGTCCCAGTGGCCATAGCAGTTCCCATGGGCAAAGATGGCTGTTGTGGGATTTAATGTGGATTTTGTTGTGGTTTCATGGGATTTAATGGTGGTTTATTTGTGGTTTAGTTGTGATTTAGTGGGCTTTAATGGTGGTTTATATGTGGTTTAGTGGTGGGCTAGTGGGCTTTAATGGTGGCTTAATGGTGGTTTAGTGATATTTTTTACTCACCGACTTGATATGATGGATGGGAGATTAGAACTAACAAATGGTGGCGGGGGGACATTTAAGGGAGATATCGTTGAGACACAATAGAGGTGCAAAACGTTTTTTTGTTAATCAAATATTTAATGGGATATCTATATAGCTATGACGGACTTGATATGGTAAATGAATGAATCTGAAAATGGGATATACAACCAATTCATGGCCATTGTAATCAAATGGGACCATTCTGATCAATATTATTAATTACGATATTTGAGGAGACCCCATTTCCAGACGTACTTGCAAGATCCATATATGTCTGAAATAAGTGGAGCAGAAGATATGAACAGATTTGATGTTTCGATGTGTTTCGAGGTTACGAATGTTGGATCCATGTGAATCGGACACTACTGATGCAAATTCCGGATGAATTTGGGGATTTAAGTCGATCTACAAATCTTTGGTGAAGACCTGAAATGAATCGAAACTAGAGAGGGAAACTGATCATCAGTTGAGCAATGCTCAGTTCTGCCTTGTTTGTTTTACAAAGCATCGACGCTTTGTTATTTGGTTTTTTAATGAAGAAGTGGGATTGCTTGGGAGGATTGTCCTTTGGTAATCAAACATTGCAATTCAAAATCAACCATTATTTTCTCATTAAACCTCCATTTTTAGAATATTTTTAGGGGCTTTGCCATTGCCATGTTTGATTGCCATCTCCTGGCTGATGGCAAATTTTCATTCCGGAACAATAAACCTTGACTGATTACTTGGGGGAGTTACTGTACTCTTTGGCAATTTAGAATAGCTATAAGAAATTATACAATTTCATGCAATTTCCCATAGCAAACTCTTGAATTAGCAGATGGTAGGCCAAAAAAGTGATCATTTGTTATTTAAATAGACCCTCTGAGGTTGATTGGTTGTATATGTTGGATTCTGCATTGATTCTTGATGGGTGGATCACGAAATTCAATGGGTTTTTACGCACCTGCAAGTATTTGGTTGAACAACAAAAACTAACAAAAATGGCGATAGCATCGGAAGAGCGAAGTCTCACTCGGGATTCTGACCACTTTCAAGGTGAAACAAATTCAGACTTTGTGTGTGTGTGTGTCACTATGGGTTTAGGGCAGCGATTTCCTAAACCTTGACTGTTTCCAGCACCTATGCCTAAACATTGATGTACATATGCCATGGTCAAACGTTTAACACCTATATAACATGTGTTTCAGGATTCCCATGGCACACCATCAATGATTTTCCCATCAATGATTTTCCCGTCAATGATTTTCCCATCAATGATTTTCCCATTAAAACCTCCATCTATACATTATATATAATATTATATAATTACATAGCTGTATATGCACTATACATATACATTTATATGTTATATATATATATAACATATCATTGGATGGATGACTATAAACCATACATGTAACTTGACCCCGAAAGCACGCAGGTTTTCGGCAAGTTCTTGGAGAGGAACATCCGGACACACTGGTGGCCCAAGCCAACCTTCAAGCCTTGCTGGAGGAGGGCCCATTTGTTCGAGCCGTTGAAGGGAACCGGAGCTAGGGGAGGTGCCTATCGAAATCCCAAGATTGGTGGGAAAAAACATGACAAATCCAACATGTTTGATGGGAAATTCCATATTTTCCTCGAGATGTTTCGCTGAAACCAATCCATTGAAGTACTTCATCGGGCTGATTCCGCTACCCGGAGTCACTTTCCTTGTTGTAGGTTTAACTGCCATGATCAAACCATGCCGTCATTGTGCGTCCCTGCATCAGTTTTTGATGTGGTTGGACCATACTCGCTGATACACCCCGCTTCGGTCAGTAGATTACAACCCCATTGTCCCTACTTGCCCTACTGATATCTGGCGGGAACTTAGCCGATTCTTGCAAGTCTTGGAGTGAACCACCGTCCGTAAGAGGTTCCAAAGTCAAGTTGCTTTTCTGTTTCCCATGGAAGAGAGTCCTTTCACTCCTTGGACTTGTTTCGCATGAGGATGCACAATGTCATGCCTTCTGTTGAATATTCCTAATCGGTTCAAGCTGCAAAAACAGAAATCCGCATGTAGTTTCATTATGGATTCAAACTCATATCACTCCTGTCCCACCTATGTTTGCTTTTACACTTGCATTCTGGGATTACAAGACACCATCCCAAGATGGGGCTTTCCATGTCCAAGTCTCCTTCAAGTCTAGGATATGGCGCGGTACATGATTTTGGTCATTTGGGTTTGTCTAAAAATAGGATGCCCTAAACCCAGTGGAGTATCATCCTTTATTGCCATTGAAATTGCGGTTTGGATGGTATACACCATTTTCAGACTCACCCGTTTACAACATCAGTTGGATGTGGTACTGTATATCCCATGAGATATCCCATGGAGGAAATGGAAGAACGGGACTCCGACCTGGCGCGCCGTGCCATGGCACTGGGTGGTTTCCACATGTTTCCACTGGAAACCCAGGTTGCACGCGAGGGGACCGTCCAAGGATACCCCGAAAATCCAAAGATTTGTCGTGGTTGATCATCAATTCTGTACAATTTTCATGTGCTCAGAGGGCCATTTCGGGTTCTACTCCATTTTCATAGAAGCCCGTAAAAATGTCTTTGGAATTGACAGTTTTCGATGCCTTGGTGGTCGCCTTTCTCTTTTGGGATTTTGAAATTCAAAGATCCCGTCGTTGCATAGTATCATACGTACAAGACCTGATATGGAAGTTGAAACGGCCCAATGTGGCTGACATGCAGATTGGATGCCTTTGTGAAGTATATTCGAAAGATTCGTGCAAGAAAGGGAATACAGGAGGTTTGATCAGGTATGATCAGATTAGTCAATAATAGTTACTGTAATATGTATTCGGCTACAATCAAAGATGTATAATGATGTATCCAATGCAAGGTGGGATTCACCCAGTGCCGTAAAACATAAACAATTACGACTTCACACAACGATATTGGTGGGAAATGTTCATCATTCCCAAATGGTGGTTTCCTAAAAATGGGGGTACCCCTAAATTAAATCATGATTTTTTAACTATCCGATTTTCCATTATAAGCCATCCATTTTGGGGTACCCCCATGATCCCCCATGTATGGAAACCCCCAAATGGATCCAAATGGTAGTTGTTTATGGTATTGGGTAAATCCCACATTGAAACCCGGTAGCCTGCCACCATATCGCAGTCACCATCCCTGAGGGACAGCATGAGGCGGAGGCGCGAGGTCGAAAAAGGTCGTCTGGGTCAAGACCTGCAGGACCGAAGCCATGGGGGTAGCCCAAATCATCCAAGTTGTGGGACCCTGGACCCGACTTGTGGGACCCTTTCAGTATTGAAACCCATGGTTTGGAGATTCGCTATCTATTTTGAAGAACCTATCATTTGGGGAGTCAAAACCTACTACTGTGATTCACCCAATGCCATATAGTCACCCCCAAAAGAGGTTTATGAACTTAAGGGTAAACGCTATACCTGGGACGATGTTTGGTATGGACCCCCAGATGCGCGAACCGAGGCCTGGGAAGTGTGTCATGAAGATGCGGTCCGCTTCTGAGGACCCGAAGACCTGCGCGGCCGGTTGGGGAATAAGACCTGGTGCACGGATGGCTGGGAATCCGTGACGATTAAATGGTGTTGCAATGGGGATTTCACGTTGGTTTCATGGGAACGAATTGGATTTTAAAAGGAATTTATGGGAATTGAATAGGGTGATAGATTAGGATAATCCCTGGGGTAAAGCTACAAAAAGATGTGCAAAACAATGCAAAACAGATGGTCTCCCTAGGAAAATGATCTACATTCATGCTGGGTTTTCCACATCTATCTTAGTTTACAGGAGGGTAAATCTAGGATTTACCAGGAAAGAATCGTGCAGAAATATCATGGGAAATTCATGTGAAAAGAATTGGATATTTGGGTAAACCATGGTAAACCCTCTGCTAGAAGATATGCGAACATTGGTGATTTGTGGCTATATAGTTAAACTACGGTTGGATGGTAGGCGAAAACGGATGAGAATGGAGCAATATTTTGCCCAGCTAGACCAGGCTCAAGAAGATAAATCTGTTTCGCAGAGTATCTAAAATTCGTCATGACCATTGAATGGTTGGTAAATGGATGTATGTTGGGCCATCAATGGATTATTGTAATTATACTGTTATCCCAACAAAAGAATAGCAATTTTGGGGATACCTATCAGCATGGGTGTTGTTTTTCTCTTCAATTTTTTTCAAGATTTGGGGAGACGGGGTTGCAGGTCATCGCCAATCAAACATATACGGGAAATCCCATGGAATTTTCCGATGAAAACCTCCATTGAATAGGGGATGGCCCAGCAAGCCATGTTTCATTGATGGTACTGTCCTGGTTGCCATAGATGCTTGGGTTTTACTTTCGGGCAGCGCCTCGCCTTCAACAAACTTGGACTTTCATGGGGCCACTTTTGCTAGTTAGATTATGATATGGTTACAGTAGATCTCACTCTGTATAGGCATAGCAATCCCAAATAGATCAAAGCAGTTAGTAGCGTAAAAGTTGTGATGTGAATATCATCGAACTAACATCCAGCGCTTTTTAGGGATTCCCCACCCAAAATCCAGCCATTCAATGTCAGGATCACCTCGCATCCTGCAGTATTTCCGAGTTGACAGCTTCTGTCGGGGCTCGCAGGGTAGCTGGGAAGCTCTTGGTGGGCTAAAAAGACCTGGATTTGGCTGTGCCAATTGGGAGGGGATGGTCATCCCCCCAATTAGGACTAATTAGGGTTGTAGAATATACCACTACGAGGAATCCCACCATCGATGTTGGGATGACAATGCCGCATTTTTCAACCATGTAACTTGACGCACATCCTTGACTCCTCCATGTGCTTGGTTTTCAGACCAAGATAGGATTCAACAGGACGTAGTCCATTACATGTGCCATGAACTTTACTATCATTAACCACCCTCATAGCTTGGATTTGCTCATGTTTTTTTCATGTTCTAATTGCTTAAGCCATCTTGAGCCATCATTTGGGGACTATATTGGGAAGCCACCATGTTTGGAATGTGTTTCTTCCTTGTTGGGCCCTTGCAAGTCCAAGTTCAGCACTCCAGGTTCCAAGATAGTGTTGTTTTTTGCCAAAATAGATAGAACCGTTGGAAAGCTTCAAAATATGAGGGAAACAGCCTTGCTATTGTTTCTGGTTGGTAATGATATGTACATATTGATTACGTATGCATGTATGATAATATATGTGTATGTACAAGTAAATTTGTGTAGTGTATATATATATATATAATAAAATTATATAGATATGTACATGTAATGATAATGACAGCACAAAAAAAACGGTACTGACAATATCATACTGCAACAACTACAGTAATATAATGTGTATATATATATATATATACACATATGAGAGCGAACCGAAAGACGTGAGATGGAAATTCATTGACTGATTATTGGCCTGCTCATATGAAGTTGTTGGGCCGGTGAAGCATGCAGGCGACATTGAAGTCACGAGCAAAGTGTAATGAAACAATATATTAATAAATATAAATATATATATATATATTATGTATATATATATATATATACATATGTATATATATATATATATATGTATATTTATACGCTAATATTTGCATGTATGATATCCATCAATATCCATCGAAATATCTTGGAGGTGTTTTCAGCAGGCTCCGCCTCAGGAGTTGCAGCAGATCAAAGAGAAAGCTGCCGCCAAGGCGCCTGGACATGGTCAAGAGCACGGGGCAGACCCAACGTGGCACTGGAACATCACATTTTTTTTATAGTCACTGGATTGGTTTAAGGGAAAATTTACAGGAAACCTCTATATTTGATGGGAAAATCCGTGGTTTCCTGTAAAATTTCCCATTAACCAATCCATTGATATAGGTAAATCATCATAGTTGATCATCTATAAATGGAAGACTTTCCATGTAGCTACTGTACGTTTTATATTATATAGCCAGAGAGTACTTCTCATCAAAGGGGGATGGTCATTCCACCATTGTCAGGAGTGAATATAGCCAGTATAAAAGACTCTTTCATGATGATGGGATGACAATACCTCATATACCATGTGGGCACTGGCTGGCACATATTTCCTGACTGATATAACCATGGGAAGACGTGGGCATAGTGTTGTTTGAGGGTGTTAAGCAAGCATGGGCAAATCATACTGTAGATCATGTGGGACATGATCAGTCAACTTCATTCGACGATTCATCATAATTCTATTCTGGCAACATGGCATTTTATCCGTCTAGTTCTTTCTCGCAAGCCATTTCATGTGGCATTTAGAAACAGTAAAGGGGGAAGATCATGAGAATGATGTACTGCACTTGTATATTTGGTCTAATGTGTAAAAGTCTATATACATACACCAAAAATGGAGAGGATCCCAATGCGCGCAATTTCAATAGGGAAACGGAGGCTGTGCACCATGGTATTTCCATGGGATTATCCATGCAAATCCACGAGTCTCGCATGTCCCACTCTTATTTGTTCTACATATACATATATAATACCCATATACAAAACCTATAATCCTATTGTGGGAATAAGTAATAAATGGGATTAATGTTTGTTTATAACAATAGTTTGTTGATTATATAGTATTATTTCCCCGCGAGCATTCTTTTCACCATCCCAGCATTGGAACCGATTTTTTTGGTTTCGAACTCTACTCTACTTTCTGGTTTCGATCTTGCCTTAAATCAATCGGTCAAACACATGGGAGATGGCTGAAATCAAGAACAACATCACCACAAAATGGTGGCTGAAAAAGGTGAAATCACCCAGAAAAAGACCAAGAAACCTCAGCCCACCAGGCGGCGCAGGCAGTCGCAGCCCCCCAAGAAGATGCGGAGGCTGTGGGAAAAATGGTAGCGAAATTGAAAATTGGGAATATCCTGGCGGTACCATGGGATATTATGGATATATAATATATATGCATATATAATATATATATATATATAGATACATACGTATATATGCATGTGCACTGTGTATTTTGGGATATTGACCCGCCAAAATGGCAATTTTAATGAAGGTGCGGTAGTTTCTAAGCATGGGATTTGGGAGTACCCTATGGCCCTATTGTCAGACAATCCCAAATATCCATCATATTTCTATGGAAAATATCAGTGATTCTGTGAGTGATTTGAGTGGATTCGTCTATGATATATATATATATGTAATATAATATATCATTCAATGATATTTTGATATTTTCGCCAATTCTATATTTTTTTTATCAGTGATGATGGTGGCAGCGGAAAAATCCATGATTATCTTATTTATATTCTAGAGTAAAACTTCCCATAGGCTTAATGGAAGTTTTCTGCCATAGGCTCCTGACTCTGCACCAAAACCGGAGAACGAGGAGTCAGACAAAGAGGCCGGCGCCAGTTTCTCAACACTGACCTTGGGAATCCCTCAATTTTCCAATTTTCAGTATAGTTGAACGAGTTAAAACATCACTTGAAACGGTGTTAAGAGCGGTCGACCCCTCCAATTCAGGCGAGGTTCACAGAGTTTTTCAATGTGCGAAGACGTGGTGTCACAGTTGTTGTTTGGTGTTGGAAAAAACGGACTAAGAGAAATTTCCCGCACAGCAAGTCGCTTGTATGATGAGGCAGCTGCAGAAGAGAGCGACCAGGAAGATGAAAAGGATGACAAGGCGCATTTGGGGGTAAAACACCCACAAAAACTATCCAAAACTGGGATTCGCGACGACAATCAAATCAGGACATACTATCTGTGGATATCTGTGGGATATCCGTATATATGATATTATATGATGTTATATTTATATGATATTTGTATGTTTGTATGTGTATATACACAGAGTCATGCAATATGTAATTGGGTTGCTGGATGTTGCTGGTTTCAATTATTGTTTGGTTGATATGTTTACCCACAAAAAATGGGGCGTGAGCTTCCAACAACAGAGTGAAACATATCAAATGCAGAAAGCATGTTTTAATGTTAAAATTGGGATGTACTGCAAGGACACCGCTTTTACAGGTGTTACCGGCCAAAAAAGGGATGTATACATATACACAGATACATAGTATATCGGCATAAACCGCATGATGTATAGAATATATAATCGGTTTGCGGCTTGAAATGTTTCGTCAGGGATGGGATCGAATTCCGTTCTGTGACAACGATGACCCAGACGAACATTCAAACAATATTTAAGGAATGAAGGTTTGGATTCGTCGGATTTGCATGACATTTCTGGGAACCATCATGTTATTCAACGGATTGGTTTAAGGGAAAATTGAAACCAGACACCCGTATATTTAATGAGAAAAAAACACATGATTTCCGGTTGAGACTTTCCCAACAAAACCCATCCATTGAATTAGTCAATTTGGGTCATCATCTGTCAATGTTCGATTAAGTCAGCACAAATTCCCAGTAAATCCAATTAGATCCCATTAAATCCCCATTAAATCCCCATTAAATCCCAATAAACCCTGCTATATAAATCCCATTAAATCACCCATGAATTCCCATCAAAGCACCATTGTTGCATACCTGGGATTTTCGCAGGATGAAGAGATGGAAAAGGTCTGCGAGGCCAGGGTCACTGTTCCGTGAGTTCCATGGGTTTCCGTGGGTGGGTTAGGAACGGATCAGTCCAATCATTGGATGTTGGACTTAAAAAAGCAACCCGAAAAGACTAATGACTAATGATGTTTAAGTTGGGGTCTAAGATCCAATGATCCAGAAAATTCTAAGTTTAACTTGGAGTATTTTTTGTCCAACATTAATCTCCAATGGTTGATATCTATAGATAATATTCTATCATTGGTCCAATCATTGGTGTTTTTTTCTGTTATTATCCATTCCTAAGTTAGTTAAGTTGTTTTTTTCTGTTTTTTCAAGGGGGGTGTGCGGTATGGAAATGATCAAAGATTCAAAGACGGAGAAGCAGCTGATTGTTGATGATATCAACGCACATATATATATATATATAGATAATTATGTGTGTATATAAATGTATATCAACCTACCATGTTGTGCTGGTGATATGTTCCATCAAGAAACAATGTTTCTGGAGTAATTACAGCGTTTTTTTTTTTAAATGAGGCAATTGCATGAGAGTTGTTTCCATGAGAGTTGTTTCCATGAGTGCCCTGTCTTTCGTTGGTTGCTAGGTTACCTACAAACAGTGTGTGTGTATACATGTGTAAATATGTATATATATATATATACATATATATATATATATACACAAGGACTATATATTCCATACTATGTATATACATGTATTTATTAAACTGTACATCCTCTTGATTATGTTTCTTGCAAGAATCGACATTTATACCCCATCATCAGTGTGTAGAATGGAAGTCCCCGATGTTTGTTCGTGAAACCGTTGGTGGCATTCACCGCATGCCGTAAATCTACCATATGGGGACAATTGAACCCCCCCCCTTATGTAAAGATTGGTTTAGCACATTACATATGGTTGTTGCCTCAAACAAACATTAACGGCGGCAGGCGGCGGCAGAAGCAGAGGTGATGGCAACAGCATGTTTATTTGTCGTGTGTCCTTCTGTGCCAAACCCAGGATAAACCATCCCAATATTTGTGCATTTGGAGGTCATTTTAAATCATCCCAAACCGGGGTAGAACTCAAGATGAATAAGCCGAACTGGGGAGTGTTTATTCTTGATGTCCACATCATGTCCAAAGAGAGCGTGTATGCGCTTGAGATGTTCGGTCCCCACAAATTGATCCAACTTTGTAACTTGGATATATATATATATATATAAATATACATATATGTTTATTGTACATGACTGCCCAAACTTTGAGCCAAGAAGTGAGAGCCATAGTCAAGCGGTCTTATCCAGCCCAACTGCAGCTAGCAGTGTCTCACTGTTCCTGGATGGCAATTTCAGAGATGGCTTACCTTCCATCCCTTCTTTTTTCATGGGCAAAATGTGGGAAACCCAATGCCATAAACCTACTCTACCACCGTTTGAAGATGATCCTGAGAGTCTAGCGAGCCTGTGTTTCTGTTGGATGAAACCACTAAGCACTAGTGATTTGTGTGAGCCAGAAAAAAAAACAATAGAACATGAAGAATGCCTCAACAATTGTAAAATCAATTCCTGCGACTCGGATGGAACGAAAAGGAAACCTGAGTTAACTGAGTTAGTTAACTTTAAGGTGCTAAACTTTCATGTGGCACCTTAAGACACGCCTGTTCGTTGCTCCTCACGTTCGGCACTGCTTTCCGCTTTCCGCTGGTTCAGTGGGCAAAAGCCGTTGTGAGTAGGAACAGAGAAACAAAAGGATGAACACACGGCAGAATTTGGCAGAATAACAAACGATGCATTGTGAAAATAGCTAAACAAGAAAAACATGACCATAGCAACATCGCGTATCATAAAGACAGAATGAGAAGTTGGGATTACAGTAGAACTGCAATGTCTGAATAACATCTTGTTTTTACATATTACTCCACTAATCCAGTCATACCTCCATAGATACACAAATTGAAACCTGCCGAGTTTCCGCCATCGCATCGTCAGTGGGCGCTTTCGCCGTTGCTTGCTGATTTTTCGATGTCTAGAACTCAGCAAGAGTTCCCCCCCAGTGGGCGTACTGGCTAGTGTAGTAAATGGAGTACTTGGAGGATCGTTGGTGCATGGAGTAAGTCTTAGTCGAATACCGGAGGCATATGAATACAAAAAAGACTATCATGCATTCATTCATTCATTCACATAAATCATTCCCATCATATTCCCATCCTGTGACTGATTATTATATCACTTATTCCCAGCATTCCCTTTATATCATTTGATATTTAGTTTTATCATTCCCATCATTATTATCATATTCCTAATATATCATTCATTCAATTATATCATCAATTCATGGACAGTAGTTGTAATGACAACACATATATAATCATTCATATCATTCATTCCAAATATATTTCATTCACATGACAACTTACCCTGTGTTATTTAATGTAGCCATGGAAAACCAGCATTTTTAATACACAAATCACCATAAATCATCTATGAATGGGTCATTTTCCATAGCTATGTTAAACAACCATAGGGTAAATATCCCAATCATCAACTATTATAGTACTATCCATTATTAAGCAGTATTATACATTCATATACCAGTATTAACCATTAATATACCATAAAATGGACAGTGATGGTCGTCCCCGAGGCTGGCATAGCGCCCAATGGGATGGAGAAGTACTCCTTCGTGCAACGGCTGGGTCAAGGCGGCGTCAAGTTGCGGATCGGAGACGTGGCGGAGTTCATGGTGATTTACCCTCTGGTTATTTAACAGTTTGCCATGGAAAATGGCGAATTTTGGATGATTTTCCCATGAAAACATGTTGAAACCTCCATTTTGTTGGGATTTTCTATGGCTGTGTGAAATAACCAGAGGGTAATTTGATAGGTTTCAATGGGATTGAAATGGATTGACTAGGTGCAATGGGATAGAATCCAATGGATTGGTTTTGATAGAATCAGAATCTACTGGTATTCCTTGGTTTGTGAAGCTGCAAATTGGCATCTTCAGCTAATCCAAGATGGTGGTGATGATGATGATTTAGTTTCCCCCCTGCTAGCCCCATCTTCATTGGGACATGGGCTCTCCGAGGATGCTAATAGGAAAGGAAGATCTGAAAGAATAGGGATTTTGGAGTTCCAAATTTTGAGAAGACCCAGCTGGGTATCCGGATCGGTATATGATATTATTATTTGAATTACATGATATTATATGTTCTATTACGTATAATTATATACAATGTTACAATGTCTATATACATATATAATGGGTTTGTCCATACAGATCTAAACTGATTAGTTGGATGGTGAAGTTGAGTTGCAAGTATGTTCACGCGCAATGTTCATCATTTTGGGATACTGATGAGCCCTGCAGGGATGTCATGGACATATTGTGGCAAATGGGAATACGATGGGCGTAAGGGTTTGACCATTTGGGTACAGGTCGTACTTGATGACCTCTGGATCGCAATATCACCATTTTTGTATGCATATTTTGGTACGAAAACACCATCCCATTTTGTTGGATCCATCCCCAGAAGAAAATGAAAACCAAATGAAATCATCGTTGTCAAGAGAACATATTTCCACATATTTGTTCGTTCATGTTCGAGGGGCATGAGTTTGGGCAGCCAAATCAGGTGTCCGTCCTTCGAGTCTTGCACTCGCTTTCTCGCATTGTTTGTATCCTGTAGTTGAAATGTCAAAGAAAGAGAATGTCTCAAATCCCAGAAGCTCCCCTGACCATGTATGTATCTTTCCACACCTATAGCCACCACCACCCATGTAGGCATATGATATAGATGTATACCCAAAAATAACACTAATATGTGAACGTAAATGAATATAATGCATGGACGACTCATGGGGGTTCTTGGGGACACAGTTCCAGTTATACCTGAAAAGACAACCAGGGTTAGCCATTCGCTTGGGTTATTGTGGGGTATAACAACAGCAACATCAGTAATTTTTGGGAAATTGATGGGTACATCACCAAGAATCACCAAGATATATGCTCTAGTGGTATACAATGTTACCCCAACATCACCCTTCCAACACATTGTCGGCTGACTTTTGCATGGATGATCGGGTTGGTCCCAAGCCCATTCCCAAGCTCTGGACAAATCACACCAGGTGGTGCCCCACTTCATTGGCTAAGTTGGATTACAACTTCCATTAGTTAAGGGTATATATGAATATGAGGAAAACATGTATATATATATATATATATACGTGTATATGTATATCATGATAGATTAGTTGTATCTACATACCTAGATGTATCTGCCACAACATCCAAGCTGTTCGCTGCTCGTTATGTCAATCAACTCAGCGACAACATGTCGCTGTGCGGCTGTGCCAGGCTCCTTTGCGGTGGTCTGGAAAGCACGCCGGAAATCCGTGTCCTGCCGGCACCCGAAGCCAAGTCCCCCATAAGTAAGCCTTTGGTTATTGAACAGTTTGCTATGGAAAATGGCCCATTTATAGATGATAAACATGATGATTTACCCATTCAAATGGTGATTTTCCATAGCTATGTTAAATAACCAGACGGTACTTGGGTATGGCCCAAAATATGAAGATGATTTCATCAAGATGAGTCAAAACAAACCCAGTTATAAGTTGGTTTGGAAACCCATCTAAGTTAGGCATTCACTATAATTGCATATATATATATATATGTATGTATAATTATATATAGATTATAGATACTATATTCCCCATAAAACCCTATTTTGTGATGGTGCAGGTATAGAAGTCAAACCGAGCCCAGGATGGACGTTTGGTGGCGGCCAAGCAACTGAAGACGTCCCCAGAGTGGGGGACCTCGGGGAATCCGAAGCAAACCCTGGGGGAGTCGTTGATTTGACCAGAAAAAGCTTGGTGTACAACCAGCAACTATGGTCTTTTTATATTTTTAGTACCCTCTGGTAAATTAACATAGACCCTGGCAGATAGGGATTGGAAGAGTAGTTTCCTCTAAAGATAGCTATTCGCAGGGTCTATGTTAATATACCAGAGGGTACATGATTTTTGCTATATTTTGATAGTTAGATCATTATCAGGACTTGATATGACTTGATAATGTTTTGATGGAGTTTGTTTACATGATAATCATTATCAACTTTTGAATACGTTTGATATGATTCGATAATGATTCAACAATTGGAAAAGGATCCTAATATCACAAGTGGTTTCCCTGCTTCTGAGATTGATCAGTGAAATGCTGGATGACTCGCGGCCCTCTGTAAACATCAGCAACGATGGTGATCCGAACTCCCAAATCAAGCCTCCTTTGTTTCTCAGAACAAACAAAATAGATCAAACCAACAAACATATACTATATTATCATGGATCATCTATAATTGGATATATCATATTGGTTCATGTAAACCACACTCAATATGTATATATATATATACACATATACATATACATGGCAGACATATATATATATATGATAGACATATACATCCATATGGTAGACATATGTATATATATATATATTATCCCAATTTATCCCATGGGTCTCCCAATGGGTGTCCCGATTTCGCATCATGGATCACGCAGGTCATGGGAAGCTTGCAAGCAGCTGCCAGAGGCTGGAAGTTGGTGAAGTTCACATGGAGTTTCACCATCAAACCTGTGGATTCAAATGGGGTAGATAATCCAACATATGTGGGATATATTATCAAAACATGGGAATACAAGCAACTATATATCAAACATGGGGATGTTACCCATATATGGCGGGATATATATATATATATATGTATATATCACCAGTAGAATCAATACTCGTATGATCAATATGTATAATTAATATATGGAGATGATGGAATATCTAGCTACTTAGTCACATTACAAAAGCAATTGTGTTATGACGGGATATCTCACAAATATAGTTAACATATGTGGATTCGTGGATCTTGAACAATCTACTACCCTCCAGTAGTTTGACATAGCTACGGAAATGTCAACTCAGATTTTTTAAGAGGTAAACCATTGAACTGACTGAGTCATGGCTTCCATAGTACACTGTCAAATATCCAAAAGGTAAACAAATGGGATATTTGATGGTGTATATATATATAATATTCAGCTCACACAATGAATTATAATCAAGTTAAATGGTGCATTATATTCCAACAAGTTCAGGGTTTGTAGACCTTCTGGAATTGCAATTTTATGGTGGGATGACAATTCTGAAGATGGTTACGCCTATTTTCCAATGGCGTCGTCTACTATTTGGAGAATCTTGTGAGAGTTCCCAAGAAACCATATAGCTTATTTGATTTTTCTTTGTTGAACACCTGCTGGAAAATGGAGTTAGAGAAACCGGTTGGATCAGACCGTTTGCTTATGAGTATTTGCATGATGTCTGGTAAAGAATTGTATACCCTCTGGTAATCAAACCTGGCAATGGAAAACCCAGCATTTATAAGGGATTTTGCCATTAAAACCTCCATTTATAGGGGATTTCCAATTGCCACGTTTGATTACCGGAGGGTATATAAGACATATGTTGATCCCATATGTCTTTCACTATATAAATCTTTCAGAATACGATCTAATGGTGATCCCTGAAGAAATGCAACTTGCGATTTGCGGGGTATACCCCATTTTCAGACACGCTCAACTTCAGTGGTTGATTACTTACATCAAGTTATATTCCATTGAATCCCAAAGATTCCCAATTATATCCCATCAACTCCCGATAAATGGTTGGTTAACCTCCAAATATAGAATCAGGTTCAATCACACTGTTTTCAATTTAAAATAGCCACATTGGTTAAACCCTACAAACCGTACAAGATGGGGCCCCCAAAGAATAGCTATATAAGTTGGTTTACTTCACTTGGTTAACTGTTGGCTTTATGGTGGATATAACTGCCGTATTCATGGGATTTCTAAACCGTTTTTCAATATCTATATCCTCTATACATGGGTCACTTTCCATAGCAAACTGCCACAAAATACCAGAGGCAAACTACAAACTCCTAGCAAGTACATTCCATATTATAGACATCTATAATCATATATAATCATATATATATATATATATATATCTATATCTATAGACATCTATGGACATCTGCAGACATCTATAGACATCTATAGACTGTAGATTGATTATAGATTGATTATAATGGATTGACTCTGAATTCTAGCCATTTCCATCCCCAGAGGTGCGTGCCGCCGCACAAGTGGTGGACCGGCGTCATTTGGTGCAGCTGCTGGAAGCCGTGCGCCATGGTTTTTGGGCCGCACCAAGTACAAAGGGAACCAGGACGCGAAGGACGCCAGGACATATGATTAAAAATTCCGTGGTTGATGGGTTATTCTTGGGAGGTATGAAAAACTTCCTGTTTGTTCGGGATGATCATAACCCATAGCAGGGAAACCTATCAACCAAATAGTATAATGAGATGGGATAGGGGTATTTTGAATAGCTTATATATGCTCATTTGGCGATTTTGCGGCAAAATGGTAGGCCAAAAAGGAGTGATATTACCTGGCTTATCTAAGTGGATCAGATGAAATGGCACCTACCAAGACAGCCTTTCTGTGGTACTGTGCCCCTTATGATGCCTACATCCTCGCAGACCAGGTGGTGAAAGACCCGAGGACAATGCAAGTTGGCAGAATTGCCAGGTGCTGGCATGGCTTGAGAAAGACTTGGAAACTACGTATTGCCCATGGAACTCAGCTACCGAGTGCGAATGTTTCAAAATCTTTGGAGTCTATGAGTACATGTGTGCTCTGTCTGCCCCCAGACCACTTGTTTATTCAGAGCCTGAGCCCAATGCACCTGAAGCTGAGCCCAGTGCCGCAGCAGCTGAGCCCATTGCCCCACCAGCAGAGCCTCCAAGATAGTGCAATCGTCACCATTTAGATACCTATATAATTGTCTTCATCTTGTATGAACAATAGCTATTTGCCAAAAACTTTGCTGAAGAAGTAATTTACCAACTCTTCTATAGACATGTTTTGATGTGTTTGTGTGTTTAATGTTCTTTAAGTACTTGATTTGCTTGCTTCATTGTGTTGAGTTTTGTTTCACAACAAGGCAACAACTCACCGGGTTGATGGTCTCCCTTACGGGCCACACTACATGTTTGTTGAGGTCCAGGCGGTTTCCCATTTCCTTGAACCAAGAGGTTCAAGTCACCATGTGTGTTGTATCTCATCATAGCTATCTGCACGCTCTGAAAATCACCGCATTCAATATGTAAATTATCCAATTCATCCTACAAATGGATAGAAGTTGGTCATTGCTCAATACCAGCTTAGACACCAGAAGGTAGTTGTTGAAGATTGCACCTGTGGTGTTTTGGCCAGTGAAGGTGAAAAAAGTCATGTGAAACATCCGAGACCCTTTAGGACCTGGGACCCCGGACCTGGGACACCCTTGACTTGCCCATCAAGAGCAAGATCGGAGAGCCATTTGCTTCATCATTTAGGATGTTTGAAGATTCACCTAGAAAACTCTACTGAAGCAGATCCTATGTCACCCTGGGTAACTGAGTACCAACTCATATGTCGCCATCAATGTGTCCTCACCGAAGAGGTCCAGTCCGACGCTCTCCGCGCGCTTCGCTTCGTGCCGTCCCTTGAGGTGGTGAGCTGTTTTTGATCTTCGAATACATCGAGGGCAGCTTGCATCATTGCATTGTCACTCGGCTGCGATGATCATTGGATTGGTTTAAGGGAAAATTTTAACAGGAAACCATGGGATTTTCCCATCAAATATAGAGGTTTCCTGTAAATTTTCCCTTAAACCAATCCAGTGAGATGAAGATGACGTTTCGATCAAAGAACAAGGACAGTGAAGCGACAAGCTCAGGTTGACCCTGAAACAGGACTGGTGGATACTGGTGGTTTGTTTATGCGGCATTCGCCTTTGGTCAATGAGGTGAAATATCGACAATTGGCTCATGTCAAGAACATAAAACATGATAACAAATTATAAAACATGATAAAATATGATAATGCATCATCAAAAACATGATAAAACATCATATCACATCATGGAACATCATTTACATTGCTGAAACACATCAATACAGCAATCATCTTTCAGTTTATGGAAGTTATTCTTCAATTTTCCTATTCAAAAAAATCACAATGGTTTGTAGGGTACATTTACAGTTCAGGATGAGCTCGTATTGCATACATAATGTAGATATGGTATGATATTGTCAAACATGTGTAGATATGTATCTGTTTAATTTCAAACTTTTCAAATTCAGATATAATACTTACCCTCCGGTCATTTTGGCACCATTCAAAGTGCTCCATAAAAATGGATGATTGCCTTAGATTTACCTTTTCAAAATGTTGATTTCCCGTGGCAAAAAAAAAACAGATCCACATCTGATCGCCTGGCACCTCAGGCCACGGCCACGCGCCGCCTCGAGGAGAGTCAGGCGGATCTTTTTTTGGCGACACAAATCAGGGGGTTGGGATAGTTGTGGGATAATTGTGCGAGATATGAAACATATGTGGAAAATTCTGAGGTAATTCTGGGAAATGGAAACTATGGGATAATTATGAGAACATTCTGGTTAATGTCCTGTTGGGTATATCATATTTTATTCTATAATGCTGTAGCAACACATCACTTGAAACAGTACCTGTTCGAGAATCTATCCCTAATAGTTGGTATTGCGGTATGGTGGGTTAATCAGCAACAAATACGGAAAGGTCATGGGAACACTGGGATGATTGATCATATTAATGATACATGAACATATATGGGAAGTCTTTTATACGGGGTTGGGATTGATGTCCTGTTTTGGGGATAATTATGTCCACATAACTTGACAAAATTACTGTTGGAGATGAAATGAGATGAAATATTCCCCGTTTTTGTTGGCTGGTGCGAAAAAAGTAGGACATGTATATAACAACCCCTAAAAAGCATTCGTTCACAAGCTGAAATGGTGATATTAAAGAGAACACATAATTATGGCAATGATGGTATTAGATGATGTGATGAGATTGCATCTAACAAAAGTTACATAGACAGCATTCATGGTCACTTTTAGCTTTTGGCAATTAATTATATATATGGCAATCCAACCACGATACATAAAGTTACGGCAAGACCCTGTGGTTTGCCCGTGACTCGAAATTAGTGTTGTCGCCAACGTCAAGATCATGTATATCATGATGTGATACATGATGTATATCATGATGTATATCATTCTATAACTCATGATAACTTATAAAAACCGCAAATGAAACCCTACTTGAAGTATGCGTAGTTGTTCCATGGGGCCGGGGGATTTTATAACTAATGATAACTTATATTAACCCTAAATGAAAGCCTAATTGAAGTATGCGTAGTTGTTCCATGGGGCCGGGGGATTTTATACCTCATGAGAACTTATATAAACCCTAAATGAAACCCTAATTGAAGTATGCGTAGTTGTTCCATGGGGCCGGGGGATTTTATAACATATGATAACTTATCAAAACCGCAAATGAAACCCTACTTGAAGTATGCGTAGTTGTTCCATGGGGCCGGGGGATTTTATAACTCATGATAACTTATATTAACCCTAAATGAAAGCCTAATTGAAGTATGCGTAGTTGTTCCATGGGGCTGGGGGATTTTATACCTCATGAGAACTTATATAAACCCTAAATGAAACCCTAATTGAAGTATGCGTAGTTGTTCCATGGGGCCGGCGGATGTTATAACTTATGACAACTTTTATAAACCCCAAATGAAACCCTAATTATCTAATTGAAGTATGCGTAGTTGTAAATGAAACCCCTCTATTGATCGATATTTCAAGTTTGACCCATTGATCACGGGTGGAGAGCACCACAGGGGCGGCCGGACCAAGCCATGCCTTTGAAGATATGGAGAGCGAAGCTGAGGGCTTCGCCCCCGCAAGACCTCGACGACAAGGCTTGGCGCAGTCAGCGCGAAGAGAAGGATTTGCAGAGGACATTCAGCAGCTTGAACTGCATGGCAAGAGCCATGCATGATGCGCCGGAAGAAGCGGCAGAAGAAGCTGCCGAGATAGCTGGGCCACTGTTTGCGCATGGCTTTCAAGTGGTTCTGCAACAGGCGGGAGGGCTAGAAATGCGGCACTGCTCACCCCAACTGTTGCCACAATACCAGCAGCAGCGGCAACAGCAACAACAACAATGGTGAGGAAAAAAACAAAAAACCCGTGGTTTGTTTTCGGGGCAAACCACGGGGTCTGCGCGTAAAGTTAGACTATAGTGTTTCATTGTTAGATCCAGTTTTGGGTTGGAAATGTGGTTTTCCATGATTGGTTTGCCGTGATTCTTCCACGAGGTTTCTCAACGTTTTTTTGAAATGCACACGCCGTTCTCTGAAACCAAACAAAATGTGTCTTGTGGGATTAGAGGTCCCAAGTTTGGGACAGGGCCAAAACGGAACACACCCCGGCTGGTGACAGGGCCCCCCCCACCATGGTCACCATTTCCAACAAAAATGCTGACACAGATATTTAATGTGTACTCTGACATGCATGTGTTAACCTATGTTCAGGCAGAAAGTCCTGACATCAATTCTGGCTGGCCAATATTCTGACAAAAACATATTCTGACATGTATTCTCACAATTTCTGACACGCCATCACATTTGATCTGGCATAATTTTGATTTGTGGTTCTGTTTGGAACCTACCTTGTTTAACATCATGTTGGAAGTCTTTTTGGATTCTAGAATGACCATGTAACACGTAAAGCAGTTGTAAAACTATAGGTCTACATGTAGAATCATGTAAACTTATGCAAAGCTCCATGTAAAACCATGTAAGAACCATTTTTTTCACGTTGCAAAATCCATGTCTTTCAGCTCCAAAAAGCTATGCCATTCAGGTAAGATGGGCCGCCCGGCGCCTCATGATGGCCTTGGCTGCGGTGCCACCGGAGCTTTTTTTGCGCGGCTTTTGGGGATTTCACCGTGAAACATGGTGATTTAATGGTGATCCAATGGTGATCCAATGGTGATTTAATGGAATATCCAATGATGATTTAATGGGATATGCTAGAATGGTAGCTAAATGCAATATAATCATGCTGATTTCATGGGATTACTCATGGTTTCCAACTGGAACATATGATGTTTACGTGGGATATTATGGGGAAAAACAGCAATATCAAAATTTTGATATGTTTTCTCAAACCTGCTGATTTAAAATGGTTTCAAACACAGCCGTTTTTGAGTTTCGAGCCTATGACTACGACAACGATCCCCAACAAGCAGAAGTTTCAGGGGGATAGAAACCACCATTCTTGACAACGGTTTCCATACTGGTTGAGAGTATCTTCATCATATCCCTAGGTCACCCACATTTCGAGGGTTGAAACGTGTTGACACTAACCAATTGGTGTTTTACCCAAGCCGCTTGTGTTGACTGTTGACACCGCCGGTCAATGTGTTCTTCATCCCCAAACTTCCACTTCGTTCGTCACATGAATCCCAATTACAATCCCAGTTTTGCTGGTTACAACATGTCATTCTTGTAAACCATCAGTCTTCTCTTGGTAATCAATGGTCAGATTTCCTTAGTTGATCCAAAACCAAAATTTTGCACCTGGAACCAAAAACGACCTGCTTTTTCGGGTCGCAGCTGTAGGGTTGAAGTCTCCCTGAGCCTCCATGGTTGCAGGTGCATGCAGCCAACCTGGTGCATTGCGACGTCAAGATACTTGGCAGCACCCAAGGCTGTAGGTCGTTTTACTCTAAAAGATTTCCCATGAAAACTCGGAGGTACACACAAGGGAAAACACAATAGGTGTGTAGAAAAATGTGGTACCCTCAACTTGACTATGTCATTTAAGCCTGGATTTTGGGGCACCTGACTTGCAGACAAACCTATATTTGAAGGGGTTAAAACCTACAATACTGTACCATCTTGGGTACAAACTATTTTGATGTTCACCAAGATTCAAGATACCTGGGTTTTGATACCAAAATGGCAACCATTTCTACCCAGACCTTGCGATGATCACCAAAATTTGACTGAGAATGTATCACCAAAATGACGAAAGTTATATACAAATGAGAAAAGATGAACAGAACCATAGAGTTTCGGATTTTGGCCAAATTGATTAAGAAATTGATCAACAAATATCAACAAAAGCTGCATGCAACAGGACAGGGGCCGATGACCTGTGACCAAGGCTTTAGATTGAATCGAAAAAGACCGGAAGATCTCCAACAAACCATGTGAACAAAGCTTTCTGGCTGGTGGTTTGGTATTTTGGGGTATGGCTGATGAATTTCCGACCAACAATTGGATACTGTCTGTTAATTTCACATAGCTATGGAAGCCATGGCCCATAGAAAATTTGATGATATACCTATTCAACATGGTGATTTTCCATAGCTATGGCACAAGATTGCAAGAGGGCAAATCATCAAACATCCCCATCAAAGCCCCATAAATTCACCATCAAAACCCCATCAATTCACCATCCAATCCCCATTAGATCCCCAACCGAAGGTGGTTGAATCTCCAAGTCGTCGGCATGTCTTGTTGCTGGAAATGGGGGTCCCCTCAGGCCGGAAAACATCTTGGTGGGTGGCATGGAGGGCTCGCGTGTCTTTTGGCAGAGGGGAGGGGGAGTTTCACAGGGACAAGTTGAAGCAAACATGGGAAAATGGTGGGAACATGATGGTAAAACAAGGCCGCAATACGAGAAAATCATGGGATATGCACATACATATACCGTAGATAACCAATGATATTGAGTTTGGTACCTGAAACTCTGAAGGGAAAAAACCATTGCATTCTCTAGTAAATAATAATGTTCTTTACTTTAAGATGGCCTTAACTTGAGGGTAAAACATGGTATAACCCATAGTAACAAAAACACTCATATGGGTCAAGGATTTGCGACGATTTGCGAAAGACCCTGGGACCTAGTTCAATAAATTATATATATATATACAATTGAGTTTGTCCCTTTTAATATTCATATGAAGGTATTTGCTGTAAATAAGCAACCCTTGCGCGCTTAATGTTGACGAACAATTGCGATCTGAAGATGCAGGAAATCCATGGAAATCCACGGCTTTCAATTTTTCATATTTTTCATACGGGAAGGACTGCGTAACTTCAATTTACTCTCAGGAGCTTTGTCTTTTGGATCGCAACCCGCCTTGTTGGTACCAGCATTACATTTCTCTAATGTTGGTACATGGAAGGTTCATGGCTATGCAAACTGGTGCATAGTTTCTTTGGTCCAAATTCCACAGCCCATTATTAGATACTTGGGTTTGGATCCAGAGGCTGACTCCACCTTTTTGTGTCCAATCAATTCCTGGGGTATCAGTTTTGGGATTTTCTTGGCGGAAAAGTATGCTTCATCAACACATCCATTTGAAAAGTGCATGATTTTCATGATCTTTGTTGGATGCCACATCTTTTGACACACCTTGTTTTCTGTGTTATCATGTGTTCGCGTCATTTTCCCATCATTTTCGCACCATTTCCCCATCATTGTCCCATCATTGTCCCATCATTTTCCCATCATTTTCGACCTTTTTTGCACTTTGCGACATCCCAAGGGGCCCACCATGAAGCTCTGTGATTTTGGTCAATCTGGCCCTCCCGGAGACGCTTGGAGGGTGTTGTGTATTTTGGAGTTGGCACGCTCCCGGAAAAAATGGAAATCCATGCCTAAAATGGTCATATAATATATCATGTCTGTTCATGGATAGATCTTTTTGGATAGATCTTTTTGGATCTTTTTGGAAGTTATGCAGTACTATATGTAGTATGTAGGCAGTACTATATGTATGTACTGGTGTATGTATAATGTCAACCCCGGATTAATAACCCCCCCACCAAAGGTCAAAAAGGTCAACAAGGTCTACTCAAGGTGCCAAAAACACAACCCCCAAAATAAAGAAGCTTTCACTCATGGGATATTTGTTTTCGCAAGGTTTAGCATGAGAAAACCATTGGGTTTTAGCTGTAACCCTTCATGGATCATTAGATTGAAAGCATTCTCCATGCCAAATCTTTGTGGAAAACCAGTGGATTGAATGCATTTCTCACGCCAAATCTTATGAAAATCTAACGGATTGAAGGCATTTCTTTTGCTAAATCTCATTAAAACCAACGGATTGAATGCATTTTTCATGCTAAATCTATTGGCAATTGAAGACGACTTTCAAGCACTGGGTCAATGACCCGGCCCTTGAAGATGTCTGGGTGGCATTGGTAGATTGCATTATCAAGGGGTTAAAGCAGATTCCATTGGATCCCGAGTCACAGGGATCCCAATCCATAAGTTGAGACATCAGAGATGTGTGTGTGTGTGAAGAAATCAGCCCTTGAGCTGATGGAGGCTTGAGGTGGGAAAAAAAACAAAAGGAATGAAAAAAAACACGTTGGAACCAAGCGGGGTTTACGAATAGGGGGGGAAACATGTTCATTCGTGGAGGGGACAGGACTCAAGGGGGGTATCCAAGATTTTTTTAATAGCTTTCAATTTGAAATCGATCATTTGGGAATTGTTGATTTTCTGGAATTTCATCCACGTAATAAATCCATTCTAGCAATGAACTAATAGATTTTGGAAACCCCAAAAGTTATGGAAAAAAATAAGAAATTCCAATAAGAGTGTATTAATCAGGGGGAAGTCTAATTCCAATAGATTGGCTACCCAATTCACATTCCACTCATTGGGAATTGATTTCATCACAATAGATCGTAGTAAACCCCTACTAGCTGATTGGATGTTTAAAACTTACTTCTTATATCCAGGCGTGAAATCCCCAAAAATCTTGATTTCCCAAATGATGATTGGCAGGGGTAATCAGTTATCTATCCAGCAGGGTCAGCCAGTTTCCCGGTCCATTAAGCAGGCATGAGGGGTGTCAACATGAGACCCAGTGGATCAAAAACTCGTTGAAGCCATAGACATTCTTAATTGAGTGATGACATGATGGACCATCAAAAGGCTGAATAGTAATTAATTAGCTAGCTAAGGTTGGGGAAGCATGGATAGTGACAATTCATTACCAGCATAATTGCAGCACGTCAGAAGAATCAGCTCCCGCATCAGTGCCCCATCGTCCATCAGTGCCTCATCAGCCATCAGTGCCCACACTACAATTACAAGTACAAGTACAAATACAACTAACACCACAACAACAACAACAACAGCAGCAACAACAGCAACAGATACAACAGCAACAGCAACAGCAGCAACAGCAACAGCAACTGCAACTGCAACTACTACTACTACTACTACTACTACTACTACTACTACTTCTACTTCTACTTCTACTTCTACTTCTACTTCTACTTCTACTTCTACTTCTACTTCTACTTCTTCTACTTTTGCGTTTTTTCCATGCCATGTCTCTAAAGTATTGCGCCTGCCACAAAAGTGACGCCGGGTCATACGAAGTGCTGCACCTGTCACGCGAAATCATCTTAGCAAACCTGAAGATCTGATGTTCCAAAATGCAACCCCTCTCAGGAAATGTCTGCTCGATATGTCTCTTGTACTGCGCCTGCCACGAAAAAAGCATCTTTGCAGATCCTCTTCAAATGTCCCACGCCTGCCATCGTTTTTCAAAATGCATAAAACCCACACGTTTAGCTCACTATTTTGACAAGGTGCAAAATTGACAAGGTGCCCCCGCCACACAAAACGACCTCTGGACATCCAAAAGTGCTCCGAGACCCTCAGTTTTCAACACTTTTGACTTCCAAATGTGCTTTGCGCCACAACGCCGTCCACTTTCTTGACATCTCAACTTCCGAAAGTGCTCCGAACGTGTGGTGTTTTTTAGCATGTTCACTTCCAAATGTGCTTCGCCCCACAACTGCGTGCACTTTTTCGACATCTCAACTTCCAAAAGCGCTCCGAACCCGTCAGTTTTTAACACTTTTTACTTCCAAATGTGCTTCGCGCCACAACGCCGTGCACTTTTTCCACATCTCAAGTTCCAAAAGTGCTCCGACGCTGAGGTGTTTTGTACCGTTTTACGTCCAAATGTGCTTCGCGCCACAAGGGCGTGCGTTTTTTCATCTTTCATCTGCCAAGATGGCTCCGCACCCGCCGCTCATGGCCAAAGATGCCGTCAGACAGCAGACATGAGCCGCGCAGCAAAAACAATTGTCTGCATCAGCAGGATGTGGCAAGCATGAGAAACATGCACCAGCATCAAAGAATCAAAGCGAAGGGGTAAGATAGGAAAGGGTCAATCAGCAATTGATTAACTTTGGAAATTGCAACCCCAATTTAAAAGTAAAAGGAGCAATAATAGCAAATTAGCTCCACCAAAACTCTGGGGATCCCGGATTGGCTTCGCTATATCATTGGGGTGGGTACTGTTTTAAGGGGGGGAACGCCACCTCGACTCCAACACCGCCCCAAAACCGGGGGGGGGGGGAAGCACGGGCGGGGCTAATTGGGGAGGCATATGGGAGGCATTATTAATCTTAGCCTGACAGTATATGTATTTGCATGTGTATATAATTGTATATATATATATATATTTAAACAATATTTATTTATATATATATATATGTATTTTTATTTATATTTTTGTTTAAATATATATTTATATATATATTTATTTATTTATTTATACTTATACATGTATATATATATATATATATATGTAATGTGTGTATGTATGTATGTAGTATGTATGTATGTATGTATGTATGTATGTATGTATGTATGTATGTATGTATGTATGTATGTATGTATGTATGTATGTATGTATGTAATGTATGCATGTATGTAATGTAATGTAAGGTAGTGTAATGTAATGTAATGTAATGTAATGTAATGTAATGCAATGTGTTGTAATGCTATTTAATGTAATGTAATTTAATGTAATGTAATGTAATGTAATGCAATGTAATGTAATGTAATGTAATTAATGTATGTATATATGTGCACAGATGGGATTTCCTAACATGGGGGCCATGGAATACCCCGAAATCATCAAACATTGGTCATGTTTTGACAAGGTAGCGAACGGTGAAAAGGCGTTCCCCATTTCAGGAAACTCCTAGGAATTTGCAAAATTATATCCATATGGATGTTTGTTTTTCTATACTACATAATGTTGACCACGGATTGGGAGACTGAGGCTGGTTTGTGAGGGGTTCACCAGAAAATGATCATGAAGTACGGTACCACCTGATTGACATCATGGGGCGATTAATCAGAGCTTGGCTCGTGTCAAATGGGTATGTGGGCAATGGTTGTCATTTGGTCGGTTGCTGAACATGATGATTCTCCCACAAGACATGGCCCTGGCCGGCCCCGGATCACTGAGGGGGTCGGTGTTCGTGTTGGACAAACGCATTCTCGGGGGTGCAATACATTTGAACCATAGCAATAATATTCATGCCACATGCCTACAATCTTCGCGAATCTGGAAAGTAGAAAACACAAAAGGGGGGACATGAACCAACAATTATCCAGGTGTTGTTCCCACTTGTCTCCAAAAATGATTCAATTACTGCACTATTCAGGGTTCTCCACCAGCCGAGAAACCGGAAACTTTGAAGTTTTGTCCTAGGTTTTCCAAATGTTTTATGTTAAAAATATCATCCCATATCCCAAATCTCCACATACATATATGGGTACGGATTAATAGCGAAAAAATGAAACTTCAAGGGGGATGAATATCATTTTTCCAGTTATTTTGATCTATGTTGATGTTCACCAGGAGTATATGCAGGTTTTTTAATTAATCCCCATAAAGTCAATATAGTATAATATAGTCAAAACATTGTTTAAAACATACATTTATTTATACGTGTATATATATATATATATACAGAATTATTTAGAAATATCATAAATAACGTTTAATATGAAGGGCAAAAGGGATGATCACCTTTCATCTTGTTCAAGAACCGATGACCTTTACAATTACCGGTGATGTCTTCCTTCCGTGCCCAGGAAATTGCTAGCTACATTGGGACCGGCTGGTTTTTTTTTGCCTGATTTCGTGGGATTCAATGGGATTTGACCGGGTTTTATGGTGATTTTGCGGTGATTTTACGGGGGATTGAATCTGATACAACTATCAACCATACCATATTTAGATGTTTTAGCCAACAAACATAGGGATCTGACAACAAAGAGAGGTATGGGTATGGCCTGTTGCGCGTTCCGGTGTGAAATTCGGATGGTTATTTTTTGGCCAAAAGAAATGCCCAGTTGTTTGGGTACCCAATCGCCCAGTGACTTGACCTATATCAGATGTGTGGCACCCACCTCTGCGCTAAAGTCGCATGACACAGGTATTTGCCCTGAAATCTAAGACAAGAAATCCCCAAATGGGATTGTAGGATGTTCCTGGAATGTTCAACACGTTGAAATGGTTGCAAAACACATAGGTATAGTGTTTTTCCTAAGAGGTGATGTTCCAATGAGTCTATTTGAAACAGATGAGGCTGTTGAAAATTGGGCAGGTAGAAAGTCACACAAAATGGACACAAGACAATGAGCAATGCGCATCGAGTGCAGTCGAGAAGTTGTCCTTATAGATTTGAAAAGGATTTGGTTTTATGGCCATCCCATGCGTCAACAATACGGCTTCTGGAGACAACGGGCGCAAGTTATTGTTCCGCAAGTCCAGACCTACCTCAAGATGGTTGGAACCGTTTTGATATGGGGATAGGTCACCATCTCAAAAGTTCACAACCTATGACCCCATACTTTGGGGGAATGAACATGAAGAACATCCATCTACATCCAGGCCCAATGGATGAGTGGTCCGTGAGGACCCGCTGGTACCGTGCCCCTGAGCTCTTTCTGGGTAGCCGTGGTGATCAAAGCGTCTGGGGCCCTGACGGAAGACGTTGGAGGTGAAGACCATCCATTTTTGGGTGGTGATTGGAGTGAGATTTACCCAAGAAGATGTGGGCCTTAACCATGTTTCGCCATGTTTAAGCAACAACATGTGGGCTTAACTATCAAAATTATTGATGTTTGAGCATGTTTAAGCAACACTGTACACGAGGTTCATGATACAAACTGAGGGGACAGCAAGAATATGGACACTTCAGCACTAACTAATCTGTTGCTGTAGATGGGGCTAGAATCTTACCTAAGCAGCTTAAAGATGTTCTTTCAGGGTATCCAAGATTGGGAATGGTTTCTGCGGGCTAAAGCGCTGAAGCCTGCACAAATAACAAAGCAAGATGGTTCAGTGAATACCTCGACATACCTCGACCCTCAAACTAGAGTTTTTAAACAAGAAGTTGAGAATGGCATTCCAAGGCCTAGAGCAAAATTCAAAGCATAGACATCCTTTTCCCACTGGTTTGTTGATTGAAAGAAGGTTCCCCCCATTCAACCTTTCTTGGTAGATGATGATAAATAAGATACCAGTCACCGGCCTAAATCTATATTTTTTCCCAAAAGGACAATATCGGAATCCCCATCAAATCCAATCCACAAAAAACATCCCAATATATCCCAATCATTCTCCATGAAATCCCATCAAATGATCATGAAATCACGGCCGTTGGGTCTGAGTCAAAATCAAACGCGCCTCTGCTAGCTCCAGGTGGACCTGTGGTCGGCGGGCTGCACTTTGGCTGAGCTGATCCTCCGCAGGCGCCGCGGCGGTAAGAACGGGGAGGAAATCTTTGGAGATGCACAAACCACAAAAAAGGCGGTTCAAAATGGTTTAATGTGGTTGAAATAACAATTTTGATTTGACAGTTTCGTAAGGGCTACCTAAGTTACCATCCTTTAAATAACTAAATATGACTATGGTTTATCTATGTGTAATTGACAAACATGGGCATTGAAACGAAGGAAATTCGGGTTGGAGCAGCTCAAATTGGCATTGGGGAATGGTGAAAACATATGTTTCTATGACTGGCAAGAAACAGGAATGGTAATGACATGTTGATCAGAATTTACCAAGAAGAAACTTGGTTTTCGCCAAGAACAATATGGACTAGAATCTGCAGAACAAAAGTGACTAGATCAGTATTGTAGTGAAATAAAAGTTCGATTTGGACGAGAAGATGTGCCTATCAGCAGGAAGCATCACAAGAATGGAGATGCAACAAACAATGATGATGAAATTTGGCCAGCAATTGCCAATCAAAGTGATCCCCAGTTAATTAGCTACTGGTAAACCAAGGTTTAAAACCAGCCGAACGGTTGGCTTTTTTTCGTCCAAGATGTGATTGTAACATATTGTAACATATTGTAACATATTGTAACATATTGTAACATATTGTAACTATAGTTAGTTGGGTTGATGAAGCAACTGCCATTCTTGGCCAGGTTGGCTGCAATCTTCATTTGTTTGCTTGTTTCACCACTGTTTTCATTTTACCTTGGACGGTGAAGCCAACTATCATGCGGTTTGGATGGGGTTTGAACGTGTTTCTTTTATCATGTGTAAATATTTGGAAAACCACCGATCAGCCCGGTTGCGGAGGCTATTGGCCATAGAGATAAACGGTAGATGGAAATATCATGGGAACATCACAAGATATTGGGTAAACCACAAACATTTGGGTTTCAACACTGTTTTTGTTGCTTACTCTAGGGATTACCGCCCCCAGTGAGTTGTTCATAGATACGGAAAACCCACCATTGATCATTATTTCTTTTTCAAAGGAAAACCAATAGATTCCCACATCTATGTTAGGTTTTCCACATCAGTTTCCCACATCTATCTATTACCCACATATATGGGTATGGCTCAAAATTATTAACCCTATAGTTGGTTGGTTTATGTTAATTTCCCATTAAAAGTGACCATTTTTGGTACCCTAATTTTGAGCCATAGCCATATCTATGTTACACTATGTCAATTCACCCTCCCCCCAACGTTCCGGGTCCGTCCACAGACCGCTGGTGCCTGGCTCTGACACCCGGGCACCTTGGCCTTGGTGGTCCGACATGCCATACACATGGTACCTCCGGGGAATTGAACATTGGCAATGTAATTAACAGTAATGTTGGTAAAACAATAATAAACCATCCCCCAAATCACCATAAATGGTTGGTAAAAAAAAAAAAAAAAACATTCCCAAATGGGTGGTTTATTATTGTTTTACCCACATTAACATGTAATACAGGAGGTAACAATAGGATACAATAGGTAACATCTGATATTTACAATTACCATATCATATATGATATATAATATATAGATATTATGAGAACACTGGTAATTTACAGACACATTGATATTTACCCAAACGTTTCCATGGAAAATATTAAGGGAAAATATGGAAAAGGTAATATGTATGTGAACAGCCCCGCTACCCATCATACAACAGGTATCCATATGCAGTGACATTTGCCGCAGCAAGACTCGAAGATGAGAAGCCTGGGCCTACAGATGAGTGACTCCTGNCCCCGCTACCCATCATACAACAGGTATCCATATGCAGTGACATTTGCCGCAGCAAGACTCGAAGATGAGAAGCCTGGGCCTACAGATGAGTGACTCCTGGACACACAGCATCGTAACAAAGCAAAAACACAGAAAAACATGAGGCAACACAACAGGCGAAAGCACAAGACAACACTAAAAGAACAAAGAAACCAACACATGAGGCAACAAGTCTACAGGCAAGATAGCCTGAGACAGCAAGACAGT
>BGPT01001190.1:392113-405319 GCA_003297045.1 Symbiodinium sp. clade C Y103 | reverse complement strand
CCGGCGCACAACAACAATTTTCGTAAATCTTCAAATTCGAAAAAAAAAAAAAAAGGTCAAGTCACCCTCAAAATGGCCTCTCTAAAGAATCATGACCCACGATGCCCTGCCATAAAACGGAACAACCCGGGTTACTCTTGTGCAAAAACAGGCCTTTTTCCCATAAAAGCGATTTTATGGGACAACCCGGGTTGTCTGGTTCTTTAGAGGAAATACCCAGTGGGATCTATTTTATGATTTTTCTATTCTTCGTTGGGTTTGTCTATGGGTGCTAAGTTTCTGGTATCTATTTGTCCCGATTGCTAAGCTAGACTCCAATGCAAATGATTCTGTCCACTCAAAACCAACTTGGAGATACACCACCACACGATGTACAGAGCGGGGTTTGAACCCATGAAGGGGGAGGGGAGGGGGAGGGGAGTGGAGGGGGGGTGGGATGGGGTAGGGGGGTCACAGTGCGACATGATTAATTATACCGAACGGGCGGGACCTAAAACCACTTCGCAATGAAAATCATGGAGGCTGTGCGCAGTTTGCCCCCAATTCATGTGTTCGAACAAATGTAACCCCAGCTAGCAAGCTAGCTGTCGTGAATTGTGAAAAATGTCCTTCATTGAGCTGAAGCACAACCACCCCGAAAAAAAAAATTGAACGGAAGTCTGCAGCAGTGGGTACGCAACGTATTTACTGTGATTCAGCAAACATTGACGAACTGAAAAGGCAAACTCGTGCAGAGGAATGTATGCACTTTACCACTGAAAGTCACGGTATCGGTCAAAAAAAGGAAATGCTAAAGCAGAACTCTGCGCACTTGGCTGTGAAATGCACTTCCCGGACGCTGGAGTCGGATGGGAAGTTTTAACGCATACAATCCCGCTGATGATGATGATGATAAAATGATGATGATATTGATGCTGATGATGATAAGAATGACGATGATGATGACGACGATGATGACAATGAAACGACATTGATGGGACCACATTTGTGAAACGATATTTGATGAACACGAAGAAAACAAAACCAAGATGATACAATGAGATTGATGATGACAAAGGTGGGGATGAAAATCAGGCGGATGAGGATGGGGACAACGGATAGTGACAAGGAGGAGGATGAGGATGATGGCAAGGATGAAGGTGAGGAGGATGAGAATGAGGAAGATGAGGATGAGGAGGATGAGGAAGATGAGGAGGATGAGGCGGATGAGGAAGATGAGGAGGATGAGGGGGATGAGGAAGACGATGAGGAGGACGATGAGGAGGACGATGAGGAGCACGATGAGGAGGACGATGAAGAAGATGAAGAGGATGAAGAGGATGACAAGGTGCGGCGCGGTGCTGTCTGAGCCGGGTATCCTGCGTCTGGGCTATGTTGGAAACCCTGTTGCAATCGCCGGTGAACAGGGAAGGTATGTCAAACCTTTTGGTTGCATTTATGCTTGGTAAAGTTCAGAAAGCGCTGGACGGGAAATGACAAACGGTAAAGGAACGAACGTAAGTGTATCGCGAAAGGACCCAGCCCCTAGGCGCGAAAATGCTTTGTCTTAGGCAGGGGCCCGCCACATCAACAAGGAGCGTGGTCGGGTATTTTTGCGCGTTGGCCATATTTTTCCTCGTTGTCGTCAATGAAGCCCATGCTGTTGGCAGAGAACAAATTGACGTTCATACGTGGCAAAACCCCACTTTTGCTGCATAGAAACCAAGAATTTGCAACAACGTGACACACTCTTGGATAAACAAATTGTGAACATTTCCGGAAAGAAGGGCGGCGAAAAAATGTTTGTCGAAGACATGTATAAGAAAACGAAATAAACAAAATTAGTTTCCAAAAAATGATAGTCAGTCAAAGTCATAAGGAAGGAAATGCAAATTGAAAGCAAGTGTTGGAACGGTTTGGTGAAAAAGGGCCGTGACGAAACTAGATTAACAGTGCAGGCAGCCGCAGCCGTAAGCGCTGGAGGAACAGCGCAGGAGAGAACAAAACAACAAAGAAAAAAAATTACTATAGTGAGACAACTGCTGCGCAGTGAAAAATTTCAAGCAGCGTCGTAAGGCATGCGCCCACATGACCACACCCAAATGACAAGAGTGTTGCAACGAACTGTGGGATGTAAGCAGGTTGCTGCTGTTTTCGATGCTGCCGAAAACAACTCCAATAAATAAAAACCTGATCTACTGCAGGTACGGTGATATGGACATGGAGTTGCACATGTGGAGGCACATTTTGCTACATCTACACCCAGATATACACATACAGTGACATGATACCATCAGACAAAACAATGCAACAATATTCTGGATAGCCCGTATCTCCTGGAGCAGGGGGAATAGAAGAGGACCGGGGGACGGGTGGCTTCGAATTAAATCGAAGACTGAACGAGGAAAATCAAAATCAGAGACTGGAAGCAGACCCAGTCACAAGATCCCTGTTGGAATTCGCCTGCTAACATGGGCTGTCCCATTCTTTAGACATAAAATGGTCGGTCACGAACACTTCCTGACATGGCACATCTAAAGAATGCCAACCCAGGATGCTAGAGGGTATGATGCCTCCTAAAAAAATCATGGCCCAGGCACCCATCTACAAAAAACACTTAAAAAATCAAATACAAAAGCAATTCTCTAACAGGCCATGTTAGTCTTGTGCAGGTCACCCCTCCCTATAGCACCACATGCAAGATTGCCCTTGTTGAAAACACATTTGAAACTTGTATTCAATCCCGTCTGGTGGTTGGCTCATCTATGATAGCAGCGATGGCCGGCGCACAACAACAGTTTTCGTGAATCTTAAAGGTCTAAAAGCAGGTCAAGTCACCCTCAAAATGCCCTCTCTAAAGAATCATGACCCACGATGCCCTGCCATAAAACGGGACAACCCGGGTTACTCTTGTGCAAAAATCAGGTCTTTTTCCCATAAAATCAATTTTATCGGACAACCCGGGCGTCCTATTCTTCAGAGGAAATTCCCACGGGGATGTCACAAGCAATAAAAAAATTACATTGAACTGAGGTAGCCTAGGCTACCTTTCGTGGTACTCCAAACCGAAGAGTGCATGAAACACCATATTTTCGCAACGATGTCCCCTTAACGCAAAACAGCATGGTACGAAGCCAAGGCGAGCAACACGCAACGGAGCTGAATATCGTACATGTCTGGATATTTGGCCAACAGCAATGACGACGGTGTTTTTACATGTTTTTAATTGATTGACCGGTTGTCCCTAAAATTTGCCTGAAAACCGATTTTGCTTTTGACAATGTGGAGGTTAAAATTTCGGAATGTGGCCGTTGAAATTTGCAAAACAAAATCGCGTTCTTGCCGGTTGTAGATGTTCCAATTCCACCCAAATGAAAGCGAATTTCATCAGGTTGAATCAGGACAACTACCCTGGAAAAAAAAAAAAAATCCTAAAAAAAGGCGACGCAACCTGCAGCACAAGATGTCGTAACGACGTTGGCGATTGGGTCTGATTACGGAACTTCATAGAACCTTCCAAAACGGATGATTGAACCGCGCATGCATGGTTGCAGTAAAATTAAGAATTGTGATCAAATAAAAACGCCAAATGGACATGCGGCAGTGATGAAACTGGATTGGCCCCAATACTTTTGAAGTGTAGATATTTTATCCATGTTGGTGTCTTTTTGGTTTTGTGTACACACCACTGGTTCCAGTCGAACGGTATAACGTTTTTTTGTTTGCTTTGCTGGCAAAAATTCGACCGCATTGCTATTGTTATCGTAAAACATTCGTACAAAACGTTTCCCCATTTGATCCCTCACCGGGCTTAAACCACACTGAACGCGAACCAACCGTCTGTTGATAGATGTTGATAGCATTTTTTAATTTTTCTTATGGACAAAGCGACCTTGCAAGATTTGGATCCTCCATTCCTTTGCGTCGAAACATTAAATCGCATGGCATCGCGGGGCCTCCGCAGAGAGTTTGGTGATCATGGCCGTTCCAAGTAGAAGGTCGGGTTTAAACAACCGAACTACGTGAAATTGATATTGGCGAGCAGCGGAACCGTGTTTTTAACATGAACGGCATCAACGAACGAAATCGTGTACTAAACCCATGCTGAAGTGGACCATGGATGAAATACTACTGATGATATCTCTTAGCTACATGCGTCAGAGTCCACGACGCGTCTGGCCTCACGAAATGGCTGTCTTGGATGTGCTGGTTAATGCAACGCTGACAAGAGGGTAGCGCCGACCACACGAACAAAAGATTCACTATTCACTATTCACCATTTATCATCGATGAAATGCAGGGGTGCGATGCTGCCTGTACAACATGAAACTATACATTGACTGCAAAAAAATCCAAACAACAACATAAACAAAGGCGACTCCACCTGCAATAAACCGCCGAATCATTGTCTGCAAAACGGATAATATTTCATGGCACAAACATTTCAAAACGAGTTCGTCTTTTTTTCGTTTACCTTCAATTCGGCCACATGCTTTGCAGCTAGGAGGAAATTTTGGAGAAGTAGAATGCTGTTCCCTTTAGCCTGTATGGAAAAGTTGCTGCGCACACGGCTTGCCTGCTCCAGGACAACTGTTCGCCTTGGTGGGGGCACGCCTGCTGTTCCGCATTTTGCGCCACGAACTCGACATCCGCATTTGCTTTGATGTTTTGAGTAAACCCCGGTCAGCGCTGCAAGTTCACGCTTTATAATTTTTTTGTCGTGCCCGGCATTGATTGGCACTCGCAATTCCACTCGCAGCGTCCAGGTGAACATTCGCCTTTGGCCATCGGTGCCTTTTGTGCCATTTTGTTTTGGGTGCCAGAACACGCTGTCACTCTGACTACATGATTGCCCACGCCCAAGCACCCGGGCAACGCACAAGGCATAAACGAAGTTTGACAAAGTTTGACGATGCAACACCCTTTGTCAATTGCTGACTCGGAATCCCCGGACCCCAACGTGCAGCAGGGGGAGTGCGTTAGAGAAACCACAGGCGTAGGTTTGCGTTACTCAAGTTTGGAACGGTGTTTGCCATCTTGCATCTGGAAGCGCGGGGTGAGGAGGTGGGCCATGCTTGGTGATTGGTTTTTAGATGGCAAAGTTATAGTTTACATGCCATATATGTGGCGTATGCATTGTAGATTTTAGATGAGGAAGTTGTAAGGTAAGTTGGGAAACTTGTCTTTTGATGGTTTCCGCCTGTTTTTGATTTTGCATATCAATAGCTGTAAATAACGTATAAGTTGTCTTATATAATTGTTTTTCCTAAAAAAAATCTAGACAAAATTTTTCTTGTCACAAAACCCTTGACCCACAAGAAACAACTGCGCAATGCTCCAACTGATTTTGCTCACAAAGGTTCACATGCACAATCGTTGAATCTGACAACATTCTCAACGTCAGCAATTCTGCTATAACGCCTTTTTCCCCGATCGGGGACACACACGTCGCATGGTTCTGATACATTCTTGGAGCTACTATATGGTCTCTGCTGCAACCATATGATTTATGTTTGGGTTGACATGGATCGGATCGGTTTCCTTCCCCCCGATCCCTGTTGTAGGGACCGGGAAGGTGGGAGAAAAATTTTGAATGATGTGTTCATGTCCTTGTTGATGTTTTCAATGTCAAATCTTGAAAGCCTGACCAAGACATGAACATGAATGTCTGGTGACTCAGATGTCACCCATGGAACTTCCTCTGTCAAAAGTTTTGAACCCAAAACGGTATCATCACATCAAAGTCAGCATGTTCCTGATTCACATTCTTCAAAATTTTCTTTCAGTTGATTCTATTTGTTTCTTTGTGGGATTTTGAAAATTGTTGTTTTTTAAACTTCTACGGGTTAGGTTCCGAGAAAGTGCCATCCACGTTGTGTAAGAACCCTTCTTGTCACAAAACCCTTGACCCCAAAGAAACAACTGCGCAATGCTCCAACTGAATTTGCTCACAAAGGTTCACATGCACAATCGTTGAATCTGACAACATTCTCAACGTCAGCAATTCTGCTATAACGCCTTTTTCCTGATCGGGGGCACACACGTCGCATGGTTCCAATACATTCTTGGAGCTACTATATGGTCTCTGCTGCAACCATTTGATTTATGTCTGAGTTGACATGGGTCGGATCGATTTTTTTCTTCCGATCTGTTTCGAAATGTCTTTCTTTTACATTTAGATTAGGATCTTTGTTTTGCTGTCTTCGCCAACAAAACTACCAGGGCGGTATTGCTCAAGAAGCCTAGACGAAAATCTGCACCCCAAAAGCGAGCACACGACTTCCCTTCAAACCTGGATGGCTCATCACTCGGATTGCTTTTGCTTGGCACTCGTTCTACCCACCAGTGAAATGGTTCCTAGACTTCTGCTGAGTAGAAGGCTTTGATTAAGTCATCCATTGTTGGGCTACCAGATCTGCCTTTCACAACTCCACCCCTGGCAGAATTATTGTCGACAAAGAGCAGGACTCGTCTGTTGGACAGAAGCTTCTGAAACTCCCACCTGACCAAAACCATGGTATACAGCTCAATTTGGCAGATCAAATGATCACCAACAACATCGTTCCAGAGAAGCAAAAGGTCAGGAGGGACTTCATCCTGGATAACCAATCTCACACCTGAAGATTCGTCAAACACACATGCTCCTATTCCTGCTATTCCGGATTCCCAAGATACGTCGGTGAAGACTGAATCCTCACTAGAGGCATTCCTTTCGTCATGAAAGACACCACCTCCATGTCGTCATAGTCCAACTCCGTCAGAAGAGTCTTCCACAAGAGTAGCTTCTGGTCATGCACTAACCTTTTGCACCGAAGTGCAAGGACTCATGCAGAACCCTTTCTGATTGTTCCAGCTGTTTTGCTTTGATTTTTGCTTTCAACACCTTTTTCTTCCTCTCGATTGACACCAACCTCTCGTCACTGTTCACCACAAAGTCGATTGCTTCTCGTGTGACCCCACTCAATGCCATTTCATCCATGGGGTGAATTGTATTCAAGGCTGTCTCCACAAACTCCTCTGGTGGGTTGCCAAGTTCCCGGCAGAATCTGATCCTGTTTGACATCCATCATGCTCTCTGCTTCTTAGAATTTTTCCCGCTAATAGAAGAGGAAGGAATGATGTGTTGGTCAGACAACATGCTGTCTGGGAGCCATTGAGCTTGGCGGTCTTCAGAAACCAGTGGAGGACGTTTCTTGTGCTGTCGGTGCTGGACCGCCAAAGTCTGGATGCGCAGCATCTGGCGGATTGAGAAACTACAACCTGGGCTTGAAAGGCTTGTTTGACCAGAGCCGCGACTCTGTCGGTCGGAAGCTTGGGATACGCTGCCTCGGCTGAGGTATTAAAGGTCCACCCTGATCCTCAGTGCACGACCTGGTGAGGCAAGTGATCATGATCGTTCTGACAGACAACTGATAAGACTTCAAAAACTCCGGGGCTAGATTTCCATCTGTGCCTTTGCAGCGCTGTCCTCCGTAGCAACAATTATGAAACCTTCAGCCCAAGAAGTCCCAAATGTGTATCAGCTTTGTTGGCCTGGCGGATGAAAACCAAAACTGCCGCCCAAAAACATGAGCGATCGGGATTTTCAAGGCTAACTATTGGTTTGTACTTCATAGCAAGGCACAAGATATCCACGCTTTCTTTTGTCTTATACCATTCGTGTAGTCTGGGTCAATATGCGGCAAACCTAATGGATGTTGGGCTGATCTGAGTGGAATGGGCTGCGGCGTCCCTTCACGATCTTGTCCTGACAGATTGGCTTCTTTTGGGCTCGAGGGAGCTGTAACACTGAAGCTCGGCCGCATCATATCTCCCAGGCTGCTGATGTGAAACATCCTGTGAAACTTTTTGTGTGGGTACTTCATGTCGCTGTAGTCATTCAACTGGAGGTTGGGTCGGCTGGGGTGGGTTGGGGTTAGGGTTCAACCCTAACCCTGAACTATGGGGGTCTCGGGGGGGGGAACGCAGCAACCCAGCAACTAGTTAGCAACTAGTTGTCACTAATTCCGGAACTAGTTAGCAACTAGTTGTAACCAACTCTCCAACTAGTTGCAACTAGTTACAACTAACTCTCTAACCCTGGGCCCGGGGCCAGGGTTACAACTAGTTACAACTAACTCTCAAACCCTGGGCCCGAGGCCAGGTTACAACTAGTTACAACCAACTCTCTAACCCTGGGCCACTACCACAACTACTACTACTACTACTACTGCTGCTGCTGCTGCTGCTACTACTGCTGCTGCTGCTGCTACTACTACTACTACTACTACTACTACTACTACTGCTATTATTACTACTACTACTGCTATTCAAAGGAAGTTTAGAAGCTAAACCTTCCGACAATATGGACAGATGGAAAAGCACAGCCATGAAGAAAGTCAGAAAGAGAAGAGATGCAGGTGCGCGANGTCAGTTAGTCAGTTAGTCAGTTCGTCAGTTAGTTAGTTTGTTAGTCAGCTAGTTAGTTAGTTTGTTAATTAGTTTGTTAGTTAGTTAGTCAGTAAGTCCGTCAGTCAGTCAGTTAGTCAGTTAGTTAGGCAGGCAGATAGATAGACAGATAGATAGGCCGACGCTCGAACCACCTTTTGATCCATCAGTGGGTTCGCTNGTCAGTTAGTTAGGCAGGCAGATAGATAGACAGATAGATAGGCCGACGCTCGAACCACCTTTTGATCCATCAGTGGGTTCGCTCTGCCATCCATCATTCGCAGCAACTCACCTTTCCTATAGTTTGCTATTCCTGAAACTTCCGCCACCGCCTTGTGCGGTACTACTGGTATTACTAATTGTTTTATGAACAAAACAAAAGGCCAGGAAATTTTACTACTACTGGCTCGGGGCCACGGTTACAACTACTTACAACTAACTCTCTAACCCTGGACGCGCAGCTAGGGTTACAACTAGCTACAACTAACTCTCCAACTCTGGGTCCGGGGCTAGGGTTACAACTAGTTANTCTAACCCTGGACGCGCAGCTAGGGTTACAACTAGCTACAACTAACTCTCCAACTCTGGGTCCGGGGCTAGGGTTACAACTAGTTACAACTAACTCTCCGACTCTGGGCCTGGAGGGTTACAACTAGTTACAACTAATCCTGCAACTAGTTGAGAACTAGTTGCAACCAACTCTGCAACTAGTTTGTAATTAGTTTCAACTAATTCTCCAACTAGTTGCAGAAAAGTTGTAATTAGTTGCCAACTAGTTACAGAGTTAGTTCCAATTCAAACTATTTGAACTAGTTGCCAATAGTTAGTTGTAACTAGTTGTAACTATTGCTCAACTAGTTACAACTAGTTTAACTAAAACTCTAACTAAGGCATTTTGTGTTACTTGTTCAACTGAATGACTACATTTGTGATAGGGCTTCGGTTTGTGGCAGCCCTGCTGAAAAAGCACAGATGGAATCCTCGCTGACATCGGGGCCCATTGCCCTTGTAGCCACAAATTCCTCTATTGTAAGCAAAACAAATGGGCTTGGCTTCAGGTGTCTTCGGCACACATCCTTGGGGACAGTTCCGGAGATGCGCGCAACTTCTTCAACTTTTTGGCCAACGGGGGTTCGACAGCACCAGCTTCGGATTGCAGGTCTCCCATTAAGTTGTTGGGGATGCGAAAAAAATCTGTTTGTCACACTCAATGATTTGCTGCAACTTCAGAGCGACAAAACCCTGCAGTTGGGCATGCAACAGAAAAAAAGTGTTGGGTTCATTTTTCCATTTCTCGAAATGAATACAATTTGGCCAAGGATCTTCTCTGGGAAGCATTGCGCAGATCAAGCAAACCCCACCTGACATGTGAGTGTTGCTGCCTTGATGAAACCTTAACTTCCGTCTGAATTTAGGACAACCTTGGCATTCTTTTTGGCTTTAATCTTCTGAGCTCAAGACGTGCATTCTTCTGGCTTCAGCCAAGTAAGGACGTTCTGTTCCAGCATGTGCACACAAGAATCCACCAAGGCATGGCCAGGAAAATCTTCTTGACAAAAGATGATTCTTAACCATGTTTCTTCTTGCTCCTTCCAACGTGTCTGTCGTTCACAGGAAGTTTCCTAGCACTGCCGGTCTGATCTGATGCTGGCTCCTAAAGATCACTGAGGGCCAATGCATAAGATTGCACTACCAACCTGCGAATATAAGAAGTCCTTCCATCCGTCCAAAACTGTGTCTGTGATTTGCTGCAGAGTTGTGGACACAGCAAATGCAAGGCTTCCGTGCGTCTGAAACTTTGCCTCAGAGTCATTAGGTCCACAGGTGGCTGCAAGAATTTGCAGTGCAATTTGCGGGGCTCAAACCCATTCACATGGAAATCGCAGGACAATCATGCGAGAAGGGCGGAAGCATCCCGAGAGGCCACCAGCCCCTCTAAGGCCAGGCCCAACTCAGGGTGCTGCAAGTAGCTCACAGCGCACGCCAAGAGGAAGTTCGGAAGCCAGATCAAGGACACCCAAAGGAAAGGGGAAGCGAATATTCCCTACAACTTTTGTCGGATACAATAGAAATCAAGAAAGGTGGAAGGGACCCCTCTCCGAGTCACCAAGGAGCGGAAGGTGCTGTGTTTCGTCAACCACGCAGCACAGGTTGGCACGTCTGAGTCCCCAAGGACAGCACCAACCTGCTGGCTGGGAAATGACGCAACCGTGTTCTATCATGGGACAACATGGCACCTAGCGATAGCACATAACTTGCTCCACAGCCCGGAGGCTAGGCGGCAACGATTGGAACAATACCTCATGCTTTGCACAATGCCTGCAGGATCATCCCAAGCTGCTCATGTTTGGTCAACAAGGTCAATTAAGGAGCTACCTTTCTCAATCCCGGTACAGGACTCCATGTCCTCGAGTGGTGTTTGACCGAGTAATGTTTGCCGAAAATTGTGTGGTCGCCCCACAACCAATGAGGCTTTTTTCTAGACCTCCAACTTGGTTTGTGGTCGAAGGGAGTCAGACCAACGACTTCCACTGTGAAAAGCAATTTCAATTGGCCAAGGATAGTCACCTGAACCTTGTTATCCTTCCTCACCAACAGAAGTTTTAACTCCGTCAGGATCCTCTCTCCCCGAAGAGAAGGCTGGAATCTAACACATGTAGTCTCCAAATTTGTGTTCAACCCGGTGCCCCTGTCCAGTATGGAGGTCTGGGCGCTGCCAAAATACTTCTTCTATGACGCATGGAGGGAAAATCCAGTACACAACAAACCAGAGGATCTACTGGTCTATCGCAGATTGCTTACGCCCATTCCCAGAAACTTGCAGATAGGAGTATACAAACCGACGTCACAACCGGAACCAAAAGTTGACAGAACCCAATCCGCAACAGTAGACTCTGCCCTAGCCAAGGCTGACCAGGACAGCATAGAGCCCGGCAATAATGAAGGAGCTAACCATGCAGTTCTATCCAAAGAGGTGGAATGGAAGGCAGCTGAGGACGCTATCATCAAGTATGCCTTATCAGTGTATCAGGCCAAATTAGGAAGGGGCGAAGCCCCGGAAGCACTGTCACTGGAGTTATTATCAACTGTTTCGCCTCTCGTTGAACTTAACGAGTTTAAGCCAAGCATGGAAATTAGCCATATGCCGTCAAATAGTTGATTGGATTGCAAGAGGATGGTCCGAAGAACAGATATACGAACAAACAACCTGGAAAGCATGGGAATACCAAAAGGCTACAACCTCTGCAGCAGCGCGACTTCTCGCCAAAGTGTTCAGTTTCATAGGTAAAGATCATCCCATACGACGGGAGCACTCAAAATGGATACTATTGGCCTCAGTATCGTTCTGGGAATCCTCCCTTCGCATGGCTATCCTAAAAGGTTATGAACATTTCCTCGGGAAGAAGCAAGGCAGACAGCATAGAGTGCATCCTGACTCTATAGATGGAATACTCACAGCTTTGCTGCGTCAACATGACACAGCTCTCAAACTTCCCTCCACTTCCCCATGAGTCTGCTGCCAGAAGTTCAGAGAGAAGTTAGCCTCCTATTCCCGCATGAACGGAAAGAAGAACAAAAAGCTAAAGACAACGCTTTCTTTGATGATAAGAGTAGATTCCTACCCCTCTTTAGTGCCAGGGGACACCAACCCCCAGCTGAGGAGCTGCAATCTATTGTACCCGAACCAAGTAGGCTCGTCCAAAGGTTGTAAACGGGAGGATGCCTGTCGCCAAATGTTGCCCACAACCTGGCTAGACCATTCACTGCTCCAAGTGTGAAGCTCGAAATAAGACTACCGCACATCAATGAGCAAGGGACAGCTGAAAAGGTGCTCCCCTTCTGGGTGGCTAGTAACTCCATAGCCATGAAAGACAATGCTTTCAGCAATCATGACTATTTTTTTGCTCGGAATAAGCGCACGCTGGCACAAGGCCTGTGTCGCTTGTCAAATGAATGAAACAAATGGTAATAGTACCCAAAGGTGAGACCAAAATGGAAATAACCTATCGCCCGGCTCTCAGTACTGGCCTGCAAAGAGGTAGTGTAAAAGCCGCCGCAGTCGTCCAAAACCAGAATACTTGGGAGGGCGTAGTACAAGAATGCAAAAAGTACTACCACAACAAAAGCGCATCCCCGCCAAAGAGAATTCATACAAAGTAGGACATCCGATGGCGTACACCAGACAGCTGAGATAGCTTGGTGCCGAGCTTCATGCCCCGTACCCAACGGGGGGAAGCAGCAGAAAAATTTCGATCGAAGATCTCAGCCAGGCCGCACAGAGAATACAGCAGAACGAGGAAAGCCGCTCCCTGTCCTAATGCCGCCGAGACAATAAGTCATTTGAAAATTGTAAACAGCTGACCGGCTCAAACCATATTCACCTTTCATTCGGTGTGGCAGCTAAGTCTGTGTGTNAATAAGTCATTTGAAAATTGTAAACAGCTGACCGGCTCAAACCATATTCACCTTTCATTCGGTGTGGCAGCTAAGTCTGTGTGTTCCCATATGTGTGGGGCCCGATTGGTTGCTTCAGGGGGCCCCCCCCCCCCCGGGGGGGAGGTAAGTTGTATAGTGGTATCGCAAAGCACACCCAGATGCACTATAGGCAGTGACCACAGCCTAGTACGGGGAGGGTCCACTCACCGAGCTAAGGCAGCCCAAGATGATCTCCTCACCCATCCTTTATAGGCTATAGCCAAGCCCCATAGTGCCACAGACTTCGCAATACCCCATGTTTTGTCGCAAGTCCAGTGCAGATGATTAATCTTCATCAGCTCCTTTTTGTGTGCTTCATTGCAG
>BGPT01001190.1:344224-392102 GCA_003297045.1 Symbiodinium sp. clade C Y103 | reverse complement strand
GACTTGCCCATGGTTGTATGTTGGCAAACGCTTCCTACCATTGCATCGCTACATCGTGTAACGAGGTAGTGACGCAAGGGACAGAAGGTGTTGGGTCTTACAGCTTCCGAACAATGAGTGAATTGTATTCACATGATTTCACCTCACGGGACATGCCGGGACTTGCCGCCTCCGAGCCACAAGTACTAAGGCTATGTCCTTTGCAGGCCGTAGTGAGGCTTCTGTTTTCTTCTTGCCGATACTAATATTGAATGTTAGGTTCTTTGGATTGTTGGCTCCTGGCATTGCTGTCAATGGCTTGCAGCAATCATGACTACAGGGGATATGGCTTCCCTACCTCCCAAATAGAACCGGAAATTATCCGAGTCCTAGAAGAGTTTGGAAGTAAACAATATTTCATTGACAGAACTGCTCATGTGTTCTCCTTAGATTACAAAAGGTGTCGGGCGTCTAGAGAGGACCTGGAGGAATCCCTCCGAGAGAGCAAGAGAGACTCCACAAACAGTAAACGAGGTCAGAGACCCAATAGACCCCTACAGATGGCTGCGAGAATTTAGACAGTAATTCTCTCAGTTCTGGTTAGCAGAAAGTATTCCGGACCCATTTACCCAGGAAGCTGTAGAGAATCATGCGAAAGAGAGTAGAGGCTGGTCGAAAGGCTGAAAGTTGGGACAACTCCCTTCCAGAATCAAAACAGAGTGAGATAGAATCACTCAAATGCAACTGAAAGACAAGAGGACACTAGGATCGATTAAAAGTGCCCAGATAACCTGGCAGGCAGAGGGGGTCACGCCCACTTGTACAGACTGCAGATTAAAGCGTGAAGCGAGTAAAAAGGAGTGCGGTTAGATGGTCAACCAAGGAAGAGGTGCGTGTGACCTTGCATCTTCACAAGACAATCGCCGACCTTTAAACTTGACTCCTGAGAATCCACTCACCGAGCATAAAAATGCCTAAGATGATCTTCTTCTTGCACCCATACGATGCTTGTAGCTCCCACGTCATACGATTCGGCCACAAAGACCGCGATCCCACAGCCTCCAGGCATAATGCAGATCGTTCGTACTTGATTTTGGCGCTCCAGGGCAAGTCTGTCTCACCAATGGGAGTACCTGTCACTCTTCCAGAGGTCACTTTAGTGGCAAGGGTAATTCAGCATTACCGTGCAAGGCACTTCTGTTAATGGTATTATATGGCCCCCCTACCTCCGGGCAGTCCGGCATAGTCCTTGGTTAAGCTACTAGAGAGACCACCTTTGGGATTAGCATCAAACAAATTGAACGAATGATATAATAACATTATCCTTTGCATCCTGATCTGTCTTGCGGAGTCGCCTCGAATCACAGCTGAAACCTTTTCCCATTGCAAATAAGCTCTTAGAAGGTGTGGCTCCCGTCCGACTCCGGCAAGACTCCGCAACGAAGAATGTCAAAACCTTCACAAAACTGTGGTAAAACCAATGTTTTCCGTCAATTGATCATCAATAGATAGGATGGATTTTTCCCGCATGGAACGATTCCCGCGCAGGTCAGAACAACTTGCCATCGCAGCGACTTGACGTCTTTGCTGTAGGTAGTCAAGATGAAAGTCTAACGTGGTGTACATGGCTTTGATGCTTCTAGGCGACACCTCCCCATGCCCCACCGTATTTCAATGTTGGGTTGAAGTCGTTTCGATTTGAAGAAAGTCTATCTGTCGAAACCAGGCAACAACATTGAAATTAGAGGACGGGAACCCGCTACAGTGTGATGTTTGGAAATTTATTTTCCACCTCTAATTCGCCTTGTCGCAAAACATCGCAGAAGTGTAACGGTGGCAGCAGCATGTCGAGAAACAACTTTTCTTTCAGAATTGGATTCCGCTTGTTTTGCTCCGCATTTGGAACCCCATTTAAGGTTCGCAATTTGATCCATTTTCCGATGGGGCCAACTGTTGCTTACAGCTTGTCACATTCTTTCTGATGCGGCAATGCCCTTGCACAGTTGGATCTTGTCCAGGTCAGATTGATTGGAATGAAAACCTTCGCACGGATCTTCTCGGCCTAGGCAACCAACCGACAAAGAAGCCGACGCAACCAAGAAAAACAGGAAGAGAAGAATCAGGAGAGATGGGAGTGAGGGGGAGGCAGAGGTGAAACAGTGAACACGTTGAAGGAGAGAAACAAGAGATAGTGATAGAAAGGATGACCAGATGGGCGGGGTCTTGCTCAGCTTTCTCAAAGTCCATGTAGAGATGGCAGGATTATATACTTGAGTGTTGTCACCTCTAAGTCCTCATTTCATGTTTGTTGTTCCGTTTTCTTGGTTTGTTTCATTCAACTGACTGGTGACACAGGCCTTGTGCCAGCATGCGCTGATTCCGGACAAAAAAAAAGTGTTGTCACCTCTGAGTCCCACCCCCGTGGGAAGGTAGGGAAATTTTGCGTCTCGGTCACAAGTGGAAGCCTTACGAAGGAAAATGGAACTTTGACATAATGTTGTCTGCGAATTTTCGTAAGGTTTGTGCTGCCGAAACTTCACGGGGAAACTTTACGGACATGAAAGATTTGCGGAAACTTTACCAAAACCACAAAAGAGAAGATTCCATCTTGTTCATCTGGTTAAATCATTGACATTCCTGTTGAATGACCACGCCCTCTTGCACGTTTCCGAAGATTGCTTTATTCGGTCTCTTTTCAGGCTCTTCCGCAAGATCATTCTCTAAGTTTGAGGATGCCTGCATCACGCAAGTCATCAGTGATACTCACTCTCCGCTGTACTTATTGATGATACTCCACAGCTTTCTGCTGGTCATCCAATCTCCCACAAAGCTGGCTTGAAGTCTGCAAGAATGATTCTGGCACAGTGAAGAATGAACTCCACAACAATGAAGGACTCCCTCAAACAGGATCGAGATGCTCATCTGATTGTGTCTGATCTTCTAGCTTCCTTGGTGGCCCTCTGCCACCAAAGTCATCATACCGTCACCATCACCAGCATCTGCATCATCATCAACATCATCATCATCATCATCATCATCACCACTACTGTGATTTCATCATCAATCGCCATTCTCACTAGTACTACCACTATCATCTTATCTTCATCGATATCATCATCGTCATCATCATCATCATCATCACCATCATCATCATCATCAGCATCATCATCATCATCATCATCATCATCATCATTTTTCACCATCATCGAACATCATCCTCATCAGTATAATTTTTGTCTTTCAGTCTCACAATTTTTTCATTTTCAATTTCAAAGTCATCATTATCACGATCGCCGCTAGTTTCAATATCAGTAACATTATCATTATCAAAATCATCAACATCATCATCATCATCACCACCATGACCAAACCTCAGTCTTATCAGAATCATTCTTTTTTCACCGCCATTATGACTATCATATCACCATCATCACCATCATCGTCATCATCATCATCATCATCATCCATCATGGTCACTTCACCATCATCAAACATCACCCTCATCAGTATCGCTATCTCACCATCACCAAAATCATCCTCATTCTCATCCTAATCCTCATCCTAATCCTCATCCTTGTCCTCATCCTCAGCATCATTGTTGTCATCATCATCAGCATCATCATCATCAGCATCATCAGCATCATCGTCATTATCATCATCATCATTATTTTTATAATCATCATCATCAGCATCATCATCATCATCATCATCATCATCATCATCATCATCATCATTTTCATCCTCATCGCCATCGTCATTGTGTATTTGGCGTCATCATCATCCTTCTCATCATCATCGTCGTCACCACCCAACATCATTTTCATCATTATAATCCCACGTCTTCAAAAATTTCGCCAGCATGAACTCCAGATGCCAAAATGGGCAACAACCAGAAGCATTTTTTGGGATTCTTTACTTCTGTTCGGGCGTGTTAGGATCACGTCCTGCGTCACAGCTAAGTAAGAGGGTCATGTCAATGAGCTACAGCTGGCGAATGAAAATTCATTGAGAAAAACACACATAAACAAGCAAAAAGAAAACCAAACCAAAACAAACCGCCAAACAAAACCGCGCACAAATGAGAACAAACATTCCTTTTTTGATAAGATGCGAATGGACGTAAATGCAATCGCCGCCGCCGCCAGGCTCGAATGCCCACAGTGCCACGGACATTTAGCAGACTCTAGTGACAGGGCCAGCACTGAAGTTGCAGCGCATTTCAAAGCTCCACAGGGCAAACTATAGCGCGACATAGAAGCGAGGTCCTGGCATCTTGTAGCAGGCGCATGCATAAACGCGAAGTGCCAGGCATACGAATTGCCATCAGTGTCACACAAACCAACACCGAGTTGGCACTAGAGTCACTAGAGGCCGCGAACAAGGAGGCAGCCGGCAAAGACTCTTCGGCGATTCTACTTTCAGCACCATTCGAAGGTATCTTCACCCTTCGTCGAAGGGTCCGAGCGCCGGGGGCTGGGAACGAAGGAACGAGTCTTTCGAACATACCTTAAGAAGGCTTCAAACGTACCTTCGAGAGTTTCGAAGCCCCTTGGGTACCTTCGGCGTTATATTGATTTCTGGTTGGTTTGAGATACATGCATACATACATGCATACAGACAGACAGACAGACATGCATACAGACATACAGATTTTCATACAAGTAGTACCCGGCCAACCCGGGGGCGGAAGTTTCAAAATTGAAGCACCTATAGCCGAGTCTATAAGGCGGAAGGCTTGGAAATTGCTTCTTGCATCCCATTATCACCGCAGTCTGCGTCATCCCATCTCATCTCATCTCGTCTCATGTCGTGTCATCTCAGCGTTTTTTTCGCATCTCATCTCATTTCATCTCATGTCATCTAATGTCTTCTTTTTTCTCAGCTCTTCTCAGCTGATCACCGCTGTTCTCATCTCATTTCATCTGATCTCAACTCAGCTCTTCTCAGCTCCTCCCCGCTCGTCTCATTGTCAGGTCGTCTCAACTCAGGTGATGTTGATGAAAGATGTTCCCGCGCCGGAAAGATGATTCGCGCTCATTCGAGGCGCTTCTGAGGCCCAGTGAGGCCTGGACGAGGCCAGACCGGCCAGTGAGGTTGGAGAATGTCGGTGTTTCCCGCATGAACACGAGGATGATCAGGACCTACAGATGAACACGAGGATGAAGCTAACCGTGGCAGGATGAGCCACCTAGTTTCCAACGTGCCAGTTTTGCCAGACATCTGATGCGAATCTGAAACATCAAGATGAAGCGTGGGTTGGTGATTTCGCTGCCAAGGCTGAGCTGGCCCGACTTTTTCCTGACGGAGTGTGACTTCACTGGATTTGCTGAAGTGAGCAATGCAGGTGTGAAGCGCGCGACCGTGCTTTCGCAGAGAAGGGCCAAGATGTCTATGCGCCGGTATCTGTGATCCGGGGGCTGATTTTATCAATTGATGTCCGGGTCGTGGCTACACAAGCAACCTCAGGAGATTGCAGCTGAAGGTGGGCCCGCGACGTGTGACCACGTTCTTGCAACAATCAGCGTGAAAGATGTTTTCCTGACAGCTGCCCTGCCCGACCCATTGAAGGCGACATTGGCCGAACAGACTTGGAGCAAAGTCTTGGCGTGCATCTGCGAACTTTCCCACTAGGGCGCGTGGACTGGAACGGTGCTTGGAGCAGCTTTGTTTGGCCAGAATCGAGAGTTGTGCGCAATTTTAGCCCATGCGGATGACATCTTTGACTGTGGAACGAGGCAGCCATGGAATATGCCTGCACTTTTAAGCAGTCAGTCAGTAGCTGAGAGATTAATTCAATTTGCACATTTCGTGCTTGGAAAGTTTAGAAGAGAAAGAGGGAAACATACATGTTCATACAATCCCTGCAGATGTAAGTTGGCAGATTTATATGGATCCACAGGTCTGTCCAACCAAGATTCAAGGTCGTACGGGCTGGCAATGGGTTTATGCTTCTTACTTGAGCGAGATCGACCTGACGTAGCTTTACCGCGAAGGAACTTTCAGCAACCATGCGGTGTGACTTCGCAGTTTGTTTTCCAACAGCCAGGTGGTGGCCAGCGCAAGAATTGCAAGGAAATCGAAGATTCATTTTGGGCGTTTGGGCTTTTCCCTTTTGGCCGGAGCAGCGATGCAGCGACAAGATTGCAGATCGACGTGATCAAATGCACTCTAACACCACTTTGTGAAAACTTCATGCACGGGACGCGTGCAGCTTGTAATCAGCCTGCGCATCTGTGAGGCTGAACAAGATCGCTGCACCCCAAGGTTTTCACATTGCGTGAAAGGGTTTTCACCAAGTGATGTGCTGAATTTGTGGAAAACCAAGCGAGAAATGGTCACCGACTTGAATGGAAGCAATTTGGCTGACATTGGCATTAATATTTTGCCGAACAAACGCCTCAAGTTCTGTTTCATGAATTAGTGCATTTTGCGATTGAGGATCCAACAAAAACGGGGAGGAGTAATTTGTTGCATGGGAATTGCTATTGGGGAACTTCTATGCACTCACCGCGCCGTTTTGCAGCCAATTGCTGTAGGTTAAATGTGGCGCATGGCCTTTTGAAGTTGTCCTTTGCCACCCGTTGTCCACATCTTGTGCCCAAACTTGATAGGAACTGCTGGATTGTCAACCCGTCGTTCGTGCGCCGTACTGCCAGGTAGATGTGTCTTGGCTCCGCCAGAGCCACCTGAAGCGAATGGCGCGGGTTGGAGCAAAAATTCTTGGAGCGGGAGGAGGTCATCAAGACAGTGAACTCAGGAGTTGCTAAGAGATGCTAAGAGCGTGAAAACCCAAGATGTGACGCATGGAGATGCGGATTGGCATATTTGCCACATTCGGAAACCAAGTTGAAGGACAATTCTTTCTCCCGCACTTACAATTTGTAGGTTGAAGGCTTTTCGAGTGCAAACGCCGGGGGCGGGTTCAAGCATCCAAGAAGAAGGGTGCAGCAAAAAAAAAAATTGAGCGGGGCAAGACGCCCCAACTTTTGGAACATATTGAAGCTGAAAATTTGCGTGAAAAGATCGTATGTGAACCTGGAAAAGTTGAATGCTACCTTTCGTTGGTGGCCATGGGCGCTAAAACCAATGTCATTATCCACACCTGTAGATTAGCGTTTGCCACATTTTGAAACGAAATGGAATATGCAGTTGTGGTGGATCTTTGGTAATGCTCGTGCGTGTCTCGTATGCTCGCAGTCTTGACACAAGAATTGTCACTTGGGAAAACCAATGTGACAGAAACCTGGGTGAACATTCTGTGGTTGCTGGTTGTAAATGATTTTGATCTCGGGGAAACGCGCAAACCAATTAAATCTTGTTTGGCGACCGGTAGGCTATTGCATGATCAAATATTTGTTGGCCAGGCCAAGCAAGTTGATAATGTCACGTGGGTAATTTTTGTATCACACCAGGACGTTGCAAAATGACAATGGATTTGGTTGCAACCAGGTAAACCGACAAAACCATTTCTACCCGTGTGTGTCCGTTTTCGCCGCATCCGTGGTTGTAGTTGATGTATTTTGTCCAAGGACCGTGTATATTCACGTAGCAATATGTGCAGAAAACATTGGTTCCACCAATCAACTTTGACAGTTTTGTTCGTTGTGCAGACGCATAACACATGTTTTTTGCACAAACACATCAACTATTCTTCCGGTTGTCGAAACAAACACTTTTTTCCCCATCATTGGGCCACACATGGCGCAACACTAAAACCCAACTACCGGGCGCCTTCCATGGTGGTCCATCCATGTCCACCAGCGACGAACTTTCCATCGCCAGTGGCGCCGAAAAATCGGAGAAGAAACCGCAAAAACCACCAACCTTTGCGCGGTGGCGCGTGGCCAATGGTGGTGCTGATGTAGATGTTCTATTGCACTGGCATGCCGACCTGCCACAACTTCCCAGCAATCAGGATGGTTAAATGCGCAAACGGGTGCTTTTGATCCCTTTTAATCAAAAATCCTGTTTTATGGATTGTCACAAGAACCTCAATAAGGAGTGCCCCTTTTTGACAAACAATGATAACATATTACTATATTTTTGTTGGATTGAGCGTTTGCAAATCTTGCACATGATCTACCGTGCAGGTCCTTTCTTGTGATTGCCTGCAGGAGGAACCTATTTGTACAGTACAATTGTGTGACCCTCGCGGCCAAGACGATGGGTTGGAATTGCTGGAGGCCAGATTGCAGCAACATCACTTGGCACGACCATTGTTGGCATGGACTGAGAGCCTTGGATTTTTTTTGTTTTTGCAGAGGTGGTCAAAAAAACATGTTCTTTCCCGGTGAAATTCAAAGAACTCGAACTGAATATTCGAATTTCAATTGTTTTGTTCATACCATTATTGTCTGTTTTTTTGGGTGCATTTGTCTCCTGTTCCAAGGACGCAACTGCAACGGCTGATGGATGTCATGGCCCATCAAAATTGTGGGGATGCGCCCCACCAAGACGAGGTCCGGCTGCGTCGCGCGCCCGGACGCATGGTCATCGACGTGCATTTCCGGAGACCTTTGTTGTCGGCCCCTGTAGAACTTGGTGGCTGCGTGGTGGAAATTCTGAATGCATATTCGCTACTTGGCAGCGGCAGAACTGCGGTATGCTTTGGGTGGTTGACGGTATTTAGAAGTATTTCGGGTTTTTGTAGCACCAAAATTTGGTTGGAACATCTTGAAAATGGGAAAGACAATCAGGTGCAAAAAAAACAATACCAATTCTTTGAGATGCAATTGAAACACTTGCCATTGTGAACAAAGTCAAACAAAATGTCCAGCAGTCGGCAAGGTCTGGCATGTCGCAGAGCAGCGAAGTGCTTCATTTGCTCCGGTGCCTGCGCTGCATCCCTGGGAGGGAGTCGAAGGGGCTGTTTTCTTTCCCCTGGTTGCGAACGATAGTTTCATGATTTCCTTCACCATAGTCCGATCAATCACACTTGGTTTCAATATCCGCAACCCAGTCCCATTCGAAGGGTGGAGAGGCATATCTAAGTTACCATTATGAGAGGCTTAAAAAGTATGAGGGTATTTCCAGTTGATTCTCGAAGAAATGAACATGGAAACGGGAACTCACCCCATTTTTTTTGGAAAGGAAAATCAGCAAAATCCAAAAAAATCCTTGGGTTTGCCCTTCCACTTCGGAGGACTAGAATATAGCACATGCAACAGAGGATGATGTGTATATGTATACATAATTAGCAACCAATGATTGTATTAAAACTCTAGTTTACAGCAACCAGAGAATAACAGTTGATATGCACAGTTGATATGCACGTTTGTTGCCAACCCCATGTTCCTAGAAACAACATTTTTGCTCATGAACGGTTCCTAATTATTGGTATCTCATCACCAAAGTAATGATCAATGCTCAAATTCTTATTTCTCACCACCAGTAGTCGTAACTTCCAGATTTTATGCCCCCGTAGTCGTAATTACTGTAGCAATTGTACCATTCATCATTGGTCATCATTGGTCATGATTGATTCTCTAAAAGACAATCACCAACAATGACATTACATTCCTATTATTGTTGTTTCCAAATCCCTATCTTCCTTGTTTGGTCCCATCAAATCCTCTTCCTTGAAGATTAACCCAAATAGTTTTGATCCGCAACGGCTCCAGTTGGATCTGCAGGTCTGCTGCATGTGCACAGCGAGTGCATCAAGCCGCACTGGAGGAGACGAATGAGAGCCTGCAGGTAGGCTCCAGATATGAATGGATTCCACTGCCTCCGACTGGCTCCCTATTTTTGAGCTCAGGGGCCGGAAAACTTACATGCACTGTACCTTTAGCTGCGTTTCCAGCACCTGCAGGCTAAACTTTGCGGTGAATCATTTTGGTAGGTCGGTTCTTGGGGTCAGCAATTTGCGGAGCACACTCATGTGGGTATGGAAGTAACCACGACCATTGTCACCGAGCTCCTGTGTTCGGGAACATTTTCTACACGGCGAATACAACGCGCATATTAATGCTCACAGTAAATTTGTGCTGACTGGACGACCACTCACCACTCCCACTTTTCTTGGAATAAATGCAGGCTGAGTCGAGACCCCAGCAATCTTACCTCGTTGTGACTTGTGACAGGCCTTGCGGAGAGATTTGCGGCGCCTGGAGGGCGACTGGACTGCCGCAGTGGTGCCTGGACCATCCTTGGGGAAGTGGGGATGGAAGACCCATGGGTTCGCAACATGGTTTCTGGACCACCCTTACAGCGTTTCGATTTTTTGCCAGGTACCCAATTTTGAACCCCAACTGCTTTCGTTGGCACACAAAATTATGGGAGATGCAGCAAGGAAAAAGGGCATGAAAAAGTATAAACAGCAGGGACACAAACAGATTTTTGACATTCGCAGCTCAGCTGCAGATCTTCCCAGAGTGACAGCAGTCTTCAAGGAGCAGGCCCAGAAAAAACACCGTGGGCTCCTACAGCGCTTTGCCCTAGTATTGCAAGCGAAGATTGACAAGGAAGTCAAGCCTGGGAGATGATGGGTGGGTTCCAATTTGCAGGAGATTCGTCCCAAAAATGGCGGACGCCCTAAATTCCTCCCTATCGCAAGATGGACCCAAGATGTTGGACCGGTTCTGGATGTCGAAGCTTCTGCGGAGGGTTGTTGGAAATGTCAATCCAAATGCTGGGTTGCACAGCCTCCACACCCTCTGCCTCGGACCAGGAGCGCTCCTTGCATAACGAAGTTCAGGACTTTTCTGAATTGATAGGCGGTATTGGACGTGTTGTGAGGAGTATGTAGACTCTACGTAGACAAGCCACGCTGGGTCTGTGTATAACCGCTTGAGAACTGAGAATTCTGGATTGGAGGCCAACAGGAGGAGGATTCGTAGTTTGTGGGATTTGGTCATTTAAAAACCATGAGAGGATGTCAAGCCGCACTTGGTAATTCCGTGTAGATTGTGGACCATACCAACTTCTAACTCTCACCTTTGGATGGGACTGTGACCCGCAGCAGCCCTCGAGGAGAAACGCTGGGCAAGGATGGGAGCTGCTAATGTGTGGCGCTGAATCGTGAGAGTAGAATTCTGACAAAGCGATGTTGAAGCAATCAGTGGTTGGTGCTTCTGAATGGTACTCTTTGAATCCGTGGTCGGGATGATTTACATGTGCCGTGGTCAAGAGTTGAATTGTATATCCATGTCAATTAGTGACAGGAAAAACTAGAGGAAACTGCAATTGATCCCAAACTTTCTACTTCTTTTAAGCAGGTAATCGATGGTAATCGCCACTCCATGAGGCTCTTGAACACACAGATTGCCATCCACCATGGACTGTGCAGGCGGCCCGGTTGTCCGAAGTTGCTCAAGAAGATGCACTGGTGGAGCCTCGAACAAGAATCATTCGATCTGCAGAAAACATCTGGATTTGACGTGGGTCATCTTCACCCTCAACTATGACAATTGTAAACAGATCGTCCCCAACTGACACAATAGAGTCAGGCCATTGGAGTCCTTTTTAATGATCCTTTTTTCGGGTCCCTTGCAGCTTCAAACTTGGAGATGGAACGGTAAAAGTTGCTGTTTTCGTAGATTTCATACCATTTTCCAATCCACTGGTCGAACTTCCCGAATCCCTATATTGAAATTGCCATAAAATTTCAGACGCCTTTTTTTGTCATTGCGTAGTAGTTTTCAGCTGAACAAAACCTGTGCTGTACTCATCAAGGAGGGCAAGCCTCCTGGTGCTGGCCGGGGCAGACGCGGTAGAGGCTGGGTGGATTTGGATGTCAGGTGATCTCGTCTTTGTAAGACACCTTGTGCTGGGTGGATATTGCAAAACACCAGGGCACGCTCGTTTTCACATCAAAATAGCTGGTTCTTATAGATGTTCCTCCTGAAACTCACATGGAAACTCACAGGGTTCTGTGCCTCATGTTTCTCTTGCTTCCCAAGTCTTTGCACTTGTCTCGTGGTTGGCTGTGGTGCACATGTTTGTTACTGTCAGGATCTTCTCTGGGGGGCTGTTGTGCCTATGTGTGTTTCCTCAATCAGGGCAGTTGATACATAACAAGTGTTTCTCATGATTAATTTCATGTGAAATATATTTCTACGCATATATGTACATATTATATATATATATATATTTATACATATATATATATTTGTACATATATATACATGTGAAATCTATTTATATATATATATGTACATATATATACATATCATATATATATATATATATATTTGTACACATGTTCTGGTTAGGTACGATATGTCTATGTCCATATACATATTTTCATGTATGTATATACATATGCATACATAATGAGGATGAAAATAATGGTAATAATAATGATGATAATCATGATAGCGATGATGATAATGATCATCGCTGATAGTATAAATAGTATCAATAGTAATGGTACGATATGACTTGTACACATTTCCATCTCCGTTCCAGCCTCACATCATCCTCAATGCCTTCGCGCCGCTTACTTTCAGGTGGCCGCACTGGGCGTGGTCGTGGCCGTGCCGCAGCTCGAGGGGCTGGTGCAGGTCATGAATCTCAGGGATTTTCCGAGATTCTCGGTCCATGATTTGGGTGTTTGGGTGACGTTTGCAGGACAACCTCCGAAAACATGGAAGGCAAAGCAGAAAAACAGGTGGTTTCCTGTAGGAAGTGCACAGTTCCCTCAGATCGAGGCTGTGAAGTTGAAGTTTTTCCGGATGAAAATCATCCAGCTGAGCTGCCAGGTGCGGACAGATCTCCCAGCCCAGTGGCAAAGAAACAGAAGGTGGGGGACCATTGGGAGGTTGGGTGTAAAAAGACAAACTGTCCGCGGAAAAGATATGTGTTTGACTCAAACATTGGGTACCAGGCGACCCGCATTTTTTGTGTCACTTTGTGAACTACACTTTATAGGACCCTTTTGTCAATCAATGTTGGGCCCCACATGGTTCCCGCTGCGTTACACAGGTGTCCAAAGAGGCTCCGCTAGCTGTGCCAGGTGCGAATCAACTTCGGTTGATACTTAATTGGCTTTGTCTGAAAACGGGGTATACCCCAAATCCTTTGATCCATTATCATATTTCACATGGGAAATATGACTCATGGCCGTTTTGGGGAACGCCTCCCATTTTTAGACACCAACCGTTTGATCCGGGGATATCGTCCCAGGAGCTGCTAGCACGCTTGGTGGAATCACCACACAGGCGGCCGTGTCTCCATGGCTCTGTCTTGTTTCGGGGGTTGGATCAGTAGAAATGGTAGAAATGGTGATTTATGAAACTGATTCCCATAGATAAGGACTACTGTTTGGGCTAAAAACTGATTGTTGTTGTAGGTTGTTGTCCTCTCTGTATCACTGATGGATCCTGCGCGGTTTCCGCAAGGGCTTGACGGTTCCCCCAAGCATGTCAGCGGCACCTGCGACACATAGTCTGTTCGACCCGGACTCGCAGGCTGGGGCGGTTGGGGCGTGGGGAAGGAGGGGCACAGCGCATTGCTTCAAGTTTGGATGGAATTAATTTTTCTATCAGAGTTGGACACCGGTTTTTGGAGACTTGTCACTTGTAAATGAATGATGACTTGGATACACTTGCAGCGACAGTTTCAATGCAGGAGTCTTTGTCTTCCAATCATCCCACAATCAGAATGTGGGCGAATGCTGGTCTGTTTTGACTGAGTTCTACTTTGGCCGTTGGGAAAAGATTATCTGCAGCACATGGTGCCCAAGTGCATGTAGAAGGGTGGCCACGGTGGCTAAGGTGACCGCAATGGAGTTGTCAGTGGATATCTCATATTCCGGTCAAGCTGTGAGTTGCAAGATGAATTTGCAGCATCCCGTTCACCAGATGAATGCCTTGTCACACCTGGGCTTTCTGATTCAGATGTACATCTCTCACCTGGATGATCTCAGCCAGCTGCATGAGCTTCAACAGCTGAAGCAGCAGAAAGACATGGTCGAGTCCATGCACCGCAACGCCCGCGAGCGTGTGGCCGCCACTCATCCCCCTGCTGCCGCCATCCATGCAGAAGCGCCGCAGGAGAAGCGGGTGAACTTCCACTCCATTGAAACTTCCTCAGATTTGCCCAAGTGCCACCTGGATCTGAGCTTCCTCCGCGATGATGGACACGGTCGCTCCCCCAGTTCCCCCTCCTCGCCGCCTTCAGCCTCAGCCTCTGCGGCCACGGTGTTCAGGCTGAAGTCCTTCGTGATTCCTCGGATGAAGTCGCGGCTCTCGAGGAAGAGCTTAACACCTGGTGGCTGGTCCGGCTGGTCTCCTGAATCACCTGGTGTGGCGACAGCAAGGTCAGAGCCAGGTATGTCGTCCTTCAGGGACTGGGGGGTTGGGGAAGAGAGTTGGTGACCTAGAACACACCTCTGGAATATGCTGCAATTTGGGTCTTCCAAGTAAAATTGATTTCACTCTCAAAGATGAACAACCTCAAAATCCAGTGTGAAGGATTGTGCTTAAGCAGTTCCAGAGGTTTAGGACATAGTGATATGTTACCTTTTGCCGCGTGTTGTCGCAGAACTTTCTTTGTTGACGTTGATTTTGGTTGCTGGCAGTCGGCCTCTCACAATTCAATTGTAGTTGTGCTGACTGACCCAGAGCCGCATTCCAGAGATTTCCAATAGATTGAAGAAATGCCGGGATCCCACAATGAATGTTGCAAGACAAGCCGCTTTCATCGAGTTGGAGATCCAGATGGATTGTGGAGCACACACTTTGCAAAGGGGGTGCAAGCTGCACCCCCTCGCGTGCCGGCGTGAAGCGCCACACCGGATCACTTTGTAGATCAATTGGTAGGTCCCGGGACTATTTGACCAGAGCAAGCAGAAAGATATGTATATATATATATATATTATATATATATATATGTTATAGTATATTATATACATATACGTATTTATGTATACACACAGTATGTGGATCATTGTGGATCCTGCTTTGCAAGACCTTTTCCATTTTTCAATGGCCGTGGTATCCTAACCAGTACCAAAGATGACATGCTGAATGCTGCTCTGGTGCCCGGTGTCCAGCTGGTAGCACTGTCGCCTCCACAGACTTGGCTTCACATGTAGGTTTCGCCAGAAGTTTGTAACTGGTTTGAACATCAAAACGGGAAGCTCTCTATCAAAAGTGCTGGAATTGAAAAACCAAAAGTACAGAGAAGTAGCAAGTCTGGGGCGCTGGCCCTGAAAGGCCAATATCGATGATCCAAAGCCAGCTCATAGCATCGCGCATGGCCAACATGCTGTTGGGCGCTTGATTTGAGTTGAAAAAGTCAATCTTGTCGAAATTATTGGCATGTTGTGCAGTTGACTCGAAAATGCGGCTTCCGAATTTCCCCTCATCCACAAGTCAAGCCCTTTTCCGTAGCTGACCAGTCAGTGGCCATGTGCTGGCCATTTGCTAGGCATCTGCTGCACGGAGATTTGAAATTTCGCGAGGGGGATGGGTCTAAGGGACAGGTCTGTGCCATTGAACATGCATTTATCAAGGTTTCCGGCGATGGATTGGCTGGTGGCTAGGCCGGGATCACGACTTAGCACACACAACAGAATTATTAGATGATGGGACCAAAACATGTAAATTCTCAGTAATTCCATCCTCCAATATCAAACACCTCTCAAGAAACACTGGGTTCGCGATGGGGGGCTCCTTTATTTGGGTATTGAATAGGATTTAATATTTGTATAATAATGACCCAAATAAAGGATGTAATATATAATATATCTATGAATAGTATTTACTATTTATCATACTTCATGTTTCGGGGATGGGATTTGTGACCATCGAGCTAGGAAGACGAGCCTGCGCGGCCTGCGCAGCCACCCAGCGCTTCTACAACTGTTCCAGCCCTTCCTTCAGCGGCTTCAAAGCAGGAGCCCCATATGGAAGACGCGAAATGAACAGAAGATCCACCAGGGTTTTGATTGGGGGTATGGCATGTATGGGTATTTCATGGTATTTCACATTTGGGGGAAGGGATCCTTAGTTAGGGGAGTCCTGTTCCGATTACACATAGGCAGCTGGCTTCAAGACAACAAAAAGTTCGGACTTCAATATATGGCAGATGTTGGGAAATTGTTGGGTTGGGAAATTGTTGGGAGTCGTTTTCAAACTCTTCAGAGTGGGCAGGAGTTCACTAGCTCCCCGAAATCATGGTCAGATGTTTCCATCCTGGAATTGCGGTTAGCTGTTGTCCAGACAACCAGCCCTGGTTGAATTTGCATCAAAATTGCTGTCACCTAATCCAGCAATTTTGTTTGGTCCTCCCATTCAGTGATTCAGTAAATGTGTTTTTTCTGCGCCTCAGAAAGCACCTAAATATGGTTTACTTCATCTGAATTCCCTGTGTTTTCTCGTGAGACTGCTGACGGTGTGAACATTGACATACAGACATATACATATTTCAGAAAGATTATGGATGTACCCCCCCAATGAAGAGGTGCAACACCGCTCTCATCCGGAAACTTCTTCAATGTGTGCCAGGAACCCGCACCAAAGGGCCCGCGCCGCCCTAGTGGCGTTGGAGTCGGCGATCTCTTTTTCAGCGACAGCGAGTGAAAAAATGCCGTGGGAATGGCAACAGCTGCGTATGTCCTGGACTTGTGGGGTTGGAACCCCTTGGATTTCCTTGAGAATGCAAGGGTCCGGAGGTTTCTTGTGTGCCTAGTTTTGAAAAACAGCAATGATCAGCAATGCATATACAGCCAACATTCAAAGATCTGAAAGCAATGTTTTTGAGACTGCAATGATTTCTTCTATTCACTTCCCATGATGTTGAAGCGCATGTCGTGGTCTTGCTGCAGCCATTTTGAGGCTCTGTTCTCCGTTGAGCCCAATTTACGTACTCCTATTCTGTGCTAGCACTCCTTGGCTCCCCGCAGGGTTCTCTGTGGTTTGGAGGTGTTGGAGTTTGGCTTCCGGATAAATCTATGCCTATATGAGAACCCCCCTTCAGGTTGTGTCCAAGCAAATCAGAGTTTCATGCAGAGAAACATTGTTGCATGAACTAGCGCTTTTCACATTTTCTACACTTGAAACAAAGTATGAAACTTTGCAGTGCTGATTCATCCAAGAGATATTCTATACTTCGCCAGAGTTTCTTGCGTCTTACTAGTCTCACAGGTTTTACCATCTGAAAGTCCGGTTGTGTCACAACTAGTCAGATGAAAACTATGTTCTGTGAGGGAATTGGCTGGGGAAGAATTGGGGCGCTAGTACAATGACATGTGCCAATCATAAGTTATCAGTTTCAAGTTCGAAATGGTGGCATTTTGCCGCCTTTCTTCGATGTAGCTCCACTGGATCAGGTAATTGAAATTAGACCCTGCGAAGGTCCACAAAGAAGCCGGAACAGGATTTTTTCGTTCTTTTGCCATGGTAAGAACACATAGAAAGCAACTTTCCCATATTCATATATTTCCCCCCATGACCTTTTGGCACTGCGTTTGTAAATTTCCTTTCAGCCAGAGGAGATGCTGCCCTGAGGTCGAGCCTAAAGACTGTTAGCAGCTTCATTCTCCTTCAGGTGGGGTTGATGCTAATTCGGTGTGGAGCTGCAGCCAGTTGGGTAATTGGTCAGGATTGAAGAGCTGAACGAAGCAGTTTGATCCAGTTTGCTTGGTTTTAGCGAGTGGCAATCTTTATCCAACTTGTGGGATGCTTAATCTTCACCCATACCATACTTTGGAAAGCATACGGCTTGCAAATGATGTTTCTCTTTGCACCTCTTGCGACAGGTACTCTTTGAGGAGCTTCTCTCCTAATTTCCTTCATGACAAGCCCAATGACGCTTTGATGGCAAAAGGATGTTGGAATGGGGAAAACCGAGTTGAACAATGCACGGTGGCATGGCGTAAACGTGTACGTGTACTTCATATCATCCCCGTTCTTAGACAAATGAGTACGGTGTGTATCTTGAAAGTTAGGTTCGCTCCATTGTACATCTAGATGTTCAAGTACAGTGTGTTATTCCCCTAAATATGAATGCATCCACTGTATATACAGCCAAATGCACTTCTGATACGAAAGACTCGTGCAGTCTCAGGCGGCCAAAGGTTTTGCGAGGTTTCAGCGGTGATCAATTTTTTACTGCTGTGCAATCAATGTTCCCGCGACCCAGTGGTTGCTGAGTTTCCTCTTTATCCTTTTTTGGCATCGATTGTTCCGTGCCCAGATTAATGATCCGTTAACTTGATTTTCGATGAGACCAATCCGTGATTCGCAACGTGATCCAATTTCCATAGGTTGCATCAAATCCAGCTCGGAAAAGGATGGAAAAGGTGTCAGCAACATCCACTGCACATCTGAGGATGTTGATTGCAATGCAAGACTTGATGCAGGCCCGTCCGAATATCCCACAGCTCCAGCGCTCCAAGATGTTACCAGTTGTGGCAGGTGGCCCTCGTGGTTGCTTGCGTCTTTGCCGGCTGGTCCCTGCAAACGCCCCTTGGCAACGGGGAACTTTGATGGGTTTTTCAACTTGACGTGAAGGATGAACCTGGGGTTGGGGTGACAAATTAGGGCTTATCCACAATCAGTTCGAACCTGTGACATGGAAAGCAGAGTATGTTTCTTCACTTATTCTGAGCCCTGTCACCATTGTTCCGTCTGCAAAACAGGCTTTTTCTTTGGGTGACCTGATGAAGGAGTGCTGGGGAGAGATAGGGTCTTGACGCAATAAAAGATGTGTTGAGTCTGGAGCTAGCAGCTACTGACTGCTCGTCCTCGCTGCAGAAACCGCTGGGCCCAGGTCTGCCTGTTCGTTCCTCCTTCAACGCGTGACCTATCCCCTGAACAAGGCTTCCAAGCTGTGGAGTCCTCTCATTGAAAACATGGGTCCATTGAGAAGACATTGACATGATATCAATTCAATTCAAAGAATCTAACGTGGCTCAGCTGCGATGCAGGGCTGGTTTTCTCGCCTTGTAAGGGACCAAGACTATTGACCCAACAATGGATGGTTTGATCCTCAAAAGTCCAAACAGGGGTGATCCCCAATTTGTAGATTATTTTACCACTCAAACCTCCATTTATAGGAAGTGACTTCCATAAAATGCCCCGTGTCTTCAGAGTCCCAAAAAGACCCCCAATCAGCTGGACCCATGGCCATGTCGTCCCGTCTGCAGACCGTTGAATGCACCGAACTGGACACTGAGTCCACAGAGGAGCTGAACCAAAGCTGAGATGTGAATGGTTTCCGAAAGGTTTCCTGAAATGGCGAAATTGGTAACCCACTGCCATTTCTTTGTTTCTAAATGGTTTTAAGTCAAAAAAAAGCAAAATGGAAGTTTTCCTGATGGTGAATTGGAAAGCCAATGCGACATTTCCAATTGGAAGGTTTTCCTGATGGAATTTCTTTTCCCATTGGATGGTGAATTTTCAAACTGGAATGATTTTGAAAATTCCATGATGGTTTATTCGCCATCCAATTCGAACACGAATTTCTTTGGTTTGTCTGATCCAGGAGGACGATGTCTGCGGTGATGACCGCAAGGAGGCGTGGCCGTGGCGCTGAAAAACACTGGCGTTGGGGATTCCTGGAAGCAAATGGTCAATCAATTGGATAGGTACAAGATGCTATCAGCTATAAGTAGTTACTAGATGTTCCTATTTGCAACTACTTAGAACTAGTTCCAACCTCAATCATAAGTGGGAGATCTTGGGAATACGATGTTTCCAATGTGATATTTATGCAGTATACACATTATATTTATTGAGATTGCCCATGCCATGGCAGCCGAGAGCCAGGTCTTCGTCCAAGACGATGACATTCCTCAAGGGTTCAAGATCCTGGAGTCTGGAAATCCCAGTGCCGGTGGCCAGCAACACTGGTCCGCGTTGGCCCACGTGGTCCACAAAAAATGTCATGTCCTGCAGGATTGGGGATGGTTGAAATTCCTATCCATTTCTGTTGAAATACAGTGGCTGGCTTTTTCATACTATTTCCCATAATGTGATGATGGGACCTTTTAAAAATTTCAGGTTCAACCAATCCATTGAGCAATCATTGGATTGAAATGTGGTGTTGACCCATTGGCCCATAACCCAAACCCCCCCCCCAAGAGTCCTGGCTCCAAGGCAGTACGGTGCCTTTGGTGCTGCACCAGGTGCTTGGACGTGCCTTGGTGCAACGAATGGGAAAAAGGTTGGGAAACTCAAGAAGTGCCTGCTATGAGAATTTATGATATACTGTATACACATATAGATATATAATTATATCTCTGTGACTTTATCATTGTAATAATTTATGTATATATCATATAATATAATATAATATGATATAATATAATATAATATAATATAATATAATATAAAATAATATATATATATATGCATATGACTTTATATCATGATATTGAAAATGACCGGAATTAGACCTTGGGTTCCAGGGTCTTGCTCCCTTGATGACTTATGCTGAAAATCTGTCGACCTAGACGTGGTGAAAGGGGTTGTACTGGTCTAATGTTTGCTATGTTTTTGTAATGTATTCGGGTTTATTATTGGGTATTACTGGGTATACCCGTATTGGGATGATGTAAGCTATGACCCCCCAAATCAGTGGTTGCTGGATTAAAAGTGAAGTAAACACTATCTATTTTTCTCTTGCGCGTCTGCCTGTCTATCCATCTATCTATCTATTTATCTATCGCTTTTGACTGGAATCTCTGCTAGAAGGGAATGACGCAGCTGAGGAGCAGGGTGGCCAAGAAGGCCTCCGTTGCAGGGTTGGAGGGCTGAGTTCTGAAAGTTCCTGAGGAATGAATGTTCAACGGCCACCTTGGTGGGTTTGTGACATGAATTTCTTTGGAATCGCAGCCTCAGAAATTTTGCACATTCCGTGTGCACGACATGCTTTCCATTTGTTTCTAGGAAACCCTTTTAAACGGGCAATGGATCTCAGCATCGCTGCGATGTGGCAGGCATGGGCATAAGGAGTTGGAGGTGCCCTGGGATGTTGATAATCATGTAGCCAATTAGCCAACGATGATCAATTACAACTATCATTTTCATTTAAAGGTATATGATCAAATACAACCAAGGCCTTCAAAGCTCATAGTTTGTTTGGTTTCGCAAATACAAGCAGTTGATGATTAGCCAAGGCCCTCTCATCAGCGGTTTATCATCAGCCATATGCAAACTAGGTCTATCTTACCCAGTACGTGGTAGGTTTAGTTTTCTGCGGCAGGGGCTCCTGAAAGCTTCGCCTGTCCATTGAAGCCTGAGCCTCAGAATGGCAGCGAATGAGTTGTTGCCTGAGACTGCTGGTGATACTCTCATGAAACCTGGCAGATTGTTTGAAGAACTTTGGACTTTACTAACGCAGCTGAACCGAGGACCAGTCCATATGATTTACTGAGACCAGCTGGTCTCAGCGGGGTGCAAAGGCACAGCAGATGCGGCTCCCGCAGAATCCCCTGATTTTCAGTGGAAAACCCATCGGTGAATTGGTCCTCTGGGATGGGCCACTGGTAGGGATACCAGCTGTAGCGGGACAGTTTTCTGAACTCCACTTTATGTTGAGGCTGTTTCTGTTGAGTTTGCCACCGATGTTTCAACAATGGGATATGGCTCAAGATTATTGACGCCATGATGTAGTACAAACATGGGCAAGATCTGTTGTTCTTAAATGATATTCCATTGTTGAGCGCCAATGCAGGGAATTCCTTGAAGATCAAACTCAAGAGATGTGACATGCCGGATCTCTTGGCTGCGCCAGACTCGTTTTTGCACGCCCACCTCCATATTGAGCTCAGTCTGGGAGCCCAGTTCGAAAGCCACGATGGATTTCCACTTCCTAAGATGATGATTTCTTGGGTCTCTGAGGCTGCTCCAGGTAGCAGCACTTTGAGAACAGAGAACAGATGCTTGGCTGCACTGGAAAATTCAGGATTTCTCATCTTAATGGACAAATCAGGATGGTAGTACCACCAAGGGGTAGAACAAACGAGAATATTAGGAGGAAACTATGTGGAAGTGTTGAATTCGAATGAGTTTCATTTCTTTCAGCTCTTTTTTGGAGTACTTTTGCTACAAAACCCTAGATTTGTTGGTACACTCACTCCAGAAGTCATGAAGCCAGCAGCTTGTCCAGCCAAGGCCGTCCATATTTCTGCGTTTTCAGGACTAGAGCTTTCTGTGACCAGAATCGGTACCACTCGATTCGCCCTTTGCGTCACAAAGGTCGCGCTGAGGGGACGCACCCGGTCCAATGGCACTCGCCACGGAGTATCAGCCCTACCGGGATATTTGTGGGCGTACTAAAAGAAGATTTCTACCGATAGGGCCTGATAGGGGGTAAATTAGTAGCATCCAGATCCTGATCATTGTGTTTTTCGGCTGCTTCCTCGCGAGTGTCTTTCAGCCTTGCAGACCCTGGCAGGACCGTTCTTGGTCAGGGTTTGCTGGCCTGATTTCAAAGGTAGAAGACGTCCCCACGCGTGCAGGCCGAGACAGACCCATGATGTACAGATGCGGCCTTCAAAAAGAGTGAGTGCGAACCACTGTAAGCTGGTTAAAATGATTCCAATGAACAAGACCTTGTGACTTATGAATCATCCCTAAGGGAGCTTTTCTGGTAGAATGAAATATTCAATGATTAAACTGATTAAACTTCAGTCAAGCGTCTGGAACGCAGAATTTAATTTTCGAGTTGCGGGGTCATAGCTCAATATGTCTCTATCTTTTTGATGGTGAGCCCTGAATGAAGTTCCCATCATCCTCAGCTGTTTACGTCCTCGTCGTTGCCACACACCCAATACAGCACAGCCTTTGCCAGTGGTTTTTCTTTAGCTGTGGCTCAAGCCGAGGGTTGTTTGTTGGGCTTTCTGGTTGGAGAATTGCAAGACATAAAGATAACAAATAAGGAACCTATATTTTTCGACCTTGATGACGAAAAGGATCTGCAGACATCAAGGCTGGACTCCTTGAGGATATTGACAAATTGAGAATAGACAATCCAGTTGAACTCCAAATACCTCAACTTAATCAAACAACGCTGTCATTTCGACCTGGTTGGGTCCTAGGTCTCTAGTCAAGATGATCCAAAGGACGATTTTTTTGCATTGTTGTGGAAGCTGGTGCCATGCCGACACATTTGGTGCGTCAGGGAGGTACATCAGCAGACTGTACTGATTTTGGGGGTTTCGTGTGATTTTCGGTTTGATGAATTAGATCGAATTGAAGCTCCTGCCACATTATTTGTAGGATCTGCATGCGAGACATCTTGGAACCATAGAAACCTTGGAAGGCAATTCAAGGAGTAAGATAAACAGTATCTAAAGAATTCTAAAGAAACATTTGGTCAACATGGTGCCATTTGAAGAGTGACATCCAACTGGAAGTTTGTTGCCGCCAGGGGTCACCATTTTGTTGCTGGCAACCTTCCCAATGACCTGGCTCTGTGCGCGCCCGGATCCAATGCTTTCTATCCGCGGCCGGATGCGCTTGCTGCGCTTGCGCGCCGAAGACCAAGACACCATGGGGGAACTCTTCACCAAGTACTACCGACTTTTGGGCCCAGAGTGTGGTGTTGATGGTGCTGTTTCTAGTGGGGTTAGTGATATCAATAATATTCCAATTTTAAGTGGATTTTGAGCACCCCTGGTTGATGAAGATGATCCCTCCTGGTTGGATCTTTCCCATGTCAAATGGACCGTTTCCAATGCTCATGCAGAATGTAAGCCGCAAGCTAATTGATGTAGTTCATCTAGTTCATCTTTGTAAATTTATCCATTGGCCGAATGCGTGTGTGGGTTGGGTATGTTTAAATGGTGGAAACTTGTTGAGGCACAGTGCCAGGGCATGAAAATGTGATTGTTTTGGAACCGTGCCTTCTTTGGGTCCTTAATGCGGGTGCTGGAGCTTTTTTGGACATCTGAGGATTGCAAGAGGTGAACCGCAATCTGGCAGCAGACACCAAAATCGCTGTCGTCTCTGAGCTGTTAGACGTCCTGGATGATTTGGAACGCGGCGCGCGTTTGGACGCGCCAGACACCGGTAGCTCTGGCCAAACGCTGGGAACTCTGGCCAAGAAGTTTGAATCAAGGCAAGTGGACCATGAGTTGAAAAAACATGTTGGGCCAGCTAGTCTTCAAAACTTTAGTTGCGCCTGTACCAGAATTTTAGGGAATTGAACATGTTGCGAGGTCTATTTTTCTTGCGCCGTTTGCGCCGTGTTGACTGTTTTGTATCAGTCCGTTCCCCTCAGCATGTTTCGTTTCTGGATTCTATGGAACCGAAGGCCGAGATCCATGACTCATGAGTCCATCCCCACTTTCAAACACACGTGATCTTCGGCCAAAGCCAAACAGTCCCTTCTTTGGCTTTGGCAGGCTGGAATCGTTGGGCTTCCAAAGAATTGAGGCCTGGATTCCCTGGGTCCTGCATCCCAAGATTTAGCCGGGCCATAGGCAAAAAATTGGCCAATTGGTGGAACCAAAAATGGTCAACCAAACAGTGTGCATGAGGACGATCTCAGGATTTACCAATTTCGGCAACAACTGTAACAACTTCCAGGGGATCTTCCACGGTGGGTCCACGGTGTCATGTGGCAGCTGTGGTTTTGATCCGATTTCACCGAGGCCCTGGGAAAGACCTTTGATCCCAGTCTCCATGAGGCAGCTTTGAGGCGGCCAGGTGCTATCACTGATGAAGTCCTGGAGGAATTAAGGTGGGCTCCCCGGTCCTGGTACCCAGTGGTTGATGTAGGCTTCGGAAAATGTTTGATTCTGTGGGATTTTTCCGATTTGGAGCGTGAATTATCTATCACCGTTCTTCACTGTGAACATTTTGCAACTTTGGGGTATACTGGTACACTTCAATTCTTGCGCAAACCCATGTAAGCTAGAAATTTGAAGTGACGTGTGATGAAGACAAAGCCTATCAAGGATGGGGGGCGCGCTGATGGAAAACAACAAATCTAGAGAGAAAGTCCCGCTGAAGATGGCAATATTAGCTTGCAACTAGCCAATGATGGTTGCTTGTTTGGGTCATTTGTGCTACCATTCAGTCCGGGTATTTGTGACTAGCTAGGCTTTAGGCTAATGACAGATGGAAATAGGTCAAATGTGGTGATTTTCAATTCCTGGTTTATCCAATGGTTTGACCACATGGGAGCTCTTAGTATCCAAATCGTCAAGACATGTCAAGACATTCATTTGGGTTATCAACTATCAATCGCTCCATGAGCGAATGGAAAACCCACTGGTGAATTCGGTTTGGATTGATTTCAGCAAGGCAACCCCCTTCCGCGAATCCGATGGCAGCCCATTTTCATTGAGTTCACCGAAGTCATTCCAAAAAATGGGTTTAACAAGCAGGGTTTGTTTGACAACTCCATATATATATATATATATATCAATTCATACATGTGGGGGTTTCTACAAATAGTGTCTCCCCAATAGCTGAATGATTTATAATAGGAAAATATGGAAAATCCCAAACAAAAATGGATTCCTGTACCCCAATTGTAAGGATTTTCCACTACAAACCATGCATTTTGGGGTACCTCCATTTGTGGAAATCCCCAGCTGCTAGGTCTGGATGGATGCTGGGAGACCGACCTTTGGCATGCATTTGCTATGGGGGACCACAAAAACAGATGTGCCTTGTGGATCGCTCTGGCGTAGCAAATCTGTAAAGAAACTCCAGTTGTTGAAATCTAGATGGTTTTCTAGATAAACATTGGCATTTCTTGGTGAATTGCTTGATTTCCATGGGACTTTGTGACTTTATGCAGGGCTCAACATCCTTTTCTGCTACTGTACTATTCTTTATGAGAAGCTCTGGACCTTCAAAGTATCGAGCACAGATTCTGAAAACAGTTGGGCACGAGTCCAAGAGACACAGAGGAAATTGGGCAATGTCGATGAATATCAATTAATCACCCGCCAGGGCACTTCGATTGGACATCGTTTTGGCAGATTCTTGTTATTTGGAGGTAATCCCGCAAGGAATCCACCAGGGTATGCATGCCTCTACAAGGTGTGGTGCGGCCAGCGGTGGTCGCGGTGGCTGAGTGACGCGAACTGACGCGAAAACGGCATTAGTGCGACTGCAGGCTTTAGACCATTGGCGTTTTCCGGGGTTTGTCCATGGTCCATGCCCCAAGTGCTTAAAGAGATCAATAATCATATTCCATAGCAAATAGCTAGTCTCGAGGGCATGCCGACCCTTTCAGACTTTGGACGAGGACATCCTATGACCCATGGAACAAATTGACTCACCAAGTGGCAAAATTTTCCGCCCGTAGCTGTTTTGCTTAGTTGGCCACGATGAATATGAGATATTCAGAACAGAATTAGTTAGCCATGGCAACCATCAGGGTGCCCCGGCACTGCCAGAAGGGCAGTAATATGCTATTTATATATGTTTGTGAGCCATAGCCCGTTCTGCCATGCGTGCCAGATGTGAAGCTGGCTCTCTTCTTCTACTGGCCAGGGCAAAGAACTCCCCTCAGGAAGTAACATGACAAGTAGTTTCAAGTCACTGTGACGTGAGGACACGAAACATCATACTGGGCTTTAGGTATCAAATGCTGACAGATTTCATATCCCAGATTTTCAAACCTTGATCATTTTTGACCAGAGTGCTCTGTCCACCTGGTTTCATGCCGAGCCATCCAGCCGACGTCGCATCATGTCCCAGCCGTGGCCTGCCTGTCAATTTTTTCTTCAGTTTTCAATATTGGCCTTTTTCGTCGGGGGCCCTGCAACCCACGAATTTTGCCTGGGCCAAATATGAGGGCGATCAATCATGAGATTTTTAGGTACCTTATTTTCAGACAAACCGACATGCAGCCATTGAAATCCCGAGGCTTTTGGCTGCTGTGGTTGTGGCCACTGCTGAGAAAAGGTGCACAGCGACCTCTGAGAGAAGAAGATATCCATGAGTGTCTCAGTCTTGCGGGGCCCAAGTAAGTGCAGATAAATAGAACGTCTTGGCGGTCAAGAAAAGAGCTCCTTTTTTTGACGTACCCATATTGATGATGCGTAATAATGGAACATTCAGTCTCTACCTCCAAAACAGTGCCGATGGCAGCTCACTAGTCATGTTTCTATTTTTGTGGCGAAGAAGGTCATCTTTGCCCGCAAATTGTGAGGTGTTTTCCCCTTCGAAATTTGGGGTTAAAATGGGCTGAATTTGGCTCATCCCAGGATCCCGCAGCCTCTGCGGGGGGAAGTGCTGGACTCCTGCTGGCATCAGCACCTGGCTGGAAGCAGCAGCCTCTTTCGGCTGCTGCTCCGGAGCTACGGATGGAGAGCCATGGCAGCGAACACATGGGGTTGTCAATCGGGGATATGGGATGATACTGGATACCCCATTCCAATGGTTGAGAAGATCATGAAATACCTATCCAAATTGGTGTAATTTTTTGGGATAGAACATGGTGTGATTAAGATAGCAATGGAGCGGGGTATTGTGACAATCAATCCACTAGCGTCACTAGCTACTGTGACATAGTTTGCTAGTGACTTGCTGAGCGGTTGAGTTGGTGAGCAAAAGTTGCAGAGTGGTTGAGTTGGTGAGTGAAGGTTGCCCATAGCCATTGGTCTGCGACTCAAGAGTTTCTCATGTAAACTTCCATTGAAAAATCAGGAGTTCCGGCAGGATTCAATCAAATTCGGCCTATAGAGTGGTTTAGCACTACTATCTTCTGGGACTCGTTTTAGGTCCTCGGATCTATGCGTATGATATTTCAGGCTGGCTGTCATGTCTGTATTCGTGACTGAGCTCTTCAACCCAAAGTTCCAGTGTGGATTGACAAATATTGTCAAGAATCATGCACATTTGGATCGTGCAAAAACAGGGTTAGAAAGCGGAGTTCGATGGGGAGAAGCAAGGGTAGGTGCACCCGCACGCTAGACTTGCCCTGCAGCCAACGTGTTTTTTTGAGTCCACTTGCTGTTGGGGCAGCTCCCGGAAACTAGAGACATGTTCTATTTTGAGCCCCAAAATCCAGTCTACAGTTGCGGACGAGCGCAGAAACAGTTGCGATTCAAAGGGTGCCACAAGTCTACGAATTAGCCAGTGGTCAAATATTAAAGGTTTCAGGTTTAAGGAGGAATTTGTACACACCAACAACAGCCAAAACGGTGAAGGATACATCTACATCGTCTTGATCATCATGTTCTGGACCGTGGGTCTGTCGATGGTACCTTACCTCACAGACCGACTCTTCCAGTGGGTTGTGGCAACTGAAGGCAGGAGATGGGATGTTCCAGTCAATAGCATATAGTTTTGGTGGTTTTTGAGGATAATTCTGTTTTTGGATCTTCTATTGTGTTACAAATGTTCGATTCATCGTGCCACTTGGTGGAGGTTCTCTTCATGTGATGATACGACCACTTAGTAAATGTCGGATCGTGCGAACGGTGTTTTGAATTTAGTTCGACATTTCTCAATCATGAAAGGCTGGTTCCAACTGATCAGCAGACTGAAATTTGAAATTTGAAGAGAAGTCCCACCAACCTGAGCAACCATGTTTCAAGTGATGAAAGAACCATGTGTGACAAGATTCGCTGGTTTTTGAGATTAGAGATGAAACCGATGAAATGCACAAATGAAGATACCCAAATCGTTCTCGAACCAGCAGATGCATCTGCTGCTGCCAGATAGTGTTGCTTGGGAAGACAGACCAAAAGGCCTCATGTGGACATCTCTGTTGGTGGGAAGCTGCTCGGTAGACGACTTGATGTTGCTTCGAGTCAGTGCTGTCAAACGTTTCGGACATTCCATGCCTTTTTGGGCTGATGAGCTTCAATCTGAATTTATGAACATGTTTCTTAGCCGGGTTGAAACCAGTTATGAAACCAGTTACGAGTTACGAGAATGTTAGTCTTGTTAATGAAAAATCTTGGTAGATGATAGAGAATGCTGCATATGGCTCCAACCATTCAAACTGCACAGTGTACTGGTGCCACCCATCCCATTTGGAGTACCAACAAATCAATGAAGCAAGACTTCCTAGCTTACAGGTTTGTAAATGTCCTGTTTTGGGATTGTAAACACCAAAGGATTAGACTTGGTTTCAGGGAAATTTTGCAGGACCTCCCTTTTTATTTGGTGTGAAACACACAGGTTTTCTCAGACCAATCCATGGTTGAGGAAGCTGATCTCTCTGCATGCGTCTTTTCACCACCCATCGACTTCTGCAAGGTTACCTGGTGAACTGCAATTCAACGTGCCAGTGGTATCAGCAGACAACCCGCCTTGGTTGTGAGTTGCGCTCGTCCGCAGCCATGATAGTTGCTTGGTTCACGTTTCTCTTTGTTTCTACAATTTGGTATGGACGGATGGATGGGTAGATGGATGTTTTTTGGGGTTGAGAAGGCCATCTTCAGGCACTGCAGACTGAGACATCCTACTTTCCCGATATGTGCTATCTTTCAATGATTCTTTAACGGCCAAATTCCTTTCAAGAGATCCCCAAAATCCCATCTTCAGACACAGGGTTGCTCCGACTCATTATATAAATATAAAGGTAAATGATTTGAGCAAGGGGGGGTAAACGGGTCATTTTACCCCTACATATTATATATGTATATATATATGTGGAGGGGACCTTTGGGGTATATTTGGTCCGTTCCGTGAGAATCCATACCATACTTCACCGTACTAGGCACTACTACCCTATTTTTGCTCTACTCTACTTTACTTTGCTCTACCTTACCCAATTTTCGTCTATAAACTCCACTCCACCCCACCCAACCCAGAGGCCCTGGGGGATTAATACTTTTAATACTTTTAATGCTCTTAATATCTCTTAATACCCTTAAAAGTATTAAAAGTATTAAAAGTTTGGAGGCCCTGGGGGATTAATACTTTTAATACTTTTAATACCCTTAAAAGTATTAAAANCCAGAGGCCCTGGGGGATTAATACTTTTAATACTTTTAATGCTCTTAATATCTCTTAATACCCTTAAAAGTATTAAAAGAATTAAAAGTTTGGAGGCCCTGGGGGATTAATACTTTTAATGGTTTTAATACCCTTAAAAGTATTAAAAGTATTAAAAGTTTGGAGGCCCTGGGGGACTAATACTTTTAATACTTTTAATACCCTTAAAAGTATTAAAAGTTTGGAGGCCCTAGGGGATTAATACTTTTAATACGTTTAATACCCTTAAAAGTATTAAAAGTATTAAAAGTATTAATCCTCCAAGGACTCCAGACTCCTGGAACCTTGGAATCTCGAAGTCCTGGAGGATTAATACTTTTAATACTTTTAATACTTTTAATACCCTTAAAAGTATTAAAAGTATTCAAAGTTTGGAGGCCCTGGGAGATTAATACTTTTAATACTTTTAATACTCTTAAAAGTATTAAAAGTATTAAAAGTTTGGAGGCTCTGGGGGATTAATACTTTTAATACTTTTAATACCCTTAAAAGTATTAAAAGTATTAATCCTCCAAGATCTGGGAATCCCAGAGGAGTCCAGCAGCAGCATAATATGACCTAAAGGTCCCTCATACGTATATATATATATATATGTATATATATATATATGCATATACAAATATGTATGTATATGTATGTATATATATATATATCTGCATATTTACCCAAATTACCTCTGTAGCTGGGGTGTTTGGAGCAACCCTTTCAGATGTTCTTCCGAATTGAATTTGTTCGCCGCGAAACAGGTCTTCCGCCGGACGCTGCAACTGCAGATCCAAGATTCCAGCAGAGATGCAGCCCTGAATTTGTTGCAGGTTGGGAGTCACCCGGGTGGAAGGCAGCCGTTTTGGATCGGCGTATCCTCAATGACTCACCAGTAGTACCATCCCAGGAATGGAGTTCAGATCCACTTGGGGATAATTGAAACTAAACTCCACATGGGTATGAGTCAAAATCGTGTACCCCAAAACTTAGATGGTTAATACTATACCAATCTGTGGTCCCCCATGTATCCCCTTGGTGTTAAATTTTGACCCATTCCCACAAGGTATCCTAGAAACGGAGGGGATTTCAAGCATCCCCCCATTGGAGGTAGCAGTAGCATCAGGTCGACACCGAGAGGCTCTACATCTTCGCACAGCTGAACCACCTCATCTATGCGGTGCCGTGGCAGATGGGTACCATGAAGGCGATGTTACCATGGAGATATCTATGTACCATAGAACATAGTGTGTATATAGATATGATATATAAAATATATAGATAGAGGTTTCAAGCCCAGGCTTATTAGACTTTGTAGCACTTCCTGAGGCTTTGGTGGTGGTGAGCGTGTCCTTTGTCTATTTGCCTCTTGGCAGATTGATTTGGTCCCTAGGTCATTTGGAAAGATCTGCAGCAGATTCGAAGTGTGGCCACCCAAAAGTGCAACGTCAACGCTGAATTGATAAACCACCGACCACCGGCGAAGAATTGCTATCAGGTTCCTTTTTTATTGGGGATCTTCAAAGGAGTGACGAACTACTATCAAAATTGGTACCCCATACGGGTTTCCTAAAATGGGGGTATCCCCAAATCATCGATCTTAATAGGATTTTCCATTGAAAACCATCCATTTTGGGGTACCAAAATTTAGGAAACCTCCATACAGATAAAAATGATAGGGGTCCATTAATCGAGGAACGAATTCCCCCAAGTCATGAAGTTCCTCAGGACTATCTACGAGGGGCAGGCAGTGGCTACAGTGGCGATTGGTATCCTAGTGTCGACTGCACCTTGGTTGACATCCCATCCAAGTTCGCCGCCTGACCCAAGATTCCGTTGAGGAACTCATTTATAGCATTAGAAGAGGGATTCTTTCCATCACACATGGAGATTCCCAGGGTATTTTCACATCGGCTTTCTGATTTCCACGTTCCGACGTCAGGTTCTGCTACAATCTGCTTTAAGCCGTTGCGCTTGGCCTGCGAGAAGAAAGATGCAGCAGTTGCCCGGTAATTGTGGGCCCAAGACCCTCAATGATGGCAGTTGCTTGGGGAATGTCATTTATCAATACCCTTATCCTTATCATTATCATTATCGAATCGTTCCCATTATTGTCAAAATTATCATTATCATCATCAACATCACTATCTTTCACTCTTCTCAGATTTCTACAGATGTTTTCCTGGTACGCCATCGATCTTGGCGGAGGTTCAGTGATGCCCGCATTTCCTTGATGGCGGAGATGCTGGATGTGGGGACGCCCAGCCCTGGATGATGGGATGCAGATGATTCGGGAATTACAAGCTTGATCGTTGGAAAAGCAAAAGCGACATGGCTGTGGGTCAGAACCCTTGTGGTGCAGTGTCAGAATAAATTTCCAGACGGGATGTTCACCGATCCTCCACAGATCTGGCTGAGTACTCCGACTCATTACCTCCCAGATCCTCCCAGTACGCCCTGGTCTTTTTGCCTATGGGCAATTAAAAATCTCGTCACAGGCAGTGAAAGTTCTGAAGATGTACGGATGGACGGAGCCCTTGCAGCGCCGAGTGGAGGACGGATTGTTTTTTTGCGGGTCAAAACCCTGCACCCTGGTGAACACTATCAGAGGTCCTTTGAGGTTCCCTTGCTGATTCTTCAGACACTGCCAAAATGTACATCTTTTGCCAATTTTGTCCATGAGGTCTGAAAATAGGCCAAGAGCTGCTTCTGAACATGAAATGAGTTGTCCTACACAGGCTACACCAGGATCACCTGCAAGCAGCACAATTGGCCGGTTTCGGTGTTGTCCCATTGGCCCATGCAGGAAATTCGGCAGAAGGAACTCCAACAGGCTTGGCTCTACTTGGGCATCAGAGGTTTCAGCAGCGCACTTCTCTACGTCTCCCCCTCCCTGGCCATGCTGGCTGTGCTTCTGATGCTGCTTGGCGACACCAGAGTCGTGCTGGGAACAAGGGCATTAGGGAGACTAGGCAATTGCATGCTCCTCACATTCTACACCCAAGTTCCCTTCAATATGGGTCGAACTACTGGATACAAAAAGTATCAAAAAGTTACAAGTACCTTGTTAGCTTCATCCATTGTTGGAATCGGCCCCAATTCACCTCTCCCGGCTTCTAAGGATGCACTTGCAGGGCAAGGAGCTATCTGCTGAGAGGGTCTTCTTCATTTTCACCGCCGTGGGCATTGTGCGTGCACCGATGGCTGCGGTGGCGATGGGTTTCGCTGCCGTGGTGGATGGCCTTACGGCCTTCCGGCGATTGAATGCCTTTGTGTCCAGTGGTTTCTCAGATTGAGATGGAGAGCTGTTGGATTATCCAGTTGTTTTGGGAATTAAGTTTCTTAAAAATGAAACACTGGTTTACTCAAAGCCTGGGTTGAACACTGCAGACGCAAGAGCCCTTGGCAAAAGTAAGTGAAGACGTCCTTGGCAAGAGTCCGTTGGAAGCCACAAGAGGTGCCGCGGTGCCAATGATTTTCCCATCAGCATTTTGTTCCAGACTGCCTCTGTCCTTCACCTTACATCTTAGCCATGGCTTGTTCCGAGGAGATTTTGACATTTATCGGGAGGACCTGCGTGACGATGTTGAAAGCAAGGACCGAGACATCGGCAAAACTCCTCACATCCGTGGCAGCTTTTCCCATAGCGCCTCCAGCAGCAGCCTGAGGATTGATCTGTCCCTAGAGCCAGGCGCAGCCAAAAGCAAGGTGTGCAAGAAGATTTGGGTCCTGGGTGAACCATGACAAAATGGGCTTGTCACGGCTTGTCCATCGCTTTGACGAAATCTTGACCCATGCCTGACACTTGGCTCGGCTCTGCAGGTGAGTTGGTAGCTGTCTGTGGACGTGTTGCAGCTGGAAAGTCGTCACTTCTCTTGGCCATGCTGGGTGAGATGAAAGGTGACGCGTCTGCCTCTGTGTGCCTGCCAGGCGAGGTTGGAAGGTGTCCATATGTGGCTCATGGATTTGTCTCAAAATAGCCGATACCTCATGTTGTTGCCATGCGATAATGGGACAATGATGATAAACCATGGGAATTTCGGGGACGCCATATTATTTTTGGATTTTGGACACCTTCTTACTGAGTTGAGCTGCACGCCGAGTGAGTATAAATTTGGGCAGCATCAGCCCGTAAGTGCAGCATCTGCCGTTGTCTGTTACAATAGCCGTAGTCTAGCAGTGTTTCAAACCTCATACAAATGTAGGCGTAAAAAAAGGTGACAAATCAAAAACTTGGAGCAGACTCTACCCACCCCAACAAGCGTCCCTGCCTCTTGCACATCAGACTGCAGGTATGGACCAGGACCAAAAGTGAAATTCCTCGACCTTCCTACCCTTGCCTACCCTTTACTACCCTTTACTACTGGCAGTTTGGTTCAAGTGCCCCGTTTAACCACCCCCTTCGCGCAGGCGTTGCGTACTTGGCACAGAATCCTTGGATCCGAAGTGGCACTGTGCGAGAAGCGGTGGTTCAAGAGCTTCCTTTTGAGGAGAAGCTCTACTGGTACCCTGATCCAACAAGTGGAAAGGATGTTTAGATGAGTATGGCCAGACCATAGGTTGTGTTTCCTGCACTCGTTTGTCGATCTATTGGATGATGTTGGATCGCCTCTGCCCGTGTCTTGAAGGAGAATGGCTTTGAGAACAGGTTGAAATAAGCTGCAGAGAACAAGAAGACAAGTAAAAGTCAGCCAGACATTGAGCACTTAGCATCACCTTAAAGCCAGACTTCTGGGTCTAAAATGAGTTGTTTTACTGTTTTCCTCTTGGGTTTACCCCGCCTCGTCCAGGCGTGCCATACGGGCTGCACAACTTCTGCCAGATTTGAGGGTTTGGAACGGCGACCGGCATCCTGTGGGGACCAGGGGCACAACTTTGTCTGGTGGGCAACGGGCGAGGCAGGTGGGGAAGACCTTGCTGTTTGGGCTGTGATTTATTTATTGTGGCGTCAGTTCAATTGGTTGTTCAAATGGTTTTCAGATGGTGTGATAACGACCGGAGACACTCCTGGCCAGAGGTGCTTGATTGCTTCGTTGCTCCAAAGCTAAAAGGAGAGATCAAACTACACTACACTTCACTACCTGAAACAGTGAAGGTGCAAAGGTCCTGACATGTGGCATGACATTGCATGTAAAGTGTGCCCACCAGGTCACTAGGTAGCATTGACTACCAACTGTACCAATTGTGCATTGGGACCAATGACCCCCGAAACCATGTGTAGCCTAAGACATTCCTCCTAGCTTCTGTTGTCAGAATATTTTCAAAACGTCAGGAAAAAATCATCTGTCAGGGCTTTTGGTCTTTCGACTGAGAGACTGATTCAACACACGTAATTCGAATAGGAAATAACTTTGTGGCCCTGGAATAGGTTGGGCTTGGCACACGTCTTGTACCGCTGCTTGGTGTCCACTGTGGAGCTTGTTCTGCTGGATGATTGCCTGGCTGCGGTGGATGTTCATGTGGCCCGTGCAATCTGCGAAGAGGCTTTGCTGGGTATTCTCTTGGATGGCAACAGGACCTGCCAGTGCTGGGAATGGCTTGGATTTCGTCGTCCAAACATTTCATAGTTTCTTCATGTTTGGCCATCTTGAGCAGTTACTCCATTTTGAACCATGACCATTGGATTGTCGTGTCGGCACTTCCACCGGCGCAACCGTGAGGACAGTCGTGATGGTCATGAACTCAAACTTTGTCGCACTTCGGGAAGCCCATAGAAGCTTTGAGAGCACAAGGGAAGACTTTTCCTCGAGGTCAATCAAGGGTTCTTGAACTATAGCCTTAGTAATTAAAGTACATTCCGAGTATATTTCAAGTATTTCACACATCTTTCAAATATTGGAATCATATTTCAGTACTTGAATCATATTTCAATATATAAACGTTGACAGTTTTTGATGGATCCTATGACTTTGCCAGGAATTCTCCACCTGGTGGATGGTGTGGCCTCCATTTTTTCCAGTATCGAGGAGTGGAGTGCGGCTTGTGGTGAGTCAACCTGGCAAACGTGTCAGCAAACCATCTCAAACATTCAGAAGCGCGTCCCATCCTGCGATGCGGAGCTTTTCACTGATGAGGTGCCTGGAAAAAGCACAATTTATCCAGGTCACAAATGCGAGAAATCTTCGCTGGTCATAGGGTATGCTAAATTGGATTATTTGTAAAAGCCTCCCAACTTGCCTTGCCTGATGTTCTTGCTGCGTTTCTGGTAAACCACAAACCGAGCTGGAAATCAGGTCGCAGTGCTGGAGAATGCAGAAGTCTCTCAATCTGGACGCTTGAATTTGGCAACATTCACTTATTATTTTGGGTCTGGTCGGCATAGCCTTGGCTTCATCTGTGCGGCGAGTATCTTACTCAGCATGGTGTCCGTTGAAGCCTTGAGGATCTACTCGGATCGCTTGATGGGACTGTGGGCTGCTCGGGATGCTATCAACACAGAGGAAGAATCTTCCAACGACTTCCGAACTTTTTGCCTTTGGCTTTCGCTGGCGGCCACAGGAGCCTTTGCCCGCGCATGGCTGGTGGTCCGCCTTGCCATGACATCCTCAAGGACCATCCATCATCGGCTGCTCGAGGGGGTCTTTTCCGCATCCTTGGAGTTCTTTGACACCATACCAAGAGGCCGTATCTTGGGCCATTTTTCCAAAGATGTTGATGCCGTGGATGCTCTGCTGCCGCAGTATCTCCTCGACTTCTTGCAGGAAAATCAGGGCAGGGATTTCCCTTTGTTCAACAGTGGGTGAACTTCATACAGATTCATGAAGGGATTGCCTCCTGGAACTTTCATATTGGTGTCATTGTCTGATTTTGATGAGTTTTCATTGATCAGAAGTGCACTTCGGGCTTAATAAGTTCATCCCATCTCCAACCTCCCCAGGATATCACCATCCTGCTGGGTATTGTGGTGGTCTGTGTTTACTCCGCGCCCTTCGCTGTCCTGTTTTTGGTTCCGGTGTGTCAGCTGCATGTGGTGAAGGGTATGGTAAGCCATTCAATTGTATACAAACCACAAAAGGTTGGCCATTTTTCAGTGTAAAACCACCATTTTTTTTTTTCGGATCTTGAACTGTTCAGGTGGAAAAACTGGTGACTGGTGGCAGCATAGAGGTCACCATCTCTCAGCGATCTGAGGTGCTCTTTGCGTTCTACCGCATTCGATGGTTCTTCAGCTGTCTCTTGGCAAGACAGGTAAGGCTGTGGCCTGGATGGACAGATAATATGTGCCATGAAGACATGGATTGTTTTTCCCGAATGCGTAGCAAGGGTTCCCGTTTCACTCTGGGGGTCTGGGGTTGAGGGTGTGTTCGCCAGACGTTGCGTCCGCGACCGCAACCGTTCGCAACCGTCCGCAACCGTTCGCAACCGTTCGCGGTAGGGCGCTATGGCCGTGTCTATGGGGGAAGCTGCAAAGGTGGTCATTTTTGGACGTTTTAGACGTGTCGAAGCGTCATTTCGCGTGGCAGGCGTGGCACTTCGTGACATTTCAACATGTTTCATGACGTGTCGAAAGTTGTTTTGTGTGGCAGGCGCAATACTTTCGCATCATTTTCAAAAGTTGAGTTGCATTTTTCGGGGCAGGCGCAGCACTTTGGAGACCTCCTTCGCCATGTTTCGTGGCAGGCGCAGTACTTTAGACGTGTCGTGTTGCGTGTTTTTTGCGAATCGCATTGTCAGGGCTGCCTCAAGTGGTGACAACGTGCAAATCGTGTGGCAAGCGTGGGACATTCTGACAGCCTCATTTTGCATGGCAGTGTGGCATGTCATTTTGCGTGGCAAGCGCAATATTTGGTGCAGTTGCAACTGACCAGTGTAGACTTGGCCCTCTCCACTCCTTAGTCCACACCTTCCACACATTCCACACATTCCACACATTCCACACTTTCCACGATTCACACTCTCTACCCTCCACACTCCACCCTTTACACTCCACACTCCGCACTCTACACTTTACACTCCATACTCCACACTTTACACTTCACACTCCGCACTCTACACTTTACACTCCACACTTTACACTCCACACTCCACGCCCTGGACTCCACACTCTACACTCCACTCTTTACACTCCACACTCCACACTCTACACTTGACACTCCACACTCTGTACTCCACACTCCACACTCCACCCTTCACACTCCACTCTCCACCCTTTACACTCCACACTCCACACTCCAACTTTACACTCCACACTCCACACTTTACACTTCACACTCCACACTTTACACCCCAACCTCCGCACTCCACACTCTACACTCCACTCTTTACACTCCACACTCCACACTTCACACTGTACACTACACTCCACACTCTACACTCCATGTTCCACACTTTACACTCCACACTCTACACTTTACAGTCCACACTTTACACTCCACACTCCACACTCTACACTCCACACTTTACACTCCACACTCTACACTTCACACTCCACACTCCACACTTTACACTCCACACTCCACACTCTACACTCCACACTCCACACTTTGCACTCCACACTCTACACTTCACACTCCACACTCCACACTTTACAGTCCACACTTTACACTCCACACGCCACACTCCACACTTTACACTCCACACTTTACACTCCACTCCACACTCCACACTTTGCACTCCACACTCCACACTCTACACTTTACACTCCACACTCTACACTCCACCCTCCACACTCTACACTTTACACTTCACACTCCACACTTTACACTCCACACTCCACACTCTACACTTTACACTCCACTCTCTACACTCCACCCTCCACACTCCACACTTTAGACCCCACACTCCACCCTCCACACTTTACACTCCACCCTTCACACTCTACACTTTACACTCCACACTCCACACTTTACACTCCACACTTTAGAGTCCACACTCTACACTCCACACTTCACACTGTACACTACACTCCTTCACTCCATGCTCCGCACTCTACACTCCACACTCCACTTTCCACTCTCCACACTCCACACTTTACACTACGCACTTTACGCTCCACTCTCTACACTTTACGCTCCACTCTCCACTCTTCGCTCTGCACACTCTACACTCCACCCTCCACACTTTACACTTCACACCCTGCACTCCACACTTTACACTGCACTCTCCACTCTCCACTCTCCACACTTCCCACTTCACAGCCCCTCCAATCCACACTCTACCCTCTATGGTGGTAGGGACACAGGGGGCGAATATACATGAATGTACAAGACTGTGCCAATAATTTGTCCTGACAAGTGTTTAACGTGACTGCATTCGGGTTCGCGGGCTGCATCTTTGATTTCCATGGGGATTGGTCATCAACCTATTCAGAGGCCATAGGGGTTTATATACCCATGATAAGGATTCCCATATGAGACAGATGACCATAGCCCATATACCATGTTTTGACCAGCGCATATAGACTGGGAAACCTTTCTTGACTTCTTGGACGACTACACATGAGTACGCCAGTCTTTGGAATTCGATGGTTTTTGTGGAAACACGTCTTGGTGTTTCCGAAACTTGAATGAGGGACCACACTTGATTCCAAACAAGACAAGAACCCAAAAGCAAACTTTTGCAGGATCAACTGTCCAGGGTTTTGATTTTCAAGTGTCCAAGATTCCCATGCCCAATTTTTACATAAAATGGGTTTGTCTGAAAATAGGCAATCCTAGTTCATCTTATGGTCTAAAACTTTATTTTCCCTATCCACATTGGCATGAATTGGGGTAGTTCCCCCAGCCCCCGTCTTTGAACAAACCTGATATATTGACTTTTAAATATGTACAGGTATATATGCATATGCATATATACACATCCCAAAGTTTTTAATATATGCATTAGGTCCTGCCCCCCCCACTAACAGTGTTAAACTGCCTCCCCCTTATGAACCATATACCCAAAAAGCACAATAATATTGGTGGTAACTAAGGCGGTCTTGGGGGACAGTAGAATCATTTTTGTGGTATCTAAGGCCATTCTGGGGGATACTAAGGGTTTTGGTCCATTGCCCATGGTTTGTACCCCACATCATATCNAATCATTTTTGTGGTATCTAAGGCCATTCTGGGGGATACTAAGGGTTTTGGTCCATTGCCCATGGTTTGTACCCCACATCATATCCCATATCAAATATTCGGATTAACATCATATCAACGGTCCAGCCATTGTAAGGGTCTGGGTAACTGACCTCCGATAGAAGTTGTTGAGGTCCAGATGTATTATACCACTATTATCAGTGTTCAAGTTTACAACTATATGCATACATACATTGAAAATTCACAATAACATTATATAATGTTGCTATGAAATGTTATGTGCATATATATATATATATATATTATAGATTTAAAGTGAAAGAACATATTTATGTTTAAAGCACCTGTTCACAATGCAATTTCATATTAATATTGTGAGCTTACTCCAGGCACGGGCTCCCACTCCTGAGAGATTTTAGGAAGTTGGAAGAAGGAAAGGATGTGAGACATCTGCTGGGCACGTGGTCCAAAGGCTGCCAATTTCTCGCCGCCCGGCCCGGCCCGGGTTTCATTTTCCCCCCCCCACCTGCCAGGTGAGGGTTACTAGATTTTATCACAGCTGCGTGGGGGGGGGGGGCGGGGGGGGACAACCTCCTCCTCCTCCTCCTCTTCCTCCTCCCGCCTCCTCCTGGCCTCCCGCCTCCTCCTGGCAAGCTGCAGATCGCAGGAGGCACTGCCAGACTCAACTGCGAGCTCCAGATTGCAGTGGGCAACGCCGGACTTCATCTGCGAGCTCCAGATCCCAGTGGGCGCCGGACCTCATCTGCCAGCTCCAGATCCCAGTGGGCACTGCCGGACTTCATCTGCCAGCTCCAGATCCCAGTGGGCACTGCCGGACCTCAACCGCGAGNGCCGGACCTCATCTGCCAGCTCCAGATCCCAGTGGGCACTGCCGGACTTCATCTGCCAGCTCCAGATCCCAGTGGGCACTGCCGGACCTCAACCGCGAGCGCCAGAGCTGAGTGGGCACTGCCGGACTTCAATCGCGACTGCCAGATCCCAGTNTGTGTCTTTTGAAGAAATCACACCCTAGATGCATGACTCCTGAAGGTGCTCTGTAAAAGCAGCACATGTCTGATGTGAGCACGAGTCACGATAGATTGTTCGATNTCTTGAGCTCAAGAACCTACGTGTAGAAAATGTGCGGCAATGGCGTCGCTTGTGCTTTAGCGTGATTCATTCTCTTCAGATCCACCTGGCACAACAGAGTACTCATCTGAGGCCTTCAGGTGCATGCCTTTAAACTTGAGGGTTTCAAATCTGACTACTGCCACTCCTTGGGCTCGACCACGATCGTCGTAGCAGCGGTACTCGACCAATGTCCCTGGCCTGATGGCACCAGTCATGGCCCGGGCCTCCTGAGGCCTAGTGGAGCCATCCTGCAGAGAGCCCTCCTCTAAGCGGAGTCCCCCCCTGCCGATGCGCTCGAACTCCTCAGGGGCTCCTCCGGCAGCAAGGAACCTGTCTCTCAGATCCCTCACCTTCTCCATCCTAGGTGCTCACCCAGGGGGCCCCCACCTAAAGGTACGCCACCTGGGGCACCTGCCCTTCGGGAGGGCTCAGTACGTGGGACAACCACAAGGGTCTGTCCCACTAGCCGTTTTGGATCAGCTGGTGCTACCCAAAGGTCTGCACCAGCCAACCCTTGAACCCAAAGCTCGCGGTCGGCAGCCAAGTTACGTGTATGCAAGTGGCACACCACAAGGACATAATAACATCAATATAACATCATATTACACATATATACATAGACATGAATTTCCACATCTCGTCAACCATTTCCTTACTAGATATATTTCTGGGCTGGTGGTGTTAATCACTAAGCCTACAGCACACAAATACCAGTAGAGTGCTGGCACTGTTGCGCAAGAGGATCACAGGGCATATGTGCAGTGTATATTCCCAGTGTCCCAAAGTTTGACCTGTCTAGATGTCATTTTTTTTGTGCTGCTGAAACCCGGTGTCTGTGGCTTTAAGTATCAATTTTCAACCGTCCTTCAGCTACAACATCAATTCCAGTCTCAAACGCCCCTAGAACAAGGGCCCAGCCTAGCATCAGAGCTATCAAATGTTCTTTTGCCTAGTCATGTGACTCTGTATATAGCACGGAAAGCAGCTGGCAAATCATCATGTTCCCTCTAAACATGGCCAAAAACCATCATAAGCCCATGTTTGGACAGTATGTTCATCAATTTTCCCGATAAATTTGGCCTCCCGTGGCTGGGAAAAGCTCCTCAGTTCCCCGAGTGCACCTGCAAAAGCAAACCAATGATGTTGAAGGTTTTGGGCCAGGTCCAAGCATATTTCCTGGGACCGGGGCCAGGTAAGTTCTTGGCTCCAATGATTTCCAATGTCTCAATGGATTTCAATGGAGGATCAATCGCTGATCAACCCACGTGGAAACAGTGAAAACATGGATTAGGGAATGCCAAACATCATCCAACAAACCACCATCGACCAATGTTGTGGGTCCAGTCCCGAATTTGGGAAGCTGCGTGATTTTCTTGCTGTAGAATGAATGACCCAAATTTCATTGCCCTTTCAGTGGAACGTTGAATGATTGAGCCAAATCCCGGATGTTCGGAAAAAATTGGATACCTTTGGCGGATGTCACCTGTCCTTTTGGGGATATCTACCCTCCAACTTCCACTTGTGGATGAGGAGCTTGTGCCGATCGCCTTGTGGAGCATCTAGAGATGGCTAAATCGTGCTACATCAACCCACTTTGCTGAAACAAAGTCATGCATGACGCAGAAAATGTCCCAAGGATAAACATATCCTAGGGTAAAACATACAAAAAAATGTGGAAAACCAATGGTTTCCGCTTAATGATCTACATTTCTGGTGGGTTATCCAGATCTTTTCGTATGTTTACAGGAGGGTACCTTATTGAAACTGGCTACTCTGCCAGACTTTCATCACATATTTTGCTTCTTGAAATTTAGCTGCTTGAATTTGAATTTCATCACATATTTTGCTGCTCATTTGAATTTGAATTTGCTGCTTTCGGTTAATTCCCAATGTTTCATATTCAAATCCAGCCGGTGATTCTTGCATCCCTAGTTTTCATGTTTGCTTCTCACGTTCAAATAATGTTTAAATCCACATGGTCGGCCTAATGTGTCTGAAGCTGAACATTTCCGCTACCAAAGCTTCGCTAGTTTTGTTGCCAAGGTGCTGAAAACGCGACAAGGGCCCACACTTGAGGAAGGTGCGAGTCATCAAGCAGCAGAACAGCATCCTAGAAAGTGACTGGGTTTCAAAGTTTCAAAGGAGGAAAAACATTGTTTTTGAACGTGTGAAAATAACATGTGAAAACTTAAATGGTGTTTTAACCACCAAAAACTGGAGTCTGACATGATACAACCAGTACAAATGGGATTTCACCCTTTGAATAAGGATCGAACGATCATGGCTACTCCATGTTACTCCATTCATCAACGAACAAATGGAAAAAAACATCTATGATTGAACCATCAAATATCGGAATTAAATCCACCGGAAGTTGGTTGAGAACCAGGCCAGGTATGGTTTAGAGTGGAGATGTAACGTGGGGCCCCTCAGATAGGTTCCAGGTTCCGGGTCTCCCCCCTGCCCCCCCTGTGGTGTGGGTGGGGTTGGGAGGTTGAATACGAAGAATATATATAAGGAATAAGCAATAGGTGGTGGATGGGCAGTATAATGACTTAGCGCCAGATGAATAGTAACTGGGTGGTTTATACATTTGTATAAATCTATGTATATATATATATGTATGTATTTATATATACAGTATATATAGATAAACTGTATGGAGTATGTATGTGTTTTTTGAACATGCAGGTTGTTTGTATATAATTGTATGTACATATGTAAATATATATATATATGTATACATACACACGATTGCAGCACTACACTTGAAATACAAATACATATATATATATATATATATATATCTATATATATATATATAACTATATACACGGCAAGACCCTATGGTTTGCCCGTGACTCGTAATTGATGTTGTCGTCAACGTCAAGATCATGTATATCAAGATGTAATACATGATGCATATCATGATGCAAGCCTAATTGAAGTATGTGTAGTTGTTCCATGGGGCCGGGAGATTTTATAACTCATGATAACATATATAAACCCTAAATGAAACCCTAATTGAAGTATGCGTAGTTGTTCCATGGGGCCGGGGGATTGTATAATTTTTGATAACTTATACAAACCTTAAATGAAAACGCTCATTGAAGTATGCGTAGTTGTTCCATGGGGCCGGGGGATTTTATAACTGATGAAAACTTATATAAACCCTAAACGAAATCCTAATTGAAGTATGCGTAGTTGTTCCATGGGGCCGGGAGATTTTATAACGCATGATAACTTATAAAAACCCTAAACGAAATCCTAGTTGAAGTATGCGTAGTTGTTCCATGGGGCCGGGAGATTTTATGACTCATGATAACTTCTAAAAACCCGATGGTACGAAACCCCTCTGTTGATTGATGGTTGTGTAAAAAGTACCCAAAATCCCCTTGGTTTGCCCTCCGGTCAAAGCACGGGGTCTGTGCGTATATATATATATATAACTCTATATATATAACTATATATTCTATACAGTATGTATATTTGTAGTTTGCATTTCGTTGCTTTATTCTTTAGGTAGTACAATATAAGTACGATGGATTAGGTAGTGTATGTGGTTGCCTCCTACCTTCCTTTGTGGTGGGGGGTTGGGGGGTCTGGTGGTTTCGATGCCGCATATGAGTATAGACAAGAATGTGTATATGTGTATATATATAGTATGTATGTATGTATATATATATATAACAAACCCTGTTTATAACACAAGTTATTTAATCATATATTCTATATATAATATATATCATAGGCAACCACTGATGAATAATATATAGATACGCTGTGGCTTGTATTTAGGTATACCAAGTAGAAAAGAAACATATGACATATAGATATTATGTTACTATATTACTATATGGACAACACGCAGGTCGCATGTGGGGAACATATAGTTTTCAAGTGCTGCAAAGAGGCTGCAAGTCAAAGGTTGTGGTTTTGAAATGCTACAAATTGCATGCAAGTGGGAGGCCGTGATTCTGAAATGCTGCAAATAACATGGGGTTGTCTAAAAACCCCGATATCATTCAAATGGTGTTTCCACACGTTATTGTTTTTTTACTTTTATCGTTTTCCCACGCGCTGGTTTCCTGCCTTGATCAAAGCATTCATATCAGCGAGGAGAAGGAAAAGGAAAAGGAAAAGCAAAGGAAAGGATAGGAAAAAAATAGACTAAGGAAAGGGAAAAGGAAAGGAACGGGAAAAAAAAAGGAAAAGGAAGAATAAAGGAAGGAAAAGTAAAGAGGGAAAGGAAAGGAAAGGGAAAAAAAAAGGAAAAGGAAGAGTAAAGGAAGGGAAGTAAAGAGGGAAAGGAAAAGGAAGGAAAGGAAAACAAAGAGGGAAAGGAAAGGAAAGAGGAAGGGAAAGGAAAAGGAAGGAAAAGGAAAAAATATAAGGAACAGGGAAAAAAAAGGAAAAGGAAAGGAAGAGGAAAGGGAAAGGAAAAAGAAGGAAAAGGAAGGAAAGGAAAAGGAAGGAAAGGAAAAGGAAGGGACAGAAAAGGAAAGGAAAAAGGAAAGGAAAGGGAGAGGAAAAGGGGAAAATGGGCAGTGTCTCACACGGACCATTTTTGATACCAAAAAGTTATCGTTTCCGTTATCGTTTTGTTATCGTTCGTGAATCCTATGCATGTTGCTCTTTTTCTGGAAATGGCTGCAATCATTCAAAAAGGACTGTAGTGACCACCTACCAGGCACCTTCCTGAGCAGAATCTGACACGCACGCGCTGATGCGCCAATACAACAATAGACAATGAAAGGAACAGGCTAAAAACACTAAATAGCTGCAAAACGATAAACATATCAAGAGAATTGGAGTTAAAGAGTCTGGGCACAGATCATTCACATAACCAACGTTATCGTTTTTTTACTTTTATCGTTTTTTCGAATGAAAGCTAAATTTTTGGCTAATGGGGGATCATAGAACACTAAACGAATAGGCCCGGGGTTTTTATACTCTCCCACATGCAAATGGTAGGTTTTGGGGGAGCTAGGGGGGTTACCATACAATTTGGGGGGGAGCTACCGAACCGGGAACCGGGAACCGGGAACCGGGAACATATTATATACAATATATACATATATATATATAACAACATACAATCAGGGCCTACCCAGTTGTATTAATCAACTCCAATTTCACATTTTAGCCATAATCTCAATGAATCTGGAATTAAAGGACCGGATAACCCCACAAGTCAACTCCTTCCAAGAAGCACCAAACAGATGTGAAAATGAGATGGCGGAGGCAGGAAAGAGAGAGGACATGGCGGAAGAAAGATTGTGTTCAAGAACGTGTGTGTGAAAGTGCTGTGTGTGACAAAGCTGTGTGTCAAAGAGTTGTGTGTGACAGAGTTGCGCGTGACAAGGTTGTGTGTGAAAGAGTTGTGTGTGANACAAAGCTGTGTGTCAAAGAGTTGTGTGTGACAGAGTTGCGCGTGACAAGGTTGTGTGTGAAAGAGTTGTGTGTGAAAGTGCTGTGTGTGACCAGGTTGCGTGTCAAAGAGTTGTGTGTGACAAGCTTGTGCGTGAAAGAGTTCTGGGTGACAAAGCTGTGTGTGTGAAAGAGTTGTGTGTGAAAGTGCTGTGCGTGACCAGGTTGTGTGTGTCAAAGAGTTGTGTGTGACAAGGTTCAGTGTGAAAGAATTCTGTGTGAAAGAGCTGTGTGTGACAAAGTGGTGTGTGAAAGAGTTGTGTGTGACAATGTTGTAAGTGAGAAAGTTGTGTGTGACAATGTTGTGTGTGAAAGAGTTGTGTGTGAAAGTGCTGTGTGTGAAAGTGCTGTGTGTGACAAAGTTGTGTGGAAGTTGTATGTGGAAGTGCTGCGTGTGAAAGACTTGTGTGTGACAATCGGTCAAAGAGTTGTNGACAAAGTTGTGTGGAAGTTGTATGTGGAAGTGCTGCGTGTGAAAGACTTGTGTGTGACAATCGGTCAAAGAGTTGTGTGTGAAAGTGCTGTGTGTGTGTGTGACAAAGTTGTGTGTCAAAGAGTTGTGTGTGACAAGGTTGTATGTGAATGAGTTGTGTGTGACAAGGTTGTGTGTGTGTGTGAAAGAGTTGTGTGTAAAAGTGCCATGTGTGTCAAAGTTGTGTGTCAAAGAGTTGTGTGTGACAAGGGTCTGCGTGTGAAAGAGTTGTGTGTGACAGAGTTGTGTGTGAAAGAGTTGTGTGTGANGTGTCAAAGTTGTGTGTCAAAGAGTTGTGTGTGACAAGGGTCTGCGTGTGAAAGAGTTGTGTGTGACAGAGTTGTGTGTGAAAGAGTTGTGTGTGAAAGAGCTGTGTGTGACAAAGTTGTGTGTACGTTGTATGTGCAGGTGCTGTGTGTGAAACCACTGCCAGCCCAGCGCCGAAAGTGCCATTCCTGCCACGCGAAAGGAAGGCAGATGCCAGCAAGTGCCACGCCTGCCACACAAAACGAAGGCAAACGTCAACAAGTGCCACGCCTGCCACACAAAACGCAAGCAGATGTCACCAAGTGAAGGTCCATGTCGCCAAGTTCCACGCCTGCCACACAAAACGAAGGCAGATGTCGCCAAGTGCCACGCCTGCCACGCAAAAGAGGCGCGGCGCCACACGGGACCAGCGGCGACCAAGGCCGTCACCAGACCCAGCCCAGTGCCGCAAGTGCCACGCCTGCCACACAAAGTGAAAGTCCATGTCGCCAAGTTCCACGCTTGCCACACAAAACGAAGGCAGATGTCGCCAAGNCAGCCCAGTGCCGCAAGTGCCACGCCTGCCACACAAAGTGAAAGTCCATGTCGCCAAGTTCCACGCTTGCCACACAAAACGAAGGCAGATGTCGCCAAGCGCCACGCCTGCCACGCAAAAGAGGCGCGGCGCCACACGGGACCAACGGCGACCAAGGCCGTCACCAGAGCCAGCCCAGTGCCGTAAGTGCCACGCCTGC
>BGPT01001190.1:321013-344215 GCA_003297045.1 Symbiodinium sp. clade C Y103 | reverse complement strand
AAGTGCCACGCCTGCCAGACAAAGTGAAAGTCCATGTCGCCAAGTGCCACGCCTGCCACACAAAACGAAGGCAGATGTCGCCAAGTGCCACGCCTGCCACGCAAAAGAGGCGCGGCGCCACACGGGACCAACGGCGACCAAGGCCATCACTAGACCCAGCCCAGTGCCGTAAGTGCCATGCCTGCCACACCAAGTGAAAGTCCATGTCGCCAAGTGCCACGCCTGCCACACAAAACGAAGGCAGATGTCGCAAAGAGTCACGCCTGCCACAAAATAGGTGCGGCGCCACACGGGACCAGCGGCGACCAAGGCCGTCACCAGACCCAGCCCAGTGCTGTAAGTGCCACGCCTGCCAAACAAAGTGAAAGTCCATGTCGCCAAGTGCCACACCTGCCCCACAAAACGAAGGCAGATGTTGCCAAGTGCCACGCCTGCCACGCAAAAGAGGCGCGGCGCCACACTGGACCAACGGCGACCAAGGCTGTCACCAGACCCAGCCCAGTGCCGTAAGTGCCACGCCTGCCAGACAAAGTGAAAGTCCATGTCGCCAAGTTCCACGCCTGCCACACAAAACGAAGGCAGATGTCGCCAAGTGCCACGCCTGCCACGCAAAAGAGGCGTGGCGCCACACGGGACCAACGGCGACCAAGGCCGTCACCAGAGCCAGCCCACGTAAGTGCCACGCCTGCCACACAAAGTGAAAGTCCATTTCGCCAAGTGCCACACCTGCCACACAAAACGAAGGCAGATGTCGCCAAGTGCCGCCTGCCACGCAAAAGAGGCGGCGCCACACGGGACCAGCGGCGACGTCACCAGACTCAGCCCAGTGCCGCAAGTGCCACGCCTGCCACACAAAGTGAAAGTCCATGTCGCCAAGTTCCACGCTTGCCACACAAAACGAAGGCAGATGTCGCCAAGNCAGCCCAGTGCCGCAAGTGCCACGCCTGCCACACAAAGTGAAAGTCCATGTCGCCAAGTTCCACGCTTGCCACACAAAACGAAGGCAGATGTCGCCAAGTGCCACGCCTGCCACGCAAAAGAGGCGTGGCGCAACACGGGACCAGCGGCGACCAAGGCCGTCACCAGAGCCAGCCCAGTGCCATAAGTTCCACGCCTGCCTGCCACACAAAGTGAAGGTCCATGTCGCCAAGTGCCACGCCTGCCACACAAAACGAAGGCAGATGTCGCCAAGTGCCACGCCTGCCACGCAAAAGANGCCTGCCACACAAAGTGAAGGTCCATGTCGCCAAGTGCCACGCCTGCCACACAAAACGAAGGCAGATGTCGCCAAGTGCCACGCCTGCCACGCAAAAGAGGCGCGGCGCCACATGGGACCAACGGCGACCAAGGCCGTCACCAGAGCCAGCCCAGTGCCGTAAGTGCCACGCCTGCCACGCAAAACGAAGGCAGAGAGAGTTGTGTGTGAGAGAGTTGTGTCTGAGAATGTTGTGTGTGACAATGTCGTGTGTGAGAGAGTTGTGTGTGACAATGTTGTGTGTGAGAGAGTTGTGTGTGAGAATGCTGTGTGTGTGTGTGTGAAAGAGTTGTGTGTGTGTGTGTGTGACAATGTTGTGTGTGAGAGAGTTGTGTGTGACAATGTTGTATGTGTGAGAGTTCAGTGTGACAATGTTGTTTGTGAGAGAGTTGTATGTGACAATGTTGTATGTGTGAAAGTTGTATGTGACAATGTTGTGTGTGAGAGAGTTGCGTGAGAGGTGTATGTGACAATGTTGTGTGTGTGAGAGTTGTGTGTGACAATGTTGTATGTGTGAGAGTTGTGTGTGACAATGTTGTGTGTGAGAGAGTTGTATGTGACATTGTTGTGTGTGTGAGAGAGTTGTGTGTGACAATGTTGTGTGTGAGAGAGTTGTATGTGACAATCTTGTATGTGTGAGAGTTGTGTGTGACAATGTTGTATGTGTGAGAGGAGGACGCGAGAGGAGGAGGAGGCGGAGGAGAGGCGGGAGGTGCAAAGCAAAAACCAAGAACCCCACACAATGTTGTGGGGAATTACACCAACAAACTAGACGACGGATGGCCCGAGAGCGAAGAGAAGTATAGTGATATACATGTAGTTGTTAAAATCGTATAGCATGAAATTTAGAGAGAGAAATAGAAGAAGATGTCTCAAAGAAAGAAGATGTCAATAAATAAGGCGCAAATAAAAAGAGATTGGGGAGTATGTGAAGATGTGAGGATGTGAAGATGTGAAGATGTGTGATGTGAAGAGATGACGATGTGAGCATTTGAAGATGTGAGGATGCGATGAGGTGAAGATGTGAATATGTGAAGATGTGAAGAGGTGATGATGTGAAGATGGGAAGATGGACAGAGNTGAGGATGCGATGAGGTGAAGATGTGAATATGTGAAGATGTGAAGAGGTGATGATGTGAAGATGGGAAGATGGACAGAGAGAAAAAAGACGTCACAGACACTTTTGCAATCTTTTACACACAAACCCTTTCCACACAAACGCTTTTACACACAGCCACCTTTACACACAGGCACCGTTACACACAGACGCTTTTACACACAGACCCTTTTACACACAGACCCTTTTACACACAAACAATTTTACACACAGGCGCTTTTACACACAGAAGCTTTTACACACAGACGCTTTTACACACAGACACTTTTACACACAGACCCTTTTACACACAGACGCTTTTACACACAGACACTTTTACACACAGATGCTTTTACACACAGACACTTTTACACAGAGACGCGTTTACACACAGACCCTTTTACACACAGGCGATTTTACACACAAACGCTTTTACACACAGAAGCTTTTACACACAGACCCTTTTACACACAGGCCATTTTGCACAAAAACAATTTTACACACAGACCGTTTTACACACAGACACTTTTACACAGAGACCCTTTTACACACAGAAGCTTTTACACACAGACCCTTTTACACACAGACGCTTTTACACACAGAAGCTTTTACAGACAGACGCTTTTACACACAGACGCTTTTACACACAGACGCTTTTACACACAGATGCTTTCACACACAGGCGCTTTTACACACAGACCCTTTTACACACAGAAGCTTTTACACACAGACTCTTTTACACACAGACGCTTTTACACACAGACCCTTTTACACACAGGCCCTTTTACACACAGACCCTTTTACACACAGACGCTTTTACACACAGACGCTTTTACACACCGACCCTTTTAAACACAGACCTTTCGACACACAAGCGCTTTTACACACAGACGCTTTTACACACAGACGCTGTTACACACAGTTCCTTTTTACGCACAGACCCTCTCACACACAGTTGAAATTGCAATTTTACCTCAGTTTTTGACGATCGAACTTGTTTCGTGCGGCAAGGCTTCATCCGGCACAGTTGAAAGCGCAATTTTACCTCAGTTTTTGACGATCGAACCTCGTTTCGTGCGAGAGGGTTGACGTTTCGGGACGGCTCGTCGGCACTGCCCGCGGCCTAAAGAGAGAAAGAAGAAGGAGAGCGTGAAAGGGAGAGAGAGAAAGAGAGAGAGAGAGAGAACATGTGAAGATGTGAAGATGTGAAGATGTGAAGATGTGAGGATGTGAAGATGTGAAGATGTGAAGATGTGAAGATGTGAAGATGTGAAGATGTGAGGATGTGAAGATGTGAAGATGTGAAGATGTGAAGATGTGAAGATGTGAAGATGTGAGGATGTAAAGATGTGAGGATGTGAAGATGTGAAGATGTGAAGATGTACAGATGAGAAGATGTGAAGATGTGAAGATGTGAGGATGTCAAGATGTGAAGATGTGAAGATGTGAAGATGTGAGGATGTGAAGATGTGAAGATGTGAAAATGTATGACAGACCTTCACTGTTAGAAGAACCCTTCGCTCNTGTGAAGATGTGAAGATGTGAAGATGTGAGGATGTGAAGATGTGAAGATGTGAAAATGTATGACAGACCTTCACTGTTAGAAGAACCCTTCGCTCAGACACTCTCGGGAAAAATTGAATTTGATCCCCCTATCAAATAGGTTTATGTTACAACTACAATATTTTTGGCCTCTGTGGTGGTCTGTATGGTCTATGCCCTAAATGCTCTATTTATACAACCGGCTTGTGGAGTACAGCTTACACCGAGGTTCCAGGCGACCACGAGGAAGAAAAAACACGCACATGGACATGTAGTGCCACGTTGCGCTGGCACCCAGGAAGCATTGGCCACCCAAAACCTTCGCGTCCAGCAGCATGAATTGCAGGCCTCACTGGGCCGTTAGACGTGTGAAACACGTAGAACTGGAGCTGTGGAATTGGAGAGAAATTTGCATAATCAAACATGAGGATGGGTCAAAACCTGTTATTATCAATTTTAGTGGGATGAACATCCATTTACCAGCGATTTTTGATGTTCACTAGGTACCTTCGGGTTTTGACCCATAGCCATATACAAGTAGAGTGATATGCTGATGAGTGCGTACGCTGGCGTACACGTCTGGGATTTTTACCATGCTTGTCAAACCAGCCGCAGCACCTTCAACTGGGATGTTTAACTGGCCCTGTGGTGCCCGCTTCACTAACTGCTACACTCATCACAGCAGCCAGCCATGGTGAAAACATTTCCGGCGGTCGAGCCCGTTGAGCCCCGCACCACAGAATTGCAGCTGCCAATTTGGGTCATCATTCCAAATATGATTGGATTTACCATGGGAAAATCAGAATTTAATGGGGAATGTTAGATGGGATCTTGTATGGGATGGAATGCTGTTTGCAATTGATTGGAGCCACTTAACCGAGATGTGTGAAATTTTCTAGAACTGACCAGCGGAGGTGAAATTCCAAAGATAGCTGGATCTGCTGGCGGCTAAGGTCAGTCGTCACATTCCAAACCACCAACCCACATATGACGTTGTGCAGAAGGTATACCCGGTCTTGCGGAAAAAAGATGGACAATTATCCCGACAAAAGACCCCAAGCGATGTTGAAGGAACATGACGAAGAGATACCAGGGTAGATTCTGCAAATTCCTTTTGTGAAGGTCTCTGAAGAAGATAGTGTGCAAGATCTCCTTGACAGGCTGTAGAAACTGCTGTGCAAGTTCCCTTTGTAAGGATATCTTTACAAGGTGCGCATGAAAGCCACGCAAGATCTCTGTAGGAGATCTCCAAATAAAATCTCTGTTCTAGCTCTCGATGAGAGATCTCTTGGCAAGATCTCTTTCAGAAACCTATTGGCAAGATTTGCGCGGAAGAGATCTCTATTCAAGGTCTCTGTGCAAGACCCCCTTGGCAAGATTGCTGCAGGAGATCTCTGCACAAGCTCCTTGAAAGAAACCTCTAAGAGATCTCTACGCAAGGTCTCTGTGCAGGATCTCTAGAAAAGGTCTCTCGGCCAGATCGCTGTAGGAGATTTTTATCCAAGATATTCCAAGATCTCTGTACAAAGTCGCCATCAGAGACCTCTATACAAGATCTCTGCACAAGAGGTCTCTATGAAACGAGAGATCTCTTGTCAAGATCTCTGTAAGAGACCTCTTGGCAAGATCCGCTCCAGAGATCTTGTTTTAGGTCTCTCTCTGCAAGGCCTCGATAGGAGGTCTCTTGGCAGGATCTCTGTACAATCTCTATCTAAGAGGTCTCTTGGCGAGATCTCTGCAAGAGATCTCTCCACAAGGTCTCTAGAAGATCTCTTGTCAAGATTGCTGTAGGAGATCTCAGCACAAGCTCTCTATAAGAGGTCTTTTGGCAAGATTAAGATGCCTGTAAGAGACCTCTTGACAACATCCCTGCAAGAGATCTCTATGCAAGGTCTCCGAGCAAGATCTCTGTAAGATATTTCCCTACAAACTCTTCATCAGAGGTCTCTTGGCAAGATCTCTGTCAGAGTCTTTTTGGCAAGATCTTTGCCAAGGATCCCTATGCAAGGTCTCTGCACAAGATCCCTGCAAGAGATTTCTATACAAGATCTCTGTACAAGCTCTCTTTAAGGGGTCTCTTGGCAAGATCTCTGGAAAAAAAATCTGCACAAGCTCTCCAAAAGAAGTCAAGATCAGATCTCCTTGTCAACGTTTTTTGTTGCGCACAATCTCCTGGGCAGTTCGAGGCAGCATTGCCTTACAACAGAGCGATCTGACACGCGCAAAGTGCCGTGAGGGTTTCGGAAGCGATCTCAAAATGAGCACCGTGCTACAGCGAGAGCGATCTGGCGCGCGCAAAGTGTCGGGAGGGTTAGTTTTTCACCAAATACTGCAGGCACTACGAACAATGAAACCATGCGAAAAACAATGTTTTACTCAGGTTTCAGAAGTATTGCGCCTTCCACGAAAAATTAACCCGATGCATCCAAAGCACTGCCCCTGCCGCGTAAATGATGACCATGTACCAAATCGAAAGTGACGACAATTTCACAAAACAAGGCTCTCGACCCTTTCAAAACGTCGTCCAAGCTGTCCAGAAAGTGCGCTTGTCACGCAAAACGACGTTCCAGAATGTTCCAGGCCTCAAAATGTCCAGTGCTACACAATGCACATATAAAGTCAAAAACTTACTTACTCCAAGTGATCCCCACCATGAGACTTGGCATATCATTAGTGTGATACATATTTTGACGTTCTTTCTGGCAAAACTTTCTGGCAGGGAAGAGGAGGAGAGGACACCTCTGATGAAATCTAGAGACCGGAGGTCTCTAGATTTCATCAGAGTTGTCCTCTCCTCCTCTTCCTCTTGGCAATCTATCTGACATTCTCTCTGGCATGTGCTCTGACATTCTATTTGACGTATATTCTGGCATTCTTTCTGACATTCTTTCTGGCATTTTGTCTGGCATTCTCTCTGTGGCATTCTATCTGACATTCTTTCTGGCATTCTCTCTGGCATTCTATCTGGCATTCTTTCTGGCATTCTATCTGACATTCTTTCTGACATTCTTTCTGGCATTCTATCCGGCATATCTTCTGACATCCTTTCTGGCATTCCATCTGGCATTCCATCTGACATTCTTTCTGGCATTCTGTCTGACATTCTATCTGGCATTCTATCTGGCATATCTTCTGACATCCTTTCTGGCATTCTATCTGGCATTCTATCTGACATTCTTTCTGGCATTCTGTCTGACATTCTTTCTGGCATTCTATCTGGTTTCTATCTGGCCACTGGGATCTGGCAGTCGCGGCTGAAGTCCGGCAGTGCCCACTGCGATCTGGAGCTGGCAGATGAAGTCCGGCAGTGCCCAGTGGGATCTGGAGCTGGCCGGCAGTGCCAACTGAGCTCTGAAGCTTGCGAGCAGGAGGCGAAGGCGGAGGCGAAGGAGGAAGAGAAGGAGGAGGAGGAGGAGGAGAACGCGAGCTCTGATAAAATCTAACAACCCTCACCTGGCAGGTGGGGAACTAGCACCGCAAGCCGGTAAAACGAGACCTTCGGAAGAGAGGTCTCCCAGCCACCGTTTCGTGCGAGATTTCCTTGGAAAACGGAAGATCGAGGAACTTTTGCGCAGTAAAGGTCACCCAAAAAGGCGAACACGTATGCTCGAACCCTGAATCGAAACCAAGCCTCAACTCCTACCGCATAAACCAAGTGTGACCACTCTGTTTGGGGAAACATGAAACCATTGGTTTTGTGGGTTCCAGAAATGAAGTAATAATACACAAACTTGCCATTGAATATAGGCAAAATGAAATCAAAATGAGGTTTCAACAAATTTCCTTCCTAGAATTACCGGGTTGATCAGCATGTGACTTCGCTGCGGTTCTTCAAGATGCTTATGCAAACCGTGTGATTTCGCTGCGTTTCTTCAAGATGTTTATGCAAACCATGTGATTTCGCTGCGTTTCTTGAAGAGTTTAGCTATCATGTGGTTAGGAAACCGTTAGTAGCTCCTTGGCTCCCCATTTTCCATCATTTTCCTACTGATTCCGGATACCCGAAACGCTCCGGAACTAAATACTGGATAGTTATGGCCCCTTCCCAGAACTCTAGCAGTGCCTGTTGATGTATCGTCCATCTCTTTCGTCCATTCCACCTTAGGGAGGCTTCTGGAGAGGAAGAAATCCAATGGGAGCGTGAAAAAAAACATGCACATCAGCGCGGGCTTGAAGGAATATGGGGGTTTACCCTTGTGTTTGTTTCCATTTTTTTCTCAAATTCCCTGGGAGAAATGATGATAAACCACTGGAGTTGGCGGTATCTCATTGTCAGACACAACAGTTTTCTCAAAGAACCACCTAGAATCCGAAAGTGGATACAACATGATACAACTCAAAGACTGTCCATGGATTTCCTTTCCCACGTTCGATTGACAATATGGTAGCAGTCCCTGTCCACATGAATCCGCTCATGCGGTGCAAGGTGCAGAATCCTCCTACTGGGTGGATTGGCACCCCCGGGCACCACTGGGATGTTGATATCACTAGTGTAGGTGGATATCTTGGGATTTCTACTTCCCATTTCTTAGGTTATTGACATTGATGTCATCAAATGTCATCAATCATGAATGCTCGTTTGGTCGGGTTTTTGCACCCTCCAACGATTTCTATTAGCACCCAGTTCACCGAGAAAACCGTCCCGGGACATCCGGATCTTCCGACAAAGCACTGTCATCATGCCCATGAGTGCAATGGTCTGCATGACATTTAGGGTCAAACCTGACGCCATTGTGCCCACCTGCGCCAGTCATGGGATTGTCCCCTAATCCCAGTCCCCCTGAAAAAAGACGATCAGTGAAAATGTCCGGCCGTGAGAACGAGAACAACATCCACTTTTCATAGGGATGACATTTGGGGACCCAATTAGAATCCCAATACCGATCATCCCTTGCTTAGTCAACCCAAGCTGAAACATCAAACGCATGAAGTCCCGGAAACCCTAACGCAGCAGGAATGGAAACTAATGGCCAAATGGTCAGCAGCCAATCAGTTGGATTTGATAGATTAAGTTAGATCAACCAATGACAAAAACACAGCCTTTTCAGCAAATCCAGGAATTTAGTTTCTGAATTGCCCAACAGCAGCAACACTTTGGCTTCCCAGTATTCAAGGCTGCAGGATGATCCTCCCGCCCGTTTAATCATATTTCATCCTCATTCTGAATGGTTTGCACCTAGTCCATGACAATGACAACTGGACATATCTCAGGAGATCTCACAAATCGGCTTGATCCTTTTTGGACCTGTGTGTGCTGTTCTTTAAAACACACACACACGCACAAATTACTTTCTTCGAGTAATCCCCACCATGAGTGTGATACAGATTTTGACATTCTTTCTGGCAAAACTTTCTGGCAGGGAAGAGGAGGAGAGGACACCTCTGATGAAATCTAGAGACCTTCGGTCTCTAGATTTCATCAGAGTTGTCCTCTCCTCCTCTTTCTCTTGGCAATCAATCTGACATTTTCTCTGACATATGCTCTGCCATTCTATCTGACATATGTTCTGACATTCTATCTGGCATTCTTTCTGGCATTCTTTCTAGCATTCTATCTGGCATTCTATCTGGCATTCTATTTGGCATTGTATCTGGCATCCTATCTGGCATTCTATCTGGCATTCTTTCTGGCATTCTATCTGGCATTCTATCTGGCATTCTATCTGGCATTCTATCTGGCATTCTACCTAGCATTCTATCTGACATTCTTTCTGGCATTCTGTCTGACATTCTTTCTGGCGTTGTTTCTGGCATTCTGTCTGACATTCTTTCTGGCAGTCTTTCTGGCATTCTATCTGGCTTTCTTTCTGGCATTCTATCTGACATTCTTTCTGGCATTCTATCTGACATTCTTTCTGGCATTCTTTCTGGCATTCTATCTGGCATTCTATCTGGCTGACATTCCTTCTGGCATCTTCCGGCATTCTATCTGGCATTCTATTTGGCATTGTATCTGGCATCCTATCTGGCATTCTATCTGGCATTCTTTCTGGCATGTATTCTGGCATTCTATCTGGCATTCTATCTGGCATTCTATCTGGCATTCTTTCTGGCATTCTATCTGGCATTCTTTCTGGCAATCTATTTGGCATGCATAGAGTCTATACAGGTTGAAGTCCGGCAGTGCCCACTGCGATCTGGCAGTCCCGGTTCAAGTACGGCAGTGCCCACTGGGATCTGGGGCTCGCGGTTGGAGTCCGGCAGTGCCCACTGCGATCTGGAGCCGGCAGATGAAGTCCGGCAGTGCCCACTGGGATCTGGAGCTGGCAGATGAAGTCCGGCAGTGCCCACTGGGATCTGGAGCTGGCAAATGAAGTCCGGCAGTGCCCACTGGGATCTGGCAGTCGCAGCTGAAGTCCGGCAGTGCCCACTACGATCTGGAGCTGGCGAGGAGGCGGCGGAGGTGGGCGCGGTGGGCGGGCGATGCAACTCTTATAAAATCTAGCGACCTTCACCTGGCAGGTGGGGGGAAAAAAGTCATAGAGCAAGACTGAACAATTTCCTCCAATCCATTTTCTGGGCATCCCGAAGCTCCCATGGTTGATCATCCATTTCCCGGCACTAGCGATAAAGAGGTATCCCCCAGATCGAGCTGAGACAAACCCACATATCAATACATATCATGATTCATCTCCAAAAACTTCACAAATGATCTCAGAAGGGTTTCTTACTGCTTCATCCTCGCTGCTTCGCCCAAAAAAGACACTTTCTTCGAGTGGTCTCCAGCAGCTGACACATTCTGTCCGACACTTGTTCTGGCACTACATCTGACATACATTCTTGCATTCTATCTGACATACATTCTGGGATTCTATCTGTGTTGTTGTATTTGACAATCTATCTGGCCTTCTGTCTGACAATCTGACATTCTACCTTACATCTGACATATATTCTGACCTCCTGCCTGACATTTCTTTATCCTGTCTGACACAAAGTCTGGCATTCTATCTGACATCTATTCTACAATCGAATCTCACATGTTTACCTCGCATTTTATCTGTCATTTCATAATCTGACATCCTTTTCTGATGTTTTCTTTTGCATATATTCTGATTTGCTATTTGGCATGTTCCCCGGTCTTCTATATGACACATACTTGCTAACACTCTTGCAATTCATGTGACATGCTATCTGACATATGTTCTGGCATTTAATTTGGCACATATTCTTTCTGTCAACCGGGCATTCTATCTGACTTATCTTCTGCCATGTTGTCTGGCATTCTATCTGACGTAGAATATGTTGACAGTCTATCTGCCATTTTGTTTCATCTGATATTTTGACTATATATAATATATATATATATATTGACATTCTATCTGACATTTTTTCTGCCATTATCATTATATATCATTATATCTGGCATAGTGTTGGAGTCCGGCGAGGTAGCAATGATCTGCTGGCGAGGAATCTGGCGAGGAGGAGGAGGAGGTAAGGAAAGGGAAAGGGAAGGGAAGGGAAGGGAAGGGAAGGGAAGGGAAGGGAAGGGAAGGACGGACGGACGGACGGAAGGAAGGAAGGAGGAAGGAAGGAAGGAAGGAAGAGGCAAGCCATGAGATGTCTCTCTTGTTGAAATCTAGAGACCCTCACCTGGCAGGTGGGGAATAAAGACAATACCAACCCATGCAAACCTCCTAAAAAGTGTCCTTTTCCTTTTGCAGCTCCCAAAATGGACCCCGAGTTTTTGATCATTTCACACTTGCATGCCTCGTTCTGTTTTTTGCCGGAATTCTTTATGAATCTTCGATTTCAAGCATTGACTGAATTCGTTAATATGACATTTTACAGGAAACCTCCTGTTTGTTCGTACTTGAGTGGGTTTCTGCATGGTTTGTAGTAAAACCATCAAATTCTTATAAATTCCAAGATTTGTTTGCTCACATGCTCATATTGCATCATCAACTCTTGTGCTTGGACCATCATTCCCCATTGCATCCCATCAATTCAGCCGCAGATTTCGATGCTTTCACTGCTGTCCAACCGCTGTCCCAAACAAATCCACTGTGCCTTCAACGGGGTCGCCTGAGCAGAGACCTGATCTCAAGATTGGGTACCCTTTTTCATTGGGGGAGTATCAAATGTTTCCGCTTGAATTGGGAGAACCTCTGGAATATCTCAGCGTTGTAGATCTTAACGTTGGTGCTTTGTCATTTTTTTGTATTCTGTGTATATACTTCTTCCTTTTGGTGGGTATCAATGTAGAGAAGAGTTGTAAACAATTTATTACAGCTCGTTCTCTCAAAATTGGGAGAGGTGCGCCAGTTTTGATATAGGGGGGTATAAAGCCAACAAGTTGACGAGATAAAAAAGGATATAAAGACCATTAAAGACCAGTGCACTAGCGGTTTGTCCAGAAATGTCGTTTGCCCCTAGTCTGGCCACTGGATCTTGGGGAGAAAGAAGGGTTCACTTCTAAGCTCTATCAGGATTTGGGGGTATCGTCCCTTTTTTGGACGACTCTGAACAATGTCAACTTTGAACTGACTCCGATTCAAGAGGCTCAGGACTCAAATGTGCAGTGACACGTCCACAACAATGATTCAATCAACTTTGGATAACTTTGGGACCAACGTAACATCCCCTGGTGAGTCATCTGGGCCTCAACAATGGGTACCCGGGACCACATGGACGATGGTTGTTGGAGGTGTGGCGTCAATATCAGCCTGATCCAGCTTTAGTCAATCTTTCACACACTGCAACAAACGAATGCGTGTTTGATTGTAATGAACATGGAAACAAATAAACCAACAAATTGACCCCGTGACCTACCAGTACCAACCAATGGTTGACCTAGCCCAAAGGAATAGAACGAGAACCCTCAGCACCTTTGCAAAGCTGGTTTCAATGATAGCTAACCACACCTCCACAAAAAATGAACAAGACTGGAGTTGGAAGGAAAGCATGTGATAGCTGTGTTTTTCAGGTTTAAGAATCAGTTGAGTCGTTGTCTTTCTTCAATACTTCAGAACTCTATCATGTTGCGGAAAAAAAATGCACAGTCATGTGCAGCATTATGGATAAATACTTCTCTTTGACAATCATCAGCGCCAACTGAGCAGTGCCCAAAGTACAAGTCTACTGATTCTTGTAGGAACTCTAATTATATATCATACTTCCTAGTTGTAGAGGAGTCAGCTTGTGATATGTCTAAAGTGGTTCTACCAACTATATAAAAGCAGCTGCCCGCATGGACTCACCCTTTCACGTGCCTTCACATTTCCAAGGTAGTAGAATAGGAACAAAGCGCCCAAGCCCGCCATGATACCTCGGGTTTATCGTCGCCACCGTCACCTTTCCCATCGAAAATGCAAGCGTAAGGTATACCGGTACATACTCTCCATTTCATCGCGATTCAAACCGTTGGCTAGTCAATATGGGTTGTCTGAAAATAGGGTATCCCGGTATCCCCAATTCCAATGGATTGTGATCATTATTATCAATTTAGAATGGCCATTTGAAGAATATATAAGGATAATATACCCCATTCTCAGACAAAGCCATATACCCCTTATTTGCAAACACCAAAATATTGCATAGACTCTATTAAACCATCCAACCAGTCGGTCTACCTGGTCTTCCAGAGAATCCAGAGTAATTCTTAAATTGCTTAGACTGTCAGAAAACAGGACGTATTCTTAGTCGTTATTTGATATTATATTTACACCAGTTTTGATGTTAATATTAATATGTATATATATATATATAATGATATCTAATTTCCTTTAATTTTATGGTTCAACTGAAAGTCAAGGTAAACATTTGAAACAAAATAGGGGACACTCATCAAATTCACGCAGATACTTCTGTATGATTTTCTCGCATGTACACATTTTTGGGGGGAGTCCAAATATGTTTGACTACTGCCAGTCACCACTGCCATTTCTTGCCAGTTTTCTTGAAGGGATATTGAAATTTGAAACACCCATGTAGCGAACATGTGTTATTTTAAGAGGGTCTAGGATTTCATGTCGTTTCATCATCCGAGACATGGATAGAACGATGTTGAAACATGAAAAAAACATGTTAAGGTTGATATATGGTTGATACACTCATCCTTCTAGGATCAGGTTGGACTACTCCTGACCAACAGGTTATTCGGATTTTTGAGCATATAATATTCTGACTAACAGGTTGCATCCCATTCTTTGGCGCCAGGGAAACAGGTGGATGGAATATGTTGTGTGTTCAGCGCCCATGTTTCAGACCTGGCACCCTTAGGTGGGGACCCTCCATGATAGCCTTGCAGACTGCTAGCTGAAGGGGGATGAGCTATCCACATAGGCGTTACGGTATACGTAGCAACAATACTTATACTTCTCGCCCAAGCCCCCATATCGAACGAATGTTTCAGGTACCTAAATTGGAGGTAGTGATCTATATAAGGTCAATGTAAGGCCTATGTAAGGGGGTAGCCCCACTAAGTATTGCCTTATTTACAGCAAATCGAGTTCAGGCAAGTTTAGATCCTGAAATGTCCATTGATATGACATGTTCACAGCACGTGTGTTTTTTGTTTACGGCTAGTGCTACCTGTAGTGTGTACAAAGCATGTTCTTGGGCCTCTTACGTAGTTGGATATGCAAAAACAAAAACATTGAGAACACTTGGGGAACGAAAGCTAAAGTGCTGTGTCCCACTGACAAAGAAATAGCTGTGTCCAAACATGTCCAAACATGAGCTACTCCAATCCTAGCACTGCTGCACTAATATAATATTCCCCAAGAAAAATATGTGGTCAAGTTACATCATGGTATGGATTGCGGTCATCGCAAAATGGTAATTATATCCACGAATCCCTTTGAAAATGGATCTATCGAATCCAACTTGAAATTGCCTGTGTCACAGAGCTCACCATTCCACTGAAAACTATCCACCATCTTTGGACATAGATTCCCGAGCTATTTTGGCAACTCCAAGATACCTATGGGCCAGAACACGCCCACACTTCCGCACTCCGTGCACTGGTTGTCGGAAAGGAACCTCCAGACAGCGACACATTCAGCAACACAGCCTCCGTCATCAGCTCCGTGGCCGGCAAATCCGAAAAAAAACTCGCCATGGAGTCTTTCTTGCTGGGAAAATCATCCAACTATTGCTGAGGGATTTTCCAACAAATCATGTGACTGATTACCTATTAGGGTGTCCACTTTGGAATCGATATGTGATTTTGGTTTCACCACATCGTAGTTTCCAAACCAGAACGTTTGGATACATGTGGTTGATTTTTAGGAAAAGATCGCCGAATCCCAATCCTGTCGTTGCTATAGAGCTAGCTTGGTCAGCTCCTAAAACCTGGGAACCTTGTTACTGTTGGCATAGTGCCACTGGCTCGTAAAATTCTTAAACTAACAACAGTTATTGCAGAGATGTGAACTAGTGACAGCGTTGTGAACGAGAATCATCCTATTTAGTAACTGGTTCGGCAGCATAGTTATAACGCATTCATGTATGTATATATATAATATATATTATATATATAATATATATATATATATATTTATATTTAAATAATATATATTATACATATATATATAATATAACTAATATATATATATATATAATATAACTAATATATATATATATATATATATTAAAAAATATATATGCTAGTATATATATATATATTATATTATATTATATTATATATATTATATTATATTATATTATATTATATTATATTATATTATATTATATTATATTATAATTATATTATATTATATAATAATTATATTATATTATATAATAATTATATTATATTATATAATAATTATATTATATTAAAAAATATATTATATTATATTATATTATATTATATTATATTATATTATATTATATGATATTATATTATATTATATTATATATATACATATTATTATATAATAATTATATGATATTATATTATATTATATATTGAATATATTCGATGTAAAATCGGATAAACCAATTCGGGCATTTACAAACCAGTTTAGTAATTTGGTAACCACTTACTAAGCGGGATTATCCTTCAAATGCTGGCAATACTTAAAGCGTATCATCCATCCAAATGCGATTGTTCTGTTGGCATATCTTACAAATACAAGTAACGCTTAGTCCAAACTATGCAAAGAATGCCAAATTCATTTACCATCACCCAAGTAAGATGCTTTCATTTCAATGTTTCTGTGTGTCACAAGGACCATTCTTGATGTATATTTTCTTGGGGATTTCAACGCAAACGTTTTTTGAATTTTGGAGCTTAAGTCCACTTTTTTGGCGGGCTTCAACCCTGATTTTCTTCAATTCCTTGTCTCTAGCTTCAAGCCACATTTTTGATAATCCCATCACCCTAACATATTAAATACCCTCTGGTAAACTAACATAGCTATTGAAAATGGCCATTTATAGTGGATTTTCCCAGCAAAAATGGTGATTTTCCATAGCTATGTTAGTTCACCAGAGGGTATTCCCATTGTATGGCTTCCTATGGGACCCCTCCACCGTCGTGAAGCTGCGACTGAGCGTCTGCCCCTCGGGGCACACAGCACAAGGGGTTCCCTGCAGGCCGCCCAGACATAGGCCGGGAGGTCCGCTGGGGCCTCGGCAAGGCCGCGGAGATCTCCAAGGTGGGGTTGAGTTGAAATCAATTAATATATACATATGTACATACATATAATATACATACATTATATATCTATAATCAAACACATGATATTATGTACTCTATATGTATTCGTACTCTACATATATATATATACATATTGAATGATTTAATGTATATGTTTTAAACAAATACAAACATACATACATTACAATTCATTACAATACATTACAAAACATTACAATAAACCAAAAAACGTTACAATACAGTACACAACGTTTGAATACATCACAAAACATCACAATACGTTACAAAACGTTTCAATACATTGCAAAACAATGCAATACATTGCAATACATCAAAAACCATGACAATACATCACAGTACATTACAATACATTGCAGTACATTGCAATACACGACAAAGCATTACACAACATTGCAATACATTACAATACATTACAACACAATACATTACTATACATTACAATGCATTACAAAACATTTCACAACCTTGTAATACATTACCATACACTACAATAAATTACGATACATTACAATACATTACAAAACATTACAATACATCACAATGCATTCCAATACATTCCAGTACATTACACTACATTACATTACATATAAATACATTTACATACATACACATACAAACCCATACATATACATTTACATACACATATACATAAACATATACATATACGTATTCATACATGCATGCATGCATGCATACATACATTACATACATAACAAAACAAAACAAAACATGACATAACAGACCATAACATTACATACATTACAGTACATACCATACATACATTACATACATGCATACATACATACACACATACGTACATGCATGACATTACATTAAATTACATCACATCACATTACATTACATTGCATTACCTCACATACATGCATACATTACATACATACCATTGCATTACCTTACATTATATTATATTACATTACATGCCATTACATTACATTACATTGCATTACCTTACACTACGCTACACTACATTACATACATTATCATTACATACATTACATACATTATCATTACATACATTACATACATTACATACATTACATACATTACATACATTACATACATTACATACATTACGTACATTACATACGTTACATACATTACATACGTTACATACATTACATACGTTACATACATTACATACGTTACATACATTACATACGTTACATACATTACATACATTACACACATTACATACATACACACATTACATACATACATACATTACATACATACATTACATACATACATTACATACATAACATTACATTACATTACATTACATTACATTACATTACATTACATTACATTACATTACATTACATTACATTACATTACATTACATTACATTTACATACATTACATACATACATACATACATACATGCATGCATGCATGCATACATACATGCATGCATACATGCATACATAAATACCATGACATTTCATTACATTACATTACAGTACGTTACGTTACGTTATGTTACATTACATTACATTACATACATACATAACATACATTACATACTTTACATACATACATACATACATACATACATACATACATGCATGCATGCATGCATGCATGCATGCATGCATGCATGCATGCATGCATGCATGCATGCATACATGATACCTGAATATTTACATATACATGTACAATCATATACACTATATATAGAGACTTGAGAGATCCATGTTAGATCACATTTTGCACATACACTATTTAGGGTGGTTTCCGTGACATTCTAATAATCAAATCATAATTACTGTGGTGGGGTCGGCATTCGTGATGATTTGCCAGACCCAGACCCACACAAGACTACCGGACTATCTGATGAAAAATCATGTTCTGCCAAACAAATATTTGTATATATACATATTGCTGGGTCCTCATATATGTCGTAATATATACATATATATACCAGAATCATGGAGCATGAACAGCATTGTGACATGCGCATGACATATACATGACATAAGTTTATCCACTAGCCATCATCTGGAAATGGCGCAAAATCATTAGGTCCTGAATAATGAATTGCTAGGTACTAAAACTGAAGAGCCCTTTGTGGAACTGTTGGTAACCGTTTTTCAACAACTTCCATCCATTTGCATATTTCTTCTTGCACCATGGTAATTGCATAAAACACCGTTTTTTAGGTCGCAAAAACCCTTTCTGAATGGTTAAAGCAGCCAAAGTCTCATCGTTGTTGCTTAGACACGTCATGGCTACCCTGTGGTAATTCAACATAGCTATAGAACACCCATCGAAGAAAAAGGAAAATCATCGAAATAATTTGGTCTATGTGTATTTATGTAAAATATCATAATAACTATGTCACAAAATACCGGCGGGTATCTTGATAAAGCACAAATCACTCAAGCTAGACTGTAGAGATGCCCATCTGCACAATGGTTTCGTCTGAGCACCACTGGGAAATTCACTTTTTGTGTATGTGTTACAATGTGTCTGTGTATATATATATATATATACATGTATATTTCTACATATACAAGTATATACATATGGATTGATTATAGTTATTCTCCGAGCTGACATAAGGAATTTTGGGGACAAGTCCCATTACCAACTACCATTTACAGTGACGTGGCAGTGAGGTAGTCAGATTTTTTCACATGTATCAAATAATGTTTTGAAACTGAAACAACAAAAATGGGTGCGTCATGGTTCGTCCCAGAGTGGAGTTATCAAGTGGGTACTCGAATTGTTTTGTGCGAAAATGTATTGATATGGCTTTCTCATTTTGACTTAATGGTTTGCGTGTGGTAAACATGGTGATTTCCCATAGCTATGTGAAATTACCAACACCATGATGATTTTTGATAAGAGATGAAAAATGTTCGCCAGGCACTTAAATGCAAATTATAACAATGCCATCCTCCGTTCATATTAAACAACCCCATTCTGTGGTCCCAAATGTGTGATTTCATCCCCTACTAAACCATGGTGACTCTAACCGGGGGTTATATCAGAGGAACAGAGATCAGTTATCGTTGGTTGATCTCAAATAAATAACTATTGTTAGTCAGCTATCTCCCCATCCTATCCCATGTTTTTGGATTTTTTCGTTGGTTGGAGCAACCTTGCAAAATGGGTTTCCTCAGGTAGCTAAGATGCAAGATGCTCTATATTTTTTAAACTAGGTGAACTCGGGTTTATGAGGGATACAACTATAGTTTTTAAGTCAACTGGAGGGACCCTAGCTTGTGGTAATTGGTACTTCCCAACTCAGAAGTAGCCACTGGTTGGGACGACCAAACCCCAATATTCATGGTGACAGAAACGGCCTGGCGGAAGGTCTTGGTAAAAGAATTGCCCAAATATCATACTCTTGGACGGGAATTTCCCATCCACACAGACAGAAAAATAGTTATATATATATATATATATAGTTTTATATATATACTTATATATATATATATATATATAAATATTTATAAAATTATATATACATACATATACATATATATCTATATATACTGTAATATACTGTAATAGTCATGAAATGTGCCCATGAAACCCGCCCGCACCGAAGGTGCCGAGGCGTGGTAGTTTAGCAGTGGATGCAACGAATGGACCGATCTGTCAATCTGATACAGCTTCAGCAGGGGGCGGCCTCATTTTCGACCTGGCACGCCGCCAAAAAGTGCACGACTGCGGTAATTTGCACATGTTGCAGAACGGCCCAACATCGGCCAAATGCCCCGTTTCGATCTGACATGGCCACAACATGGGCTCCACTTGCGGTCAGCTTCGGCATCCCCGTTGGATGTGCACTCAGCGTCAGACCCTAGGTTTTCAGCTAAAACGGTGGCTGAAATCCCTGGTGCCAACGTATTTTGGCAAAAATGAAAACCTATGGTTTGACATATCGCATCCGGGTGGTGTTTTTACAAACTCAAAAAAAAAACAAAAAAACCTAAGCCCTAACATGGGTTAAAGTCCAGTCAATGATTTTTGCAGCCAGAATGGAAACCTCTAAGCCTAACGTAACCTCACAACATGTGCTCCAAAAAAACACCACAAAAATCAATTCCTGAGACTTGAGATACTGGAAAAAAGATCAAATGCCTCAACGCACAAGAACGTCAAATGCTTCAACCCTTGAACCACCGCGCGAAGACACAAACCTCAGACCCAAGGATTTCATCTTACACATGCCCACGTTGTCCTCACAAAATCAAAATGCCACTGACATTGACCTGGGGACCCAGATTACTACAGCAGCAACTCTTTCCGTCTCTGATGCCCATTCCAACAGTCCACGAAAAGCTCATACCCGAAACCGTATGAAAAAAACCCTTGAACCATCGTCCCAACCTCAGACCAAGGGATTTCATCCGATACATCCCCCCAGTCGCCGCAAAATCAAAATACTATTTACATTGACCTGGGGACCTACTTTACAGTAACTCTTTTTGTCGATGCCTCAGACCCAGGAATTTCATCTTATACATCCCCCCCAGCCGCCACAAAATCAACATGCAATTTACATTGACCTGTGGCCTACTTTACAGTAGCAACTCTTTTTGTCGATGCCCATTCAAACAGCCCACAAAAAGATGTATACAAAAACTCATATATGATTTCTCTAAAGAATTTTCACGTTTTTGCCTCAGCTAAGGACCTAGTGGACCGGGGGCCTTGTTGGACAGCCGAGCCAGCAGGGTTTGTGGTTCGGCAGCCCAGGTGCTGACCGTACCACTTCCCGTGGATGGTCGCTGGTCCATATGAGATGCTGGAAAAAAGATGCAAAAAGTAGTTGCTTCTGTAGTAAGGTAGGCAGGGTCAATGTAAATTGCATTCTGATTTTGTGGCGACTGGGGGGGGGAATTATATAAGATGAAATCCCTGGATCTGAGGTTTGTGTCTTCGGGCGGTGGTTCACGAGTTCAGGAAGGGTTCCGGGTATTGCCTATTGTGGACTGTTAGAATGGGCATCGGACACGGAAACAGTTGCTGCTGTAGTAACCTGGGTCCCCAGGTCAATGTCAGTGGCATTTTGATTTTGTGAGGACAACGTGGGGATGTGTAAGATGAAATCCTTGGGTCTGAGGTTTGTGTCTTTGCGCGGTGATTCAAGGGATAGGGAAGGGTTTCGGGTATGAGTTTTTGTATATATCTTTTTGCGGGCTGTTTGAATGGGCATGGACAAAAAGAGTTGCTACTGTAAAGTAGGTCCCAGGTCAATGTAAATTGCATTCTGATTTTGTGGCGACTGGGGGGGATTATATAAGATGAAATCCCTGGATCTGAGGTTTTGGTCCTCGGGCGGTGGTTCACGAGTTCAGGAAGGGTTCCGGGTATTGCCTATTGTGGGCTGTTAGAATGGGCATCGGACACGGAAACAGTTGCTGCTGTAGTAACATGGGTCCCCAGGTCAATGTCAATGGCATTTTGATTTTGTGAGGACAACGCGGGGATGTGTAAGATGAAATCCTTGGGTCTGAGGTTTGTGTCTTGGGACGATGCCTCAAGGGTTTTTTTCGCGCGGTTTCGGGCATTAGCTTTTTGTGGACTGTTGGAATGGGCACCGGACAAGAAAACAGTGGTCCCTTGAACCATCGTCCCAAGACACAAACCTCAGACACATTTTCTCCATTAAATTGCCACTTGGGGGCATACCCCAAAACCATCCCCCATTACCAATGCTGCCGATGTCCCCGGAAAGGCTCTGCAGTACAGGAAATCGAAGCGGGGATCCAAAAGCATCGTAAAAGCTACCAGTAGTACCGCACAAGGCGGTGGCGGAAGTTTCAGAATAGGAAACCTATAGGAGAGGTTCGTTGTTGTGAGTCATGGATGGCAGAGCAGATCCGATCCACTGATGGATCAAAAAAGGTGGTTGGAGCGTCGGCCTATCTATCTGTCTATCTGCCTGCCTAACTAACTGACTAACTGACTGACTGACTGACTAACAAACTAACTAACAAACTAACTAACTAACAAACGAATTAACTAACAAACGAACTAACTGACTCACTGACAAACTGACTAACTGACTAACTGACTAACTGACTACCTGACTAACTGACAAACTGACTAACCGACTAACTGACTAACTGACTAACTGACAAACTGACAAACTGACTGACTGACTAACTGACTAACTGACTGACTGACTAACTGACTAACTGACTAACGGACTAACTGACTAACTGACTAACTGGCTAACTGACTAACTGACTAACTGACTAACTGAGTAACTGACTAACTGACTCACTGACTAACTGACTAACTGACTAACTGACTAACAAACAAACAAACAAACTAACTAACAAACTAACTAACTGACGAGCTGACTAACTCACTAGCTGACTAACAAACTGAGTAACTGACTAACTGACTAACTGACTAACTGAGTAACTGACTAACTGACTGACTAACTGACTGACTGACTCACTGACTAACTAACTGACAAACTCACTCACTAAGTTGTTAAGTTGTGAAGTGGTTAAGTTGTTAAGTTGTTAAGTTGTTCAGTTGTTCAGTTGTTAAGTGGTTAAGTTGTTAACTTGTGAGTTCAGTTATTTAACTGACATTTCAAAATTTGCTTAAAACCCTCAGTTTTTGACACTTTTGACTTCCAAATGTGCTTGGCGCCACAACGGCGTGCACTTTTTCGACATCGGATGGCCATCG
>BGPT01001190.1:279560-315087 GCA_003297045.1 Symbiodinium sp. clade C Y103 | reverse complement strand
TCAACATACCCAAAGCAAACATGTTACAATTAAAAAATGTATCATGTCTTGTTTGGGTCATTGAATGTCATTGGCTGAAAATGTCTGAAAGATATCGAACGCCTTTTTCTCCCTTCATTGCTTTGTTTGGTCTTGATAGGTTTTGCATTTGTACAGAAGCAGCGCTTCATAGCGCTTCAATTTTTTCCAAAATATTCCAAATTCATTTTTGTCAAGGCCTTTCACTTCATCATTGAAATTTGGTTGAAACCAAAGCCGACGAATGCCGACATGCCCAGTTCAAACAATTGTGCACAAATATGCACAAATCAAACCATGTGAAAAGATGTGAAAAGAACAGTAAAGAACAGTTGGCTATCCACACAGGTAAGACTAGGAAAATTTCTCACAAATGCTCACAACATCTGACAACATTTCCAATATTNATCCCTGTTTTGAAGGCCTATCATCCATATTTTGAATTTTGAATTCGCTCATATTCGCTTGAATTTTGGTATAACCAGGCCCAAATTGTAACATGGCCACGGGAGGGTTCCCAAACCGTCCAAAAACACAATGTTTCCCTACCCTGGACCCTACATGTTACATTTTGGCATACGCGTGTGCATGCGTGTGCGCATCGCAAAGGGGGTCAAGATAACCAGGCAAAAATGTAACATAGCCATGGGAGGGTTCCCAAACCCTGCAAAAACACAGTATTTCCCTACCCTGGACCCTGCATGTTACATTTTGGCTGCGCATCGCAAAGGGGGTCAAGATAACTAGGCAAAAAATGTAACATGGCCATGGGAGGGTTCCCAAACCATGCAAAAACACAGTGTTTCCATACACTGNCATACACTGAACCCTGCATGTTACATTTTGGTATACGGATGTGCGCATCGCAATTCCCGGGGGTCAAGAAAACCAGGCAGAAAATGTAACATATCCATGAAGGGTTCCCAAACCCTGCAAAAACCCATAGTTTCTCAACCCCAGACCCTGCTTATTACAATTTTTGTATACATGGATGTTTATCTCAGAAAATCTTAGAACACAGATGAAGACAGCCTTTCCTGTTTATTCCTGCGCATTCCTGCATATCCCAGTCAAGCCTCAAAAATCCTGGCACGTCCTGGCACATACCGCCAAGTCGCAAATGTAACATAGCCATGGGAGGGCTCCCAAACCNCCAGTCAAGCCTCAAAAATCCTGGCACGTCCTGGCACATACCGCCAAGTCGCAAATGTAACATAGCCATGGGAGGGCTCCCAAACCCTGCAAAAACACAATGTTTCCCTACCCTGGACCCTACATGTTACATTTTGGCATACGCGTGTGCATGCGTGTGCGCATCGCAAAGGGGGTCAAGAAAACCAGGCAAAAATGTAACATAGCCATGGGAGGGTTCCCAAACCCTGCAAAAACACAGTATTTCCCTACCCTGGACCCTGCATGTTACATTTTGGCAAACACGTGTGCATGCGTGTGCGCATCGCAAAGGGCGTCAAGATAACTAGGCAAAAATGTAACATAGCCATGGGAGGGTTCCCAAACCATGCAAAAACACAGTGTTTCCCTACCCTGGACCCTGCATGTTACATTTTGGCTGCGTGTGCGCATCGCAAAGGGGGTCAAGATAACCAGGCACAAAATGTAACATAGCCATGGGAGGGTTCCCATACCCTGCAAAAACACAGTATTTTCCTACCCTGGACCCTGCATGTTACATTTTGGCAAACGCGTGTGCATGCGTGTGCGCATCGCAAAGGGGGTCAAGATAACCAGGCAAAAATGTAACATAGCCATGGGCCAATGGGAGGGTTCCCAAACCCTGCAAAACCACAGTGTTTCCCTACCCTGGACCCTACTGTACGTGTTACATTTTGGCAAATGCGTGTGCATGCGTGTGCGCATCGCAAAGGGGGTCAAGAAAACCAGGTAAAAAATGTAACATATCCATGGGAAGGTTCCCANGCAAATGCGTGTGCATGCGTGTGCGCATCGCAAAGGGGGTCAAGAAAACCAGGTAAAAAATGTAACATATCCATGGGAAGGTTCCCAAACCCCACACAAGCCCATGGTTTCTCAACCCAACCTTGCTTATTACAATTGGCTCACACCATCTTATTATACCATCTCATACCACTTCTGCGCCATTCTGCGCCATGCTGTGCCTGTCAGAAAACCCGGATTGAGCATAGCCCATGTCGCTTTGCACATCAACGGAGGCATAAGCTCGGCATAACCAAACCCTGGAAAAACTCATTTTGCAAGAATGTGATTGATCACCCNTGAGCATAGCCCATGTCGCTTTGCACATCAACGGAGGCATAAGCTCGGCATAACCAAACCCTGGAAAAACTCATTTTGCAAGAATGTGATTGATCACCCCAAACTTGCCACAAAATGCCGCTGATTCCAGCGGGGACACCTCCCCGGACCTGAAACCAGCTGCACAGTGCAANGGTCTCAACACAAGAGACTAAGTTTTGAAATAATCACTCGTTGTCAAATGTTTCTTTGAGTTCTGTGACAATCCGTGACATCTGTCCGTAAAGATGCGTTGGGGGGGGGGTACCCCCCCCTCCTCCGTAAGGCTTGATGTGGTCTGATCATGTGGAGGGGGGTACCCCCCCAACAAATGTAACATGGAGGTGGGGGGTACATGTTACATTTTTGCAGGGGGTACCCCCCCCCCTTCATATAGGGGGGGTCCCCCAAAAATGTAATTGTATGTTACTTTTTTTAGGACGGGGGGTCAATCTGAGGGTTAAGGCATAGGGGATATATATATATATACTGTATATATAATACATATATATCCCTAATCTTCAAAGGGTAAGTTTAACTTGAACTTTGTCGCGGTGCAAGTTTTACTGGGTGAAACATGATCTTTCCGCACGGTCAATGTTTTACTAGATCCCGCAAGGAGTTGGGGAACTTCACATTTCTATCGCAGTGCCAACACAGGAGTGATGGCTTAAGATGGCCCCAGAGATAACTCTGACCAATCTCTGACCTGTGGTTGTGCCAAAATGGATAAAATGGATGAAGAAGATAAAGAAAAATCCTCACAATATTCTTTAACCGCCCATGGGAAACATGACATGGGGGTTCTCAAAAATTCGCCGTTAAAGATGTTGGCTTACTAGCATGTGGGATCTCCAAGTCAGTGAAATATAACCCCGACATATTTTGTAAGGAAAAAACGCGCGTGAAATGATCGTGAAATAGGCGTGAAAGACCATGTTTACCCGTGAAAGTCCATGTTTACCCGTGAAATGAGCGTGAACTTTGGCCCCCAAGTTTGAGACCATTTCGACGCTGAAAAACCAAATAATTACCTTGCTTGATGACAATGCTTCCCAAAATTCGGCCAACAAAAGATTGGCCCTCTCACCTGCTTGCAACATGTAAGATTTGTATCCGTGGACCATGTTACAAGTCTGGAATGTTTGGAGATTTGAGTTTCCGATTCAAAACATTTGGGGCTTCAGAGTTAGCGGCGAAACAGCTGCCTAATTGAAAGAGAGAGAGAGAGCCATGAGGACCATATTATATATGAGCATATTACATGGGCTATGAATATGGCTAAGTCCTAGCCTCTCTTGACAGTGCAAGTTTTACTCGGGTAAACATGAGCGTCCCTGAAAGACCAAGTTTTCTTCGTGAAATTGACAAAGGCAAAGTTAAACTTCAACGTCGGAAGTCAGGGGATATTATATATAATCACACACGTTGCAGTCTAATCTGAAATCTACATCCCATATCAATATCCCCAACATACGAGTAATATTTCTAGCATATTGCCCAATACATCTCAATCATTGTTGTATACAATTGTATACATGTCTATAGTACAGTTACCCAAAAAATAAGATAGAACAGAAATTTAATCGCTATGTTAGAAGGATCTTGATCTTGCTTTTCGATCTGTTGGGAAAATGTCAAAATGTACATGCGCATGCGAGTCAATCCGCACGTTGCAACGTTTCTCTCTTTCTAGGGTTTGCTATACATAATCGGCAAACAATGGTTGGGTTTTGAATATATTGATTGAGATATAATGATGCTATAAAATCCAATCTGCAATGATGGATTGAACCAAAACAACATATACTGTACTACTGTACCATAATAAATATCCGCAAAATATATTAAAATGGTTGGCTATGTTTGGTTGACGACCCCCAAAAAAAAATCAAAGTTTGAAGCCCGCCTGGGTGCGCAGCGTCGTCAGCTGCGGCGACGCTGGTGCCTCATTGTCCAGCACCTGCGGCCGGACCGCTGTTGATCCGTGAAGAAATAGCTAAAAATGGAGCTTTTAATGGTGCGTTTAATGGGATTTGGATGGGATTTGGATGGGATTCCACTGATTTAACCAACAAAACTATATGAACATGATGTTTTTTACATGTTTTTCAACAGTTGGATATGGAAAACCTGCCAGAAACGTAGATCATTTCCCTAGTGAAACCAATGGATTTCCATATCTACATTGATATACTGGAGAGGAACCTTGTTGTTGATGAGTTTTGATGGATAAATAAATATGAGCTTTTGACTTCTTGTTGATATTGAGATCTTTCACGACACTCCCCCTTATGTCACGTCAAAATAGCTGGCAGTTCTGGAGGGTTCTCCACTTCCCCCAAGAATACGCCATCCAGCAAGACATGGGAAAACCAGCAAATGCCCATCTTCCAGATGGAGTCATCTTCCACTTTGTTGGCTTCAGGCAACGTGCTCAAATACCAGTGAGATTTGATCAACTTCAATGCCTTTTCGAAGCCATTTTGAAGTCTAGTCTAGAGGTGCCATGAATGTTGCAACCGGAAATTCTGAAGAATTCAGACAGCCGTTGTTCCCCCTTTTAGGTTGCAAGCTGGTAGACATAGCAGAAGCCCTCACCCGAACCAATGCCTCAGCCATCTGCTCGCCTATGCCAGTGGTGAATAAGAAGCCTCTCGGAGCGGAGCTAACGTTGCAGGTTGCTAAATGATGTGGCTATGGATCAAAGCCCACATATGTTTATAGCTGGTCAATGCATCTGGCATGATTCGATGTTCATAGTTCATTCAATTCATTCCCGCCGCATAGCGGAAAGTCATAGGTGGCATGACAATGGCATGACCCATCATGAGGTCACCGGATCACTGCAGTTCATGACCATGTGGTAGCGGAACAGCAAACAGTGGGAAAACAGTGACAGTAGCATTTTGAGTAACATAAATAATCTTAAACAGCTATGTATAAGACAAACACTCAGCTGAAGCAGCCGACCCCATGAGCTCCTGTTTCTTCATGTCTTTTCATTCAAGAAGCAACACAGGTGGCAACTGATAGACACGGCCCAATGTCACATCTGCGCGATCCACCATGCTCACATACAGCGATCTGTCTTGGACTACAAGTGACGCTGGGCGCCATGCATCTGGACACTTTATGACTTCCGTGAAATTTGCTTCACCTGGACGGATGGCCAACACCGTTCTCTGACGACTGTCTGCAACATACAGTAGATTGTTCCACCTTCAGTAACAAAAAAGTCCGATAGGTCGTGTCGGTGCTCGGCTGGGACTTGTCCAATCACAACAGGTTGGAAGGACTCAGCTGGATTGAAGCGTAGAATTCGGTCGTTCTGGCCATCAAGGATATAAGTCACCTCTTCCTTGGTCGCAAACACGGCACCGGAAGAGTCTCAAAGGTCATGACAGTCTGGAGCTGCGAGCCCTCCAACTTCTGCAGAGCTTTGGCAGTCAGCACGTGCAGCACGCCGTTGGGGGAGCAACACATTTGACATATTTTGTCATGTGCCTGAAACCCATCAAGCACCAAGGTTCCAAATCCATTGTAGAAGCAAAGCAGCCTCCAATTGTCATAATCTGCCACAAACATCTCACCCGTGGGTGCGATGGCACAGTAATAATTCGTCCCCAGGTCATTGATTCCAGTCACACTGGCGCCTGGACCCGCAAGTTGTCGTGCTTCGGTTACTGGGCTGCCAGGCTTCCAGCAACGGATGCCAACTTTAGGATCATAGCCTGAGATATCCTGAGGAGAATCAACATCTTCTTTCCAACCGGGGCAACTGCGGCAACTCTCAGTACTTCTGCAGATTCACAACAGTCAGACTCACTTTGACTCAACTTGCGAACCAGGCTGCGCCTCATTTTGACATGGCGACACTTTTTTGGGTGATGTGCTGTGAGCATCTGTCGGCTCAATGGCACAACAAGTTCACGTGAGCATCTCCCCTATCTTCCCGTGACCTTGCGATGGGCCATCAAACCTACTCAGGGATGATGTCGAAAGGCGAGCGAGCCGCCGGAGCTTGTACAGTAGGTTTGGTCCTAAGTCCTACTGTACAAGCTGCAGCGGCTCGCTCGCCTTTCAACATCCCTTCACAAGCTGTCCAACCTGTCCATTGATGTCGACACAGAAGGGGGATCCTGCAAAGTGGCAGCGCGGCAAGATCCTCCAAAGATCAAAGCATTTCATGTCTTCATGAAGTGTGATACGATGAACCGTTGAATGCTGAAGATCGTATGCATCATGCACATTCACAAAAAGCAAAAGCATATCTATATGCAAAACATATGCACCTATCATTGGTCCAAACACATCATGGGCACGACGGTGCCATTTACTTTGTACCTTTCCACAGGTTTGCCTGCCGACGAATTTTTCGACACGACAACCTGTGGAAAGGTACAAGTAAATGGCACCGTCGTGCCAATGCAAAGAGTATGCCGGGGTCGGCAAAACTTCTCGCCCTGGAGCTTCAGTGCTGGCACCCAAATCTGGTGACCAATGCTGCAAGCAACGCCTCTTTGGACGAAAATGGTGCGGAGGACGTTTGGTTCTCTTCCGTGCCGAACTCGAAGAGCTTCATTGGCTTCTCGGTGCAGATCGTCACCGTTTAGACCAGGGACAAACAAGCGACCAAGGCGAAGCGGATTTTCGACAGAAATTGACTTGAACTCCAAGTTGCAGAAGCATACCAAGCGAACCATCTCCCTCCTGGGAGATCTTGAGCCAATTAAAGATGCCTTTTAAGACTGCTTCTTCCCGAGACACGCCCAAATCTTTTCTTCTCAAGATTCTGGCCAGCTGACTGGCACGAAGCTTCCCAAAGTCGGGATGCTGCCTGCAAGTCTCAAAATCCTGGGCAACTTTCTCTTCACATGCAGCTTTCAAGTCATGAAGTCCTTGTGCTTCTTGCAAGATTCTCAAGGCGGCACTGCTGTCCAAGGAGGCACGGAAGCCTGCTTCAATTGCACCTGCTAAGTTTGACAAGTTGTAGGCTTCCGCCAGTCTTAGGAGTTCAAGACCAGCTTCTAGATTCACCTCAGGCTGCCCGCCATACACATAATCAAGCAAGGCAGACACGGCTGCTTTAGAATTGCACCTGGTCTGCTTCCAGAAAGGATCCACCCAGCAAATTCTTGAAAAACTTGCAGGCGGCAGATAGCACAGCAGCGTGGGCACGATGTTCTGCACCGTCACTGCTCTTCAGCACAACGTCACAAAGATGGTCTTCCATCCAGAAGGTACGAAACTGCTGCAGGATGCCCCGTGAATGCTTGCGCAAATCTGCGTGTTTAACTTTCGCAGCTACCATGGCGCAAGAATTCCACCACGTTGGTGTTCCACCTGAGGATCACTTGCCTTGTGTCGCGGTGTTTTGGTGTCTTTCTTCTTGGGCCATTTATGGATATGCGTGGGACCTTGTGAGTGAGCTGCTGGCGCATGCATATGGGAATTTTATATGAAGTTGGCGTCCTAGATGAATTAGTCTTGAATTTAGAGGGCCAAAAAGAATACTGGCTTCCTTATCACAAATTGCCGATATATATATATATATACATATGATTATATATATATATGTATATATTATGTATATATTATGTATATATTATGTATATATTATGTATATAGTATGTATATATTCTGTATATATTATGTATATATTATGTATGTATTATGTATATATTATGTATATATTATGTATATATTATGTATATATTATGTATATATTATGTATATATTATGTATATATTATGTATATATGGACTCTGGTCCCGTCATGGATTGCAAGGGGACCTAATTACTTGCTAGCAGTCTGGGCTGTTGTTCGACTTTGTCTCTGGAGGAAAAAACGGTGCAGCAGCCGAATCAACGTGAAGAATGCCCATCTGGGCACAATTCCTTTGGTGACTAGGTACGTCAATTTTAGCCGTGGCAAAAACTGTCCGATTGATTTTCCTCGTCCAGGTCACTATGAAATCACCTCCTAGAAAACGAACTTGGACAAATAACTTATGTACATGTGTATACATGTATACATATATATATATACACACATACAAACACTATGTCCAAGTGGCTTTGGAACACATGCGTTCCTACAAGACATGATACACATACACACACACATGCTAATGATATCAATAGCCCTATACAGTAAGATATGCCATTGTTTGAAAACAGGATACTCCAAGATTCCTGGTCGAGAAACTCAGCATGAAAATTATTTGATGGCATTTAATGGCCCTAAATTGGGGTACCGTATTGTAAACCTATGTATACCCCATTTCTGGGCAAATCCTCAACCAACCATTCAACCATCAACCCGACTTAAATCCCATGTGTAAACCCCATGATGTATAGACCCCAGTAGATTATATATGATAATAAGAATATATGATAATACATGACATACCTCAAAATGTAGCCATTCATATCTATCCATAAGCCATATTCTCAGGCGGGCCGAACCCTGATCCGCAAGACCTGTGAGGCTTCCGCTGGTGCCCACATGTTTGGAGGCGACCAGAAATCGACTCTCGCTATTCCTTGGAGATCGCTTCCGGCAGCTACTCAAGGCCACTAGGCGATCTTTAAGTACCGCAATTGACGTGCAAAAAATGAATCATATAAGGAGAACACTGCTATAGAATGCTCAAATCTCTACTCAATATTCTTATATATTCTTATACCAAATTTGGGCAGTTGCTGTGTCAATCAATTGAACTACCAACAATTGTCAAGAGCCTCACTCTTTGCAATTCATACTTTCAGGGGCCTTCAATTTGACCCAGCCGCACACATGATGAGTTGCGAATCGGTTGCAAATTGGTATGCTCATCCAATATCTTATCAACACACCAGTGGGAAAGGGGGCTCTATTTCTTCATTGATTACATCCCAAGTTCTCCTAGCAAGATAGTGTCCATTCAACAGGGACCATTAACCCAGTTGTCTTACTTACATTGCAAGGGCCGCTTAGCAAATTTGACTAGTGTGATAGAATGATTGGTACCTTCCAGATGACCATGAGCTTGTAAACTCAATCATGAACTATGTCTAATTGCTTGTTTTCTTGCAACTTATAAACTGTTATGCCAAATCTGAAATGTAATGAAACCCTTTCCTAGATTCGTGTGGTGGTTGGGAATACAAGCAATTTCTGCCACATAATTGGATTCTGAGCATTATCTCCCTCAGTCTCACTAAAGAAAAATCTGGTCCCTCCATACTGCAGTAGACCTGTGCACTCCATTGATTTTTCACGATACACGGCCCATTTCTGGGACCCCCAGGGTCAGCTCGCCACAAAGTCCTGCCGAGGCGCTTCAAGACTTCCCCGAAGACGCTTTGAGCAGCGCCGTGCAACTCGCCCGAGGTGCTCCTGTGAGTCCGGGAAACGACCAAGGTGCTGTGGGGATAGGAGGGGACTGTAAATGGGGGTTATCATAAATAGACAGGTGAGTATAAATATGTAAATATATAATTATATATAGAGAGAGAGACACACACACACACAAACAAATGTCTGTATATGTATACAGATGTACGTAGTGCTATATACTCACGTTCCAAATCCTTTGCTGATTCAACCTCGTGTGTGTGTGTGCACCTTGATAAGGTATAGTCATAGTTGTACCAAGGATCAAGGAACCTTATGACTAATATCACGTGTGTATCCATTCCCACAAATTGGCTAAATGGATCGATCTGCATTGCACAAGTGCTATTTCTCCAGCAAAACTATGAAACATGTCTCCATCGAAATGGCATCAACATCAACCTGTGAGGGCCAATCACTCACCTTGAGTTCAATATATTTCTTTGTGGATTGATATAGACATTGGGAATTCTTCAGCTGCCCATTTTGAGTGGCGGAGGTTGCTTTTCAGAAAACCGTTCCATGGAATCCCAAAGTTGCCGTATTGAAAATGGAAATCATCTTCCATCATTTGTAGAGGATTTCCGTTGTAGGTGATTCCCATTTCTAAGCAGTCGACGATCCGTCACTCCTGGTGGGCGACGATATCGCCGACATCTGAGAAGACAAGCTCCGCTTGAGGTCTGGTTGGTGCCTCAGCTGGCGGGTGGTTTTCTGAGCTCCCAAGCCAAAAAAAAAGGCTTTGGCAGGTTGATACAAGAAAAAAAGATGAAAAAAGGTACGAAACCATGGTTTGGTATAGAATGGCATAAACTCTGTATAGTATGTTTTCTGGAAACATTTGGGGAAATCTAATACTAGGGAGAGGCTATTCGTGCCCAGTTAGACCTTGAACATCCCCAAACTATAAGCATAACCCCCCAAAAATGGGATGTTTGCATCTGAAAAAGGTAAGTGGTAAGTTAAGCCGTGCTTTACGGTTTCGGGTTTACCAAGTTGGCAACCATTGCTGCAGAGGGTAACTCTTCATGAACAACTGGTATGCTCAGTCCACAAATGTTTCTGGCTCATCATCCCTAAACACAATCGACAGGTCTGAGGCTGCCAAGATGCTGGAATTCAGCTAGCCTCAGATCTCGCAGCGAAATTCCAAGACGGAAATCCACTGTGGATTGCTCAAGACACAATCCAAATCCAGCTGAATCTGAAAAGCAAGTCCTGGTTCACTGCTTCCTGTCTGGTTAGATCTTTGATTCCAAGCTTGCCCACCTGGATAACCCTAGCGAGCGGGATCTCACCCAACAAAGTCATGTGGGAATCCATGAAACCCTATTGTTCATCGTTTGTACAGCCCCCGAAAATGGATCCCAAAGGTAAGATTGTACAATGTGGGCCCCCAAAATAGGTAAATGGTGTATAACTCGGCTAATCAGGGTTTATGGTGAACAACTCTACAATGGGGTAATAGTCCAACTTACAACTGGTGGCCACCACATGATTGGGGCCTTATCATGGCCCATCATGGGTCACGGGTCCCCGGGTCCTTCGGATCTCAAGTTTGACCATACAAAAAAGTAAGTTGCTGCTGGCTATGAACTCTTCCCCCGTTTGAGATTCATAGCTATACTAGGCGCTGATTTCAACCCATCCCCAGAAAAGTATTAGTCAAATGGGATCATCTTCACTTTCCAATTTCAATAAAATTCACCAAAATCTTCGCCAAGCCTGGACATTAGTCGAAGACAAGCAGCTCATCGACCAGGTTGCAGGACTTTTCCACCGCTTCCAGCAGTTGCAAGGGGCGTTGTCCCAACTGATTCACCTGCGCCGCACATTCCAAAAAGTCTCCTGACGGCGGGACTTGGACTGGGACTTAGATGGACTTGGAATCTGGAATGGCTGGAAAATTCCTCAGAGTTAAAAGCCGGATTGTAGTATTAAACCATCCATTTTGTATATCCAATCCTGACCCATACCCAATTGATGTTCTTTGAAATAGATATTGGTCAAGTCATTCTGGAGCTTTCCTTGTTCCAAGATTCTGATACCATTGGAAACCCGCAGCCAGATCGTGGAGAAGGACCAAATTTGGAGCGACACTGGATAATACGTGTAAAATCAGCACTGATAAGCACATTAACACACAACAGTGGGGATTTATCCAACAAAGAATCGGAATATATCAAAACTAGGTAGCGCAACGACCAAAACGATGAACTGCCAAAAATATTCAACTGCGCGTGTGATCCATATCCGGTTTCAGCATCATACAACAAGCGACTGGGGACATGCGTTTCCATCAACCATTGGACAGACGGATAACTGTGACTGGAATGGGAGTAATCAACCGGCATGTTCCCACTTGTAAGGGCCATGGAGCTTGCTTTGCTGGATTTATTTGCAACCTGTTAAAGCATGTCTGTTCTTTTGATTAGATATCAAGCTAAACATCCCCTGAAACCATACTGGTGCATCATGAGCTTTGAGGTGTCCCTTTTCCTAAGACTCAACATACTACCAGCAACAGACCTCTATCTGCAGGCCTTTGTAGAACTGCCACTGTCTCGTGTATCTTCCCTACAGTACATTAGAAGAATATCTCTCAAAGTTTCCCAGTGAAACATATCGGTTATAATATGCTTCGCTTTGATACCCTTAAATATCCCTTGAAAACCACATGTTTCAAGTGGAGTAGGTCAATCCATGTATAAATGCTGAAGGTTCATCCGGAACCATTCACAAATGTGGCACCACTCCTCGTTACACTCCGTGTTTGCCAGTGAAAACTGGCACAGTTTTGGATCAAACTCCCCATGAAACCTCACGCAACACTCCTCATTTTCTGAACAGCCACCAACGTCCCAAGTGTCATTCCCAGAGGTTGAAGGAATTCACAGGAAGCCCCGATACCTGAAGGCAAAAACCAACATTCTATATAATGGTTGTCAGTCTGCAGGAAATGAAGGTTAATGAACTATTGGTTTCCTGTAGTTTTCCCCTAAAACCAATCGTTTCACCACCACCTCTCCTCGCAGCACGCAGGGCGCATCCACGGGCGGGTGAAGCAATACGCGGATGCACCTGATGGTGGAGGCTTTTGTCAGTTGGTATCATCCAAGTTTGTCCAAGGTTTGTGCACATGGCATGACTATCATGATCTATCATGACTTGTCTCTTCTGCTGCAGGTTGGTTTAATTCAGCTCACAGCTTTGAGTTTAGTGGTAATTTGCTAGTGATGTTACTACGTGTGGGAGATGTGGAAAACCCATCCCTGACGCACCGGGCGGGCCTTGCATGGCCATGCCGGCAGGCCTTGTGGAGGGGCGTCTCGCCATCAACGTCCTTGCTTCGACGGGGAAACACATAGGGGATATGGGATATTGGTGTTTCATGGTGTTTCTGAGATCATTGGCGACCCGAAAACCACCAACATACTATAGTGATTCACCCTTTCTTGGATATTGTTAAGTAGGGAAATGCCAATGGAGTACTGCAAATATGGGTAAGGCTGAAAAAAAATTGAAACAAAAGGCCGAAAGTTTAGTGATGTTTCCTCGCTAACACCAGGGGGTGGGAGTGAATCGTTGAGTGTTTCCCAAATAGCAGATAACTCTGCAACAAAATGGTGACATCTACGAACCCTTTGAATAGTCTACAATCCAGCTGGTGTTTTGGAAACTGGCGAATGGCCAGGGTCCCAAGGTTCCAGGAATTTGGACCTTCACACCATCAACTTGCTAAGGGGCCGGCGACATTTGCGAGGGACCCGGATCCAAAGTGTATACACCGAGTATAAACCCCTCAAAACTAACATGCCACCAACAACCGGGTAAGGAAAATGATGGAACCCAAACCCATATTCTCATCAAAAGCCTGCAATTGCACACCAGTCTATAAAATCTCACCGAATCAACATGACCGTGAAAAAATACCCGCAAAAGTTTGGCACCAATAGAATTCAACAAGTATTGACCCATAGGTTTTCAGGGGAACATGCCCCTGGTACACGATCCAAGGCGCGCTCAGCAAGGGATCGGCTCCCCGTCTCAAGAGCACTTCCACCTCGGCCAAACCCGAGGCGCATTTTGCCACAGGTGATCCCACCATTTTTGAAAAACTGAATATTTGATGAACCATGATGAACCCACATGGTGCCCACCTCGGCTTGGAAAGGTGTGGAATGAATTCTCTTTGACTTTTGTAATTGTGATCATTGCAGCTATCAATTTGCAGTGTACATGTGGATTAGTAGTTTTCTTTGATCTACTATACTGTATGCCATGGCACGCAAGGAGCTTCAATATCCTTCCATGTAAGGTTCGAGCTCACATGGTGACTGGATCAGCATCGCCACAGTTTCATGGGCCGTTCACTTCATCTTAGATTTGAATAAGGGATACCCAGAAACAATCCAGTACAGAAATGGATTCCCTGTATACTTTCTCAACAAATGATGGATTTTCCCTTGGGAAGAAGGAAAAAAAAACAACAACGCATCACCTGGAATAAACTCAGACCGCCCCTCATGCGACACAGGCCACACACTCGCTCTGTCCACATCCTGCGGCTACGTGTAAGGGCGTGGAGCCATCATCCACCAGCCGCAGATTGCAGTCGCAACCTGTGCCCGGAGTTGATGAGACTTGGTATGGTATGATGAATTCCAGGATAAACCATTGCAATCGAGTTCAACCGCTATATATATTTCCGTTTATACCAGTAGTACCGCACAAGGCGGTGGCGGAAGTTTCAAGAATAGGAAAACTATAGGAGAGGTTCGTTGCTGTGAATGATGAATGGCAGAGCGAACCCGTTGTAGTTGTAGTTGTAATGTAGTTGTAGTTGTAGTTGTATTTGTAGTGCAGTGCAGTGTAGTGTAGTGGTTAGTGTGGTTGTAGTTGTAGTTGTAGTTGTAGTTGTAGTTGTAGTTGTAGTTGTAGTTGTAGTTGTAGTTGTAGTTGTAGTTGTAGTTGTAGTTGTTGTAAGTGTTGTGCTTATTGTAGTTGTAGTTGTAGTTGTTGTAAGTGTTGTACTTGTTGTAGTTGTAGTTGTAGTTGTAGTTGTAGTTGTAGTTGTAGTTGTTGTGGTTGTAGTAGTTGTTGTAGTTGTAGTTGGCATGGAATTGAAGTTGTGGTTGAAGTTGTAGTTGTTGTAGTTGTAGTTGTAGTAGTTATAGTTGTTGTAGTTGTAGTTGTAGTTGTAGTTGTAGTTGTGATGTAGTTGTAGTTGTAGTTGTTGTAATTGTTGTTGTTGTTGTTGTTGTAAGTGTTGTAGTTGTTGTAGTTGTTGTAGTTGTAGTTGTAGTTGTTGTAGTTGTAGTTGTGATGTAGTTGTAGTTGTAGTTGAAGTTGTAGTTGTAGTTGTCATGTAGTTGTAGTTGTAGTTGTAGTTGTCATGTAGTTGTAGTTGTAGTTGTAGTTGTAGTTGTAGTCTTAGTTGTAGTTGTAGTTGTAGTTGTAGTAGTTGTTGTTGTTGTTGTTGTTGTTGTTGTGGTTGTGGCGTAGTCACATCCAAACTTCAAATATCGTCCCGAAACCCTCAGTTTCTAACACTTTTGACATGGAAATGTGCTTCGCGCCACAACAGCTTGCACGTTTTCGACATCGACTCGTCATCGAATCGTCAAAAAGTGCTCCGAACCCCTCACGTTTTTACGATTTTCACTTCCAAATGTGCTTCGCGCCACAGCGCCGTGCACTTTTTCGACNAAAAAGTGCTCCGAACCCCTCACGTTTTTACGATTTTCACTTCCAAATGTGCTTCGCGCCACAGCGCCGTGCACTTTTTCGACATCTCAACTTCCAAAAATGCTCTGAGGCTGACAGTTTTTAACACTTTTTACTTCCAAATGCGCTTCGCGCCACAGCGCCGTGCACTTTTTCGACATCTCAACTTCCAAAAATGCTCCGAGGCTGACAGTTTTTAACACTTTTTACTTCCAAATGTGCTTCGCGCCACAGCGCCGTGCACTTNTCTCAACTTCCAAAAATGCTCCGAGGCTGACAGTTTTTAACACTTTTTACTTCCAAATGTGCTTCGCGCCACAGCGCCGTGCACTTTTTCCACATCTCAACTTCCACAAGTGCTCCGAGGCTGACAGTTTTTGACACTTTTTACTTCCAAATGTGCTTCGCGCCACAGCGCCGTGCACTTTTTCCACATCGCAACTTCCAAAAGCGTTCCGAACCCGACAGTTTTTAACACTTTTTACTTCCAAATGTGCTTCGCGCCACAGCGCCGTGCACTTTTTCCACATCTCAACTTCCAAAAGTGCTCNTCTTCTGACTTTCTTCATCTTCTGACTTTCTTCATGGCTGTGCTTTTCCATCTGTCCATATTGTCGGAAGGTTTAGCTTCTAAACTTCCTTCGACTAGATAGATCGATATCTCTATGCTGTATATCGATATAGATAGGTAGATCGGTAGCTAGAATCATGTAAGCATAATGGATGCCATCCAGCATGGTTCATAGGGGTAGATCTCGCCACAAATGGGGACTTAAACGACAACAATGGGGTATACACCAGTAGGTATTTCCAACAAGTGTAGTGAAAATGACGATGAATCTTGGTCTATCCCAGCAAGTGGTAGGGATATTGGGACTCAAAGCAACCAAACAAGAATGGCGGCACCATCCAAACATGAGATGTCACCATATTTCATCAGCAAAGGTGGGACTTAAACCTATCCAAACTGTTAGGAAACCCTTCAGGAATGGGGGATGGCGCCTGAATCTAAGAGGTCAACCACTTCCTGCAGCAAGCCCTTCTTGCAGGCCATGAAGATGTCCACGGCCCGATGTTGCAAGCCTGGCGCATGCCAGCCATCATCCTATGATGTTTACATCTTATCCAGTTGGTGGATTTACCCAGGATCCAGGATGGAAACGTTTCAGGTATTTCAACGTGGGATGTACCTGCCGTATGTGTCGTCCTTATTCAGTCCTAAATGTCAGGCAACCTCCCAAGAAAATTGGTTTCTACACTTTAGCCATCAGCATGGGCTAAGCTGCTCAAACGACCCCCAGGATGCATCCCAGCATGGTGAAATCCTCTCGGATTTCTAGTGGAAATCGTTGGTGTCTGGTCACTGTCAGGGATAGATTGAACAAACCCATGAAATGGAGGTTTGAGCTGGTATAAACGGATAGAAACTAAATGCATAATTTAGATTTACTGATATACTGATATGGTTTTACATTTTTGAAAATTACCTACAATTCAGTTAGAAATGCCTCTCCATGGTCGTTCCTCCGCTGTACCCCCATCTGCGGCCGGAGAACGCGTGCACTTCTCGAGTAGCCACACCAAAGCCAACCTTTCAAACAGGGGGATGAGTGATCCCTTCCCCGCAATAGTAGGGGTCTCTTCTTTGGAGTATTTATTGTTATAATATGTTATAACTCATGTGGGAGGTTGTGGGAGATGGGATTATAGATGATTCATTGGATTTGTTTCAGGGAACATTTAGAGTATATTATAGACTATACAGGAAACCAATGCTTTTTAGAGCCCAAATATAATGGTGCAAGCAACGACAAATGGTGGTTCAATCGAAAAACCTGGTGGCTTAATCCTGGTTCTATGGTACCAAACTGGGATGATCAAACAAAAGTTCGGAAATGGCGACTCTCCGGGAACGGCTAACCAAAAAAGTGTAACTGTAACTAACCAAATATGCCTGATCCAACATATCTTGATACAACACCTTGGGATATACATGATACACAAATATACAAATTCATATGATATCAATTGATATCGTATGGTTGTCCCATGGGGAAAGTCCCATGATGAAAAAAAACAGTCACCGGACTGGGATGATCCCAAGTCAGGCAACTGGTCACATCGGCAGCATAAAAAACGGCCTTACACTGCATAAAAAGTCAGGTTTGTCTGAATATGTTATGCGATAGTCTTGCATTTGTAGCAAAAACCTGGCCAATTTCCACCGTTGAAACCAGAGTTTGCTCCGAGACTAGTCTGAGATCCCGAACAACCCAAGGAGCAATGCCCAGGTGGGCCAAAAGACTCTACTCAACCAACGACTGGACCGCTCAGGATGGATCCACCTGGATGTTGAAACCGAGTAGCGGCATGACGCACGGGTGAGAGATTTGGTAGCTAGAACGGGAAGATCACCAAGAGGAATGGCTAATCTTCTAGCATTTTCCAGCACAGAAGTGGATTTAAAAAACAATAACAGAAAAGATGGATATCACTTATTGCTCAACAAGTCTGTAAGACCATGTTGATAATGATGCTGGAAGTTAGGATCCATATCCATGGGGAGCAAGTTGGCAATAACCACCCCATAAGTGATATTTCATTCACCAGTCCTATCAAAATGGCACCAAACAACAAACTTTTAGCAACCCCTACCAAAGATTTTAAAAAGTAAATTCCTACTAATTCTATCTAATTCTTGATGGTAAATTGAACATGTTCGACCTTTTTGAGGCTTAGTACAACAGTAACTACACCTTAACCAGTTGCTGTACCTGGCCCTCGCACCGAGCGGCCACAGCAAGGGCAGCACCACGGCACTCTGACCACTGCGCAGCGCGCGCAAGAGGTTCGAGACTTGTCTGGCCTGGTTCCAGGTTAATAGTGGTGAACAATGGGTTAATACCGTAATGGGATAATAATGGTTGGTCGCAAGCAGATCAACAGGCAGGTTATAACTACCGGAAGAGGTGTCATCATGGAGGTTTATAGCAGGGAAAAAACATCCAACTAAATGGATCTGAATCTAAATAGGGGATTTCCCAGCAAACCATGTTTGAGATGTTTGAGTGTAGTACAAGAGCGTACTCACTATTAGCAAAGTTGGATTTTTGATATCTAAATCTATATATTTGTGTGCTGTGAAACGATTTGTTGGTCCTGGTTTTATCACCTTTACATGCATCTATATAAATCGAGATACTGCAACTTGTCAACCCAATTCTCCCATGTTTGCTTTCATGTGTTGCTGTTCATATCTCCGTATCGGAAACACCAATGTATTGACCTGTCGAGTGAGGCCCTGCTCGTCAATGAAGCGGCAGCAGTCGAAGACGTAGATTGACACGCCTTAGAGACATGGCGAATGGTAACCGGTTCAACTCACGGCTGCTTTACAAAGGAACCGTTTGGAGGATCAAACAGCATAACCATCCCCAGTGGGACCTTTTGGCACTCTTCAACTTGAAGCGAGTCATCCCAGGCAGGAGTCTACTGATCTAGTGGACTTGCCAGCCATGCTTCCTATCCACCTAGCAAGTGGGATCTTTTGCAATCCGGAAGGTTCAAAATCCATTAGCTGGCCGGAACCAACATTACCCCTTTGATCCCCTATGTTCGATTGTTGCCCTTCTACTTTTTTGAGGATGAAAGCATCCAAACTAGGGATCATTTAGGTTCCAGGTATACGAGCTCTCTCAGTGATGAAATGTCCTTGTCTTGGTCATCATGTCAAATAGCCATGTATCATCTATCAATGTAACGTTTGAAATTCAAAGAAAATGGCATTGACCAAGTAGCCCACCTCTGCATCAAAACCAAATCAAAACATATCAGCCGACGATCAAAAAAGAGCACCAGAAATTGCAGAATATTGGTGTCCCGCAGCCCCTAAATCAGGGGTGCTCCCAACATCCCATCAGTATAGTGGTAAATCACCAGTCTTCCCCCCCCCCCATTAGTGGCTATAATCTCCCACACAAATGGCTTGGAGCAACAAAGCCCCATCCGCATCCACGTCAACATGCCGAGGTACTGAGGATCAACACCAACCTGCGGCCAAGTGGAAGGTGCCACGATGACCATGGACTACTGGCGGCATTTTGGTTGCCTTACTTAGTCTTATTTGAGCCCGAAGCAGTTGAGACCACTTTGTTTACCCCCTAACCTCTGGCTTGTAGGTTGCCCCAAAATCTCATTGTTCAGAGTCAGAGAAACATCTTCCCCACTTCTTTCTGGTCATAAATTAGCGGTAAATCCCCATGTGTGGGCGAAGCTTTGTCATGCGACTTCTGGAGTTTCCCTTCAAAGCATGGCTAGTTTTTGATATTTCGCAAAAACCCTCAGGGTTTCGCTGCTTAGTTTGGGTTCCGAATTCTGGCAAAAAATATATACTAAAATTAAACAAACCCAGGAGGCTTCACCATTTACCGTGCCGGGTCCAACCCTGCTGCGCCTCGAACCGGGGGCCTGTTTGGCCGTGACGAAGCAGAGTGCTGCCGTGCTCAGGAGATAGTCCAAACACAGGTAGAGCACGGCCACCCAAACGTGAAACCTGCCGAGGTCTCCATGCCATGATTCTGGCAGAGTGATTGGGTGAAAATTTGGCCATGGCCGGTGATCTGCTCGACTTCCGCAGTCACAGGAAAAAGACCTGTTTCCGTCAAATGAAGGGAAACAAGATGGACAGCAAATTAAAAGGACATGTGACTGCGAGCCAGAACACTTGGGAGATGACATTGGCGACATGAAGAAGCGATACGGTAATATAGTTACGGTCTCTCAATCCATATCATATCTATTTATAATGTATTACAGCGGGCATCTGTGCTTGTTGCAACATGTTCATTCAAGGTCGTCCTACCCTTACAGAAAGCTTTCGCAGTTCCGTGTCATTTCAATACACCACACATCTCAAATTCAGCGTGTTTGTGAAGGGCCAATGGTGTAAGTGTTCAACGAGAAAACGTCATGAAAATTCAGACCAAAATTGCATTTGACATGAGTTGACATATTCAAATAAGAGGTCTCTGTCATTGATTGGATACAGCAAGATCAAGCATCAACCATTGGTGAACTGAAACAATTAGTCCTTGGTGCTTCGGGCCAAATTCATATATCAAGTGATTTTATGCTTCTCTATTGGAAGTCACTTGACTCTTCACATGGTCGCTGAACAAGCTAAGGGAAGTCGAAACTTGAACTTGCAGATGTGAACCATGTGCATATATCTAGACAATATATTTATATGTATTATATATTATACATAATATATTATAAATTATAAATTATATATTATATATTAAATATTATATAATATATAATATATATTATAATATATATATATATTATATTATATATAATATATATAATATATATATTATATATATTATATATATTATATATTATATATTATATATTATATATTATATATTATATATTATATATTATATATTATATATTATATATTANTATATATTATATATATTATATATATTATATATTATATATTATATATTATATATTATATATTATATATTATATATTATATATTATATATTATATATTATAGATTCTATATTATATATTATATATTATATATTATAGATTATATATTATATATTATATATTATAGATTATATATTATATATTTTATGTCATATATTACATATTACATATTATATATTATATATTGTACATTACACGTATACGCACATACTTTAATTGGATATAATCCCATCCAGGTTGCTGTAAAGAAGCATTTACGACTTGCAGTTGGAAGGGCGGTAGACATACCCCACTCGTTGGTCGCACTTCCCCTCCCGACCTGAGTGCTTCGGTCACCAGGAGCAACGTCAAGATGCGCAGAGCGATTTCACAGAGACGATAGGCGTAGTGCAGCACCTGCCATCTGCGGGAAGGATCTATTCCAGAAAAAACTGGCAGGAAAAGCGGTGGGTTGTTACACAGTGGGAAGCCCAGCAAAATCAAATCTGTGGGCCGTTCAAAGAAAAAGATCACTTTGAATAAAAAGTCTCCAACATCAGGAAATTCAGAAGATCCAGCGATTTTCGCTGTGCAGCAAGCTTAGTTCCCAAGGAGGACGGGCCGCCGAAGGGACATCAAGCTTTGTGAAGCAACTGTCAAACACTGAATATCATCATGGGTTTGCTTAAAATATGGGGTATACACCGAGACCAAACATGTTGATTTGAATAGGGAAAAGGCTGATATGATAAATCATTGGATCTTGAGTGCACTCCCATTTTTGGACAAATTACTATCATGGAACAGGGAGCACATTCACACACCGTACATTTCATAGCAACTTCAAATACCTTGATATACCTTGCAAAATGCATTTTCTGGATTTGTTTTAGGATACCACAACATGTTCTATCTCGTGATTCAGCCAAGATGCTTGAAATTGGAAGGGGAAGCCTTCAGATGTCAAGGTCTCATACTGTGCACCTCAGCATCAAAAGCAAGTTGCAGTGCTGGAGCTCTCGGGATTCTGAAACTCGGAAATGTCGGTAATGTCAGGAAATTGTTGAATCACCTACTTTTGGGGGGTCAAATACTTTGACCTCTGGACATTGGGGAGGAAAAAATGGAGAGCGCATACCCCAAGCTGCAGATCATCAACTTTGAAAGTTGGAACTTGTAGAGAGCCTTTCATTGCAGCGTTTGGGTATCCCCAGGTGGTGCACACTGTTCCCGAGCAGCAAGTTGAGTGCCCCACGGATCCACTTGGAAGCGTAGTAATCGAAGTTCACGGCTGCCTGGTACGGCCGTCTACTTGTGAGTAACCTTACCAGTAGGTACCCTGCAAAAGGTTGATGCTTACATAGCAGGAGTTTATCTTCTGCAAATGATGGGTTTCTTTATGCTGATTTCTAGAAGGATTTTGTATTCCTGAATTTAGGGCAATGAAAAATGACCTTCCAAACCAAGAGTTTCTCCCCCAGAATCAACCAGTTTTGTTTGTGCAAATGAAGCCCCTTGAAAATGAGGGTATACCCTGTATGGATAGGGTTCCTTGCATTTCCTCTATAGAAACATCGGTTCACCACCAACAAGTGATGTTTAGCGACCCAAGATGCATGGCTATATACTTCTTTGAGCTGGGTAGTATTCATCAGCACTTGCAAAGCTAGCCACTAGACTATCCTTCAAAGAGGCTTTGAAAATAAGGGAACCATGATATCAGGACCCCCTCCCTACATAGAGCTGATTCTATAGCCTTGAACGTGGCGTGGCAAGGCAGCGAAACGGATATCGGTGGCAACTTCCCCAGTCCCATTTGCATTAGTCGATCGGAGTAGGAATCGTTGGGTCTGAACCATGTTTCTCAACAACTTCAAGTCGCCAGAATTTGTCGTGTACAAGACTCATGCAACATTATAAGACCCCATTAAACCCCATTAAACTCCATTAGAACACCAGTTCACGGGTTTTAAAACGCCACTAAATTCCCATTAAACCCCATGTGGTTCAACATGTTCACTGGCTGAATCCCACCAGCACCATCCCAGGTCACCGGTGCCTGCAACACGTTCAGCAATGACAGGAAGGCCATGGACAGCAGCACGGAGAGTTCCAGCTCTGTATACACCAAACCTGGCTGCGAGGGATGTGAAAAAGTGTGGCTGCGTGGGAAAAGGTTGGTCTGAAAAGGGGTATCATTTATATATACATAGATCTACCTGTTTGTGTATATTTGTGTATATTTGTGTATATGTATATATACATGTATACACATGTATATATCATATATATTTGTAATGTAATGTAATGTAATGTAATGTAATGCAATACAACACAGTGTAATGTAGCGTAACACAATGTAAGGCAAGGTAAGGTAAGGTGAAGGTATACATGTATACATACATACAAGTACGGTATATACATGTGTAACTCTTATGTATATTTCATTTTATGTCTATGTATACGTATCTACATGTATCACACTAGACTATATGTACAGTAGATTACGTCACTTTTTATGCATATAATGTAGGGGCGTAAACTACTCAAAAGTATCCAAAGATTCCATACATACCTAAATTATATGAAATTATCCTAAATGGAAGATTGTATAGATATTGGTCGAGAATGTGTCATGACATATTGGAACAAACACATATATGGATCGAAAATCTAGACCCATTGGGGCCCACAGATGCGGTACTTACGCATCCAACTTCTGGGACCCTGTCTGTGTGTAGCTTCTGGATACCCTCTGGCAATCGAAACTGGCAATGAACATGTTCCCCTTGATACCCATCAGTGGATTGATGGGTATTTACCGTATTTACCATTGCCATGTTGGATTTCCGGATGGTATAACTCAATTTACACGGGAAAGTGCCAAAAGAAATCTTAGAGCAACACGATGAAGTAGCAATCTATGAATATCAATCATGTGGACATATGTGGACTATGATATTTCATCATAGATTGATATCCTACTAGATTTCACTACTATATAAATTTGGACCAACAAAGGCATAGCCAAATGATTGCATGGACCTGCAGCCAGGTCAGTGAAGTCGCCCCAGTGTCCGAGGGGCTTGTGGATGCATAGAGCAGCACAATGATGCGAGGCACATTGGTGACAAACATCACCTGGGTTTTTTAGGGGGCCCTCACGTCCCAAGTGAAGTTTCGGATGAATGGTTTAAGTGGATTTATATAATATATACATATCATTATTATTTTTATTTTATTGTTATGATTATGATTATTGTTCTTGTCATTATTATTATTGGTATTCAATGCATTGTCATAATTCCACATACAATTCGAAAGTTTGTATGTATATCACAATGATCAATGTAGCTACATACATCACCATATAATAGTTATGTCAACCAGTTGCCAGATATGTTTCTGGCGAACTTCAGGGATCGCCCAGGTTTTCTTCAAAAGCGGATAACACACGTGGAACGAATGTGAACGGATATATGGCGGTAATATGTATATATATATATATATATAATGATATGTGCGTTTGAAAAAACAACAATATCCAAACTCGATAACCATCAACAAGAAACTATCAAAGTTCATCCAAAACTACCCAGACCATATATTTGTCATTTCACTACATACTTGGTTTCACTGAGACTTCACCCAAGCTGTTACCCTCCACCCCCCCCACAACCATTGGTTGGATGCGTGCCCAATGTCTTCAAATTCCTGTCTGTGTTGGCAAAATCCCCGAAATCTTATATGGTTAAACCTCCCCGCAGGAATGTCAATGACAGAAATCAATCCAAGATTCATCAAGATTAAATTGAAATATGTTTGTTCACCCTTTGTTACCCCAATATTACCCTTCCATCGTTCTGTCCCAGCAGCATGACTGTCGAAGCGAGCACTTTCCACCACTTCCCCCGCAGGGGTTTCGATCTCGTCGACCAAAGAGGCTCGCATGCCGCGCTGCTTCCAACACTGCCGGGCACCTTGGGCGACACATTTGGAAGTCACCCAGGGCCCAAGAGATGGTGAGTGGGGGAAGCGATCGAGTGAGTGATGTTCAGCGATGGGGCATGATCCATATCATTATATATTATCTGCAAGCGATGGGGAGTGATGTTCTGTTTCTTGGGCCGCAGATGTTGATGGTTAATCCATCATTTCAGATGGAAACTAAAGAACATGTGGCAAACGTCAAACAATGCTGCAATATGCTGCAAACCTCCTATGAACCTCCTGTGATAGTCTGTTTAAAGGGCACAACTTGGTACCAACACACCCGCGAACATGACGATTTTCCACTTTAACTTGGCGATGACATTGGGGTAAAGCCTCATTTCGAGACAAGCCTAGCAGCAGCTTGAGCCCACATGGACATCAACATCGACCTGTTACCGGTGACACTGCGCAACTTCGCAGCTTCAAGCTACGCAAACACGGGAAGCATAGACTGCCCGTGGAAAGCTTGGTTTTTGGATGAAGCCACTGGGTGGCCACACTGTCACACAGTACACACATGTACACCCGTCACACTGTCTAACCCATACATTCTGGATCCGGGAGTTCAAACTAAAGGCATACCTGTGACTTCCAACAGCTGCCTTTTTATTGCTCTTTCAGGAAGGAATGCTTTTTCGTTCTGGCGGCACTAATTTCTGTCTTCGACCACTTTTTATGTTTTCCATGTTTTTTTTAATGTTTTTTCATGTTTGTTCCATAATGTTGATACCTTACAGATCTCTTTCAGATCGTGCAGCCTCACCATGGCTCTATCTTGAGATGTCTGGAGGGCAATTCTAGTTATAAACACCTGCAAGACATGTTTAAGAAATAGATCGTGCATAACATCATGTTGTATCACATCATGCAAGCATTATCCACTAGTATGTCAAGCTCACCCTCGAGCAATGGAGCCACGCCGATCATCCTTCAGTGCGCCCCTTTTTTCGACCTTGTCGTCTCAACATGCCTCTGGCCCCAGCTCCCCGCTAAAAGGCACCATGACCTTGGCAGGTACGATGATGGAAGCTGGTGGATCAGTGGTGGGGCATGTTGGGCCCACAAAAAAGGTTTGGTTCTAACAGTGATCCGCAACAGCCATTGGTGCTCAGCTTCTCTCATTTGGTGGTTTCACTGCTCCAGGGAGCCATGGGACTAGCTGAAGATTGGGAAGGCGAACAAATGTTGAGGAACCGTGGACGGGAAACCGGAACCATGACAGTTTGGCCTAGCAAAAAGTCCACTGCTGTACCATCCATGAAGGCGGCTGGCCTGGACAGTCGCTTGTTGGAGATAACTGCATCATGGTGGGTTTCAGTGTGCGACTCCCCATGCACCATTCCGATCGACTTGGTCCGAGATGAGGTGGGTACCAAATATTAAAAACCTTTGTTGTTATTTTTGGTGCTATCTTTCGTTGTTTCACTGTATTTTCAGAATTTGATTTCAACTGCCTACCATGGTGGTGTTGGATTTGGGTCCCAAAAAGTCTCCATGGATTCGGCTTATCCCTTCAGGTGAGCAAATTCAGGAAGCTTCTCTTCTTGGAGGAGGACGCGGCTGCAGCGGACTTCGATTCTTGGGGTGTAAAACCTCTCTTCAGCAGAATTCTTCGACGTTGGCTGGCCGGAGCCAGTGCGCCACGGGATTCTTAGCATGGATACTGTACTTCATCCATTTTTTCCCCAAGACAAATTTTGATGATGACCTCACAAACTTTCATAATGTTTTGATTTTCCCTGCTTGGTTAAATGACCCTTCCGTCGCCAGCCACCAGCCCTGCTGCTTCTCAGGACCCAGCCTTGGCTGAAGTTTGGAACGTTCTCAACTTCGCCTGGACCGTGCCGGACAATAATGATGGCTTGGTTGATCATGAGGAGGATGGGTCGGATGCTCCTCCATTGCTGGCTCTTGAAGATGGGGAGCTTGATGATGATGATGAAGGGGACCATGGGAATGGAGCATTGGACAGTGATGGGCATCATGATCGTGGCGATGACCATGATGATGACGGGTCAGCGTCCATTACCACCACTCAGCCAGAGCAGTGCCGTGAAGATGGCTCATTTGACACCCAAGCCATGGACTCCAAAGTCATGGACTCCCAAATCATGGACTCCGAAGTGTTGGATTCCCAATGCTTCAACTCGGAAGTTGAGATCCCATCCGATGAGTACTACTTATCAATGCAGTGCGACAGCCAAGTTGGCACTGGGAAGACTGCTGAGGATGTTTGTGGCCAACCTCCTCTTACCACTGAACCATGAATGATGACATGGCTCTTACCACTGAACCGGTGCCCGATTGTCTCAATGACGGCTACATGGCTGAACCAGTGATTCAGATGGGGTGTTACAACTGTAAATCCAAAAAATATCAATTCGATCATTGGCTGGTTTAATTTTTCTGAAATAACTCATTCAAAGAAATTCAAAGCACATCTCAATATTATTTGATCCAGGGAAAATCTCAGATGAGCAGAGCTCATGTTTCAATCATTATTGATGGCCGTTTTGGACCATAGCCAATCCACCATTTCCCATCAGGTGGAGAATGGAGATGAATAACCTGTTTCGATTGAAAAGCTCTGCAAACATCGATGGCAACTTGGACAGATTTTCGAGTATCCTTGTTTTATATATGTGTTTTATTTGTTTTCTATATTGTATGGAGATCTTAATTGTTTTCTTAGAGTTTTTGTTTGGAGATCTTAGTTGGCCATAAGGCCCCGCTGAGAATGTCGATGCAGTTACCACTTTGCAGTATGACCTCCCTGACGTTGCAGCCCCTGGCATTGCGGAAGGCGAAGCCATCTCAGTCGAGGACAGTTACACCATGCAACTTTTCCATCTTTTTCCAACAATCATGACAGTGATGGGATGTTATCTGTTATCATGATACACATTTCCCATTTTCCAACAATGATAACAAGTTATCATGATTATTTTTCCGATTTACCAACAATCATGATCATGATAACATGTTATCCTGATAAACTGCTGCCATCTTTATCCCAACCATGATCTTGATAACATGTTATCATGATAACATGTTGAGCCCCAAAGTTCATAGTCCAATCAAGGGCTGGCATCACCCAGGAGTCTCCTGCCAAACTTGAGCCTGCTCAGCCTGCGCCTTTGGAACCCAGCTTGGAGGTGAGTGGTGGTGAGCCGCCAGCCCCATGTCCGGATGGGCCAGCCTCGTCGAAGCCGCCCACCGTTGACAAGAATCCTGCAGCCAGTGAGCTGGTGAGCTGGATCTTTTGAGCACTGAGGCGCTTCCCAGTGACAACTCGTTCAAGTGTAATCATGCATGAGCAATTTCAGGTCTGATAGTCTGATCTGTCTTTTTTCAAAAGATACTTGCTATGATCAATACACACCGTTACATACCATCATCAAGTCCCTTGGCAAGTTTGTCTCTCTCTGGGAGCGGCACTTCAGCGCGGTTTTTGAAGAAGATTCCCCTTGGACACGGCAGCCGCTGAAAGTGTTTGAATCAAGTTTTCGTTGCGTTCACGGCCGGCACTCCAAACAAGAACCCCCGATTCTGAGGTTCTGGCGCTGCAGAAGGCTTGCCACAGCATGTCTTTTGCTTGCTGGATCTCGTTCTCCAGCTGTCTCTTCTCCCTTTCCCTTTCCTCTTCTCTTCTTCTTTCCTCCGCCCTTTCCCTCTGCCTCTCCTCTTCTCTGCGTCTTTCCTCCGCCCTTTCCCTTTCCCTTTCCTCTTCTCTACTTCTTTCCTCCGCCTTTTCCCTCTGCCTTTCCTTCTCTCGCTGCCTTTCCTCCGCCCTTTCCCTTTCTCTTTCCTCTTCTCTTCTTCTTTCCTCCGCCTTTTCCCTCTGCCTTTCCTTCTCTCGCTGCCTTTCCTCCGCTTCCCTCTGCCTTTCCTCTTCTCGACTTCTTTCCTCCGCCTTTTCCCTCTCCCTTTCCTTCTCTCGCTGCCTTTCCTCCTCCTTCTCTCTCCTTTCCTTATGTTGCCATCATCGCAGCATCATCACATCAGATGATGGGTCATTGGAGGGATGATCGGTGGTGGACTGGGGTCTGTGGTTGATGATAATGAAGATTATGTATGATGATGGTGATGACCGAGATGAAGATCATGATGAAGATGATTCCTGTGTTTGCTGCCACAGTGACGCTGATTTTAGTGCGATGTTCATGCATGTATGCACGGTGATCATGGCAAGGACGATATTGGTAATTAATGATGATCCATCATGGTGGCAGTGGTTGTGATTTCAGGTGATCATACTGATGGTGATCCTGCATCATGATGATACATGGTGTTACACATGATAACGATGATCAAAAAGGATACCAGAAAAGCACTCGCACAGTTTTTGTCCCAAACGCTCGAAACGTTCAGTTTTGCACAAAAGACCCCAAAAACCAGTACAAACGCAAACGCTCAAAATAAACCAGGAAAACGAATCTCCAGGATGAGTCAATGATTATATTGATGTTGGACTCATGCCACGCGATATGACGCACAAGTTTCGCGAGATTTATGAATCGATGATGTCAGAAACCTGCTGCAAGGTGGTTTAGATAAATTTGATGCATCCCCTCACATCCAAACGATCATTTTTTAGTGCAACCGATGTGCTCCCAACAACGTTTGCCAGATGACACCTCCCTTGGCTGGCCAGCCTTAGATGAAGTTTCAGCTTGTGCCGGCCTGGGGGCGGGCAAGTTGGTGTAGGCCACAATGGTCAGGAGAATGCGAAATCACTCCATCAACCAGCAGCACACGCAAACAAACAAATCTAGTCGTCTACCTGCCGACCTCTCTATCTATCTGCAGTATCTACCTGCCTTTTCTGTGCCATGGGTGTACCGCAACACAGCCATACAAATTGACTGTGCATTGGCAGTAGCATGGATTTGCTGACCGGTTTGAACGGCATCAATTAACTTTTTCGAGTGATCCCCGCCATGGCCTCTATATGGAAACATATTCTTTGTGACATCTGGTATGCATTCTGGCATTTTATCTAGCATGTATTCCGGCATGTTATCTGGCATAGACTCTGGCATTTTATATGACATTGTATCTGGCACCTATTCTGGCATCTTACCTGGCGCACATTCTAGCATTTTATCTGGCATGCATTCTGGAATCTTAGCTGGCATGAGATCTGGTATGCATTCTGGCATTCTATACTGGCAAATATTTTGGCATTCTATCTGTTTTATCTGGCATTTTCTCTGGCATACATTCTGTCATGTTGTTTGGCACTGTATCTGGCATACATTCTGGCACATATTTTGGCAGCCTGGCCGTTGAGGCCCAGAGGTGCCCACGGAGATCGGACGTTGCCCGCTGTGATTGCAAGCTGGCAGAGGACGCGGAGGAGAAGAGGAGGAGTTATAAAAAACAGTTTCAAACTTTTGCACCTCATGGTTTTGGTGGAAGCCTTTGGGGGAAAATGCCTGGGACGCCTCTGAGACACCAGACTAGTAAGGAGACGGGCTTAATAGTTTTGACTTGGAACCATGCAGAATCCTGATCGTTGCTCCCAATTTTTTGTGTGTGGGAATTGTGTCTAGCCCCATGAGTTTCTACCAGACTGCAATGGGGGTTTTTGCAAGTAGGCCTTCTACTCCGCAAAGCAACTTCCAAGAAAGGCGAACGTCAGCAGCGCCTCGTCCTCAAGATCATGCCGATGACGCCCCCCTTGGCATTCCTTCCAACCTTGTTCGGCGCAAAGGGTCTTCATCAGATCACCAGGTGTTCAGATGTATCAACCTTGGCACCGTATAAAATCAACATAGGTGGATATACCATTCGGTGCAAGGGGTTCTTTGTATCTTACAGGGCGCATCCACAGGTGCACGCAGCCTGTAACATCACTTGCTAAATGGCTTTGCAAAAAAACAGCGTGTTTTATGTGACGGCTGCGGCGGGGACAGAACAACGGACATGAGCCGTCGGTTAGGGTGGACAATCGTCAGAAAAACATGACACGTTCCCTCCATTTCTCCAGTTTCCGCTGTGGTTCCCGGCGGGGTTCTTCTTCTGGCCTGTGTCCTTCTCCTGGCCGAGGGACTTGGGTAGGAATTGGTACGGTGCGGCGCTCACAAAAACAACGGTTAGACGCAAAGAGCCACAACCAAACACAAACCTGTATAAAGCTAACTGGCCTGCTGTTATCGAAGTCAAATAGTCAACTCTGATGTTTTAAGAAATTAGATCTGCCTTTGACCGAACGGTCGTGATTGGGATAATATGATCATAAGAACAGGCCATAGAAATCAAACAGCCAAAGTGAGAATCTCACCCAGTCTTGATCGGTGGGATCCACGACATTATCTGTGATTAGATTATGGTCTTTAGCCATCATCATCATCATCATCATCATCGTCATCATCATCATCATCATCATCATCATCATCTTGATCATCAATATTCTATTTAGCGCCATGATGGCAGAATCATCATCAACATTGATCAGAATCATCATGTCATCATCATAAATAACACACATTATGTTATAATTATCATATCACCCGTGCCGCGGAGTGCAGCCGGCGGCATCCGGCGGCAGCTGGAGCGGTTGGAGATGTAGAGCCGGACGCCTCAGATGCCGGCGTGACCGCGTGACCAGATCCACTGATCACATGATCAGAACATTCTTATGACCCATGGGACCCACGCTCATCATCATTCATCATATTCGTCATCATCGTGCTGGTTGTTGGATAAAGCCCGAGGATGGTCGGATTGAAAGCTGTCCCTTACTATATGAGCAAGACCGATGAGCCCCTGCGGAAACGATTAAAGGATTTGTACAATCCGGAGATCCTTTCCAAAAATTGCCGGAAGTTCAAAGGTTTCTTGGATGTTGATTGTCAAGTTGATGAATTGCATATGCAGTGACAATGACTGAAAACAGCAATTTCAGTAGCACATGATGTTGTTTTCTCGATCATGGTGACTCCAAGTTTTTGACCAAGGTATCCGTCAGCTAATCCACATCCTTGGATCTGGATTCCCTTGCCAACCCTACTCGGCTATTGGTTTCAGAAAGGGTGCGAAGGACAAAAGAGCTAAGGTGGCCAAATCTGATACTAGCCTGCATCGATCATGAGTGACCGATGTCTTCATATTGGGGTTCAAAAAATTGTGAAATGCGAAACCAATCATTTATCATCACGTCACTAAGGTAGTTCGTCGCATCCGACGATGGCTCCCACATACTTTCATTCTGGAGAACGTGAAGGGTTTGACATATAAACGAAATTCAAAGTTCTTCAAGAAGATGCTGAACATGTTTCTGGTTCGCATTTGGAACTTGCTTCAGATGATCATTCGTTCATTCACTTTGATCCGAGAATCAAAACTGGCTAGGATCTGAAGATGGACATTACGATGCCCACTGCAAGGTGGCCATTTGAATGTGTTTCAGTTCCAATTTTGTGAATACCTACCCCGCAATTTGGAGGTCATGGACGCCCTCGGGTATGCGGCGTTGCCTCAACGACGTGAACGTCTGTGGATCGTTGGGACCAACAAGAATGCCACGAAGCGTGCCTCGGTCGGTTTGGGAGGAAGGTCCACCCGATGTAATACATGTATATCACAGGATGTTCTAATGCAACATGCATAAGCCCTGATCATACCATTAGAACAGTGTAGCAACGAATAATCATGTGACAACAATGCAACATGAATGAAGCATGCGCAGGCATATGCGAAGCACAGTAACATCATTTTATTTGATTGATCAATCTGGATGTTTGTTCATGCATGTAGCAATTCACATCTATCCTGCCATTGGACGACGATGATACCCAAATAGTCCCAAAATCAGTGTATGTTTCACAGTGATGTTTGAGGGTAAGACCGACCAAAAAAGGCTTTCACTCTTGAAATGAAAAATGTCATCACACCCGGTGAGCGGATGAGAACTCAAGTTACTTAAATGACGACAATCATCACCATAACTGACCACTCATTGGGATATCAACACACTCAGCCGATCCAAGGCAGATTTCGGCAAAGTGAAGCTGAGCACTTTCTCAGGGAGGACAGAACAGTTCATTGTTTCGAAAACAAATTTCATGCCTCCTGAAAATGTCATTTGACATTTTGAAAATGATGACATTTTGGGTGCCTAAGCCCGCAAAAAAGCGCCTAACGCAGGAAAAGCAAAGAGTACCAGTTTCCAAAGACACCCTCGGGACGGAAACGGCTGGCAACTGGATTGAAGAAAGTCTGCGCTCAAGATGGTGACATCGATGACCGTTGGACACTTGGTGATCGAATGAATGATGTTCTAGATGATCGCTGCACGCTTGGGACTGCATCATCATCATCATCAGCAGCAGCAGCATCATCATCATCATCATCACCATCCTCATCATCATTGTCGTCATCATCATCACCACCATCATCATCATCATCATCATCATCGACATCATCATCATCATCATTGACATCGTCATCATCATCATCATCATCACCATCGTAATCATCGTCATCATCATCATCTTTGACACCATCATCATTGACATCGTCATCATCTTTATCATCATTTTTGACACCATCTTCATTGACATTGTCATCATCATTATCATCATCATCATGATTGACACCATCATCATCATCATCATCATCATCATCATCATTGTCGTCATCATCATCATCTTTGACACCATCTTCATTGACATCGTCATCATCTTTATCATCATCATCATTGACATCATCATCATCATCATCATCATCATCAGAATCATCATCATCATCGACATCATCATCATCATCATCATTGACATCGTCACCAGCATCATCATCATCGGCATCGTCATCATCATCACCACCATCGACATCATCATCATCATCATCACCACCATCATCATCATCATCGACATCATCATCATCATCACCACCATCATCATCATCATCATCGACATCATCATCATCACCACCATCGACATCATCATCATCACCACCATCAACATCATCATCATCATCATCATGGACATCATCATCATCACCACCATCGACATCATCATCATCATCATCATCATCGACATCATCATCATCATCATCATCGACACCATCATCATCATCATCATCATCATCATCATCATCGACATCGTCATCATCATCATCATCATCGACATCGTCATCATCATAATCATCATCATCGACATCATCATGGTCATCACCATCACCGACATCATCATCATCATCATCATCATCATCATCATCATCATCGACATCGTCATCATCGACATCGTCATCATCGACATCGTCATCATCATCATCATCATCATCATCATCATCATCATCGACATCATCATCATCATCATCATCATCATCATCATCATCATCGACATCATCATCATCATCATCATCGACATCATCATTATCATCATTATCATCATCATTGACATCATCATCATCACCGATATCATCATCATCATCATCATCATCATCACCACCATTTTAACTGTCATCATTTATCTTACTTGTTTACGCTGAGCCCGATCCCGTCATTCTGCTCCTAACACACACCCTGATCATTGAGGATCATCGACTGCGCAGCGAGCGCGAAGTTTCAAGGCAAGCCCACGTATGAGCTGTTTCTTGGCTCAGCCGTAGACGCCGTGCTCTCATTCAAGTTCACGAGGGTTTGGATAGTGGGACGCACGCTCTTTGAGTCGCGCCAGACCCCGCCATCAAATAGTTGTACTTGGCATCTACGAGGTGGGTGAACAGTTTCTTCATCTTTTGCTCGGATCCACTGGTCCAGCTGCATTCTTTGATTGTCATCCGATCACTCAAGTAGCCATCACCAAATCACATCCTTTAATATACAAATCTGTTCAATGCCAATGATCCAATGATCCAAATCTACTTCACGGATTTACGGTCCAATGTTTTTCACTTGTCTCCCTGCTGCAGTCTCCTTGCTCAGGTCCCCCTGCTTGACGCGCGCTCGTGGGGAAAGCAGATCTTTTTGGATCACCAGTCACCGGCGATTTATGAACTTGAAAGAGACTTGGCAGAATACAATTTTCAAATCATTTTTGGATCATCAGTCATCTTTGACATTGATATTTCTTGGGACATTCATTATGGATCCTCCTTTTTGATCCAGGGGTGGAATGCGTTGGACCCTCACGACCTCACCGCCTCCCAGCTGGGATGTGCACTTGGCAATGCATGGCCAGTGCCGTTGGCTTCCCGGATCGTTGAGTTGAGCCGATGGATTGGGACTTAGCTGTGGATCCGATGGTGGATCCGGATGCAAAAAATTGATCGCGTCGCGTTGCGGCGTTGCGCTTGGGTTTGGTCATGTTCGGATAAAACCAAAATCACAATGACGATCAGATCAACAATTCTTGACCTGCCCATGAGATCCCCAGAACGATGATCCCCATGATGATGAATGTGATGTTGGTGATCATGATGATGATGATGATGATGATGATGAGGATGATGGTGCTGCCTGCTTCCCATCTGAGGCCCCTGGCGGGCTCTCTCCACCGCTCGTGGCTGCGCCGCCGGCAGCGGCAGGTAGGATAGGAATAGAATACTTTGGTGCACATGTATGCGCATGCCCTTCTTTTGGCGGCAAAGCGCACCTCTCAGCTGGTTCAAGCCAGTCAGGCCTGTGCTGCCACATCATTTGTA
>BGPT01001190.1:266030-279536 GCA_003297045.1 Symbiodinium sp. clade C Y103 | reverse complement strand
GCATGCCCTTCTTTTGGCGGCAAAGCGCACCTCTCAGCTGGTTCAAGCCAGTCAGGCCTGTGCTGCCACATCATTTGTATGGCCATGCCTTTCCGGCCCATCTTCAGGTGTAGTGAGGCTTTGGGTCTGTGGTCGCCATTTTTCGGGATATTCCACTCACCGCTCCTCCGTCATGCAAATACCTCTGAACTGCGGAAGAAGTCCATCGTCCGGCTCGCTTCACCATCTCTATGTCTGCCGTTGATTGAAAAAGGGCAGTGGCACCTCCTATCCTCAAGCTGTGGCTCAAGAATCTGCCTGGCGGCAGGCCTACCGCCGTTGCGGCTCTTTGCAACAAGTGTTGCACCTCAATTCTTTTCAGCACCCTGCCTGATGCCCATCTAAACAACGGTTTTCTGTGCTCACTGTGTCCTTCCTCAAACCTCAAAGGCCAACTTCTCCTCATGCGCTCCATAGCTTCAACCGGGCACAGATGCCTTCGCCCAGTTGCCTCCAGCATCTTTGTGGTACCAAAGGCCAATTGGTCGACCTTGGTCTTTCTGAACTGCAGTGAAATTTCCGTTGCTTCTCCCGGCAGCGCTCGTCTTCCAAGGTGAGACAACCTAATGTCGCACCCTCTGACAATCATCTCCTCATCCACCCCGTTGGAGTCGGCAAACTCTTTGGCCCGCAGCATATAGAACCAAGCTAACTGCAAAGCGGCCATGATCATTGTCGAGTCCGCCCACGTAGTGTTGCCCATCTCGTTTTCCAACGGGTCAATGAGCTGAGTGCCCAGCCACTCCAGCATCTCCGGAGTAACTCCCAACCTTCTCGGCCGCCGTGATGTAGTCTTCCGGTCCAGGGCATTGACCAAAATCCAAATTCTGTACATCTTTTCCGTAGGATCGCCTCGACCTGTTTTCTTGTGCGCAGCTTTGATGGCAAACAAATGTTGTCGAATGGTGTTTGGCGAAGCTCCGAGCCATCCGAGGTACCCCACATAGGCCAACACCTTGTTCTCTTGCTCCACAGGGTCTTCATGTCGATTCAAAAACTCGTCACTCCACTCCTGCCGTCTGGCCCAGGCACACCATTTTTGCCATGCACTGTCATACGCTTTCTGGCTCTTGTCTCCTGCAAGATTCTCCTCAAGCCACTCATCCACTCTATCCTTGACATCTCCATGGAAAGGCAGGACTGCTAAGCCAATCTGCCCAATGACTTGTGTTCCCACCTTCTCTGCAACCTCCTCTGGGGTTTTCTTCCTCTTTGCTCCTGCCTTTCTTGGCAGTTCATCCTCATCCTGGCTGTCCTCTTCATCCAAGCCTCTGGCCATCTCCATACCTTACGTTCCTCACAGCTCGCCCCCCCTGCCTTGGTTCCCAAGCATGCATACAGAGGGGGTGACCTTCTAAACTCACCTCTTCTCCACCTCCGAAACCAGACCAGCATTTGTGCAAGCGCTTCGGCTCCCACTTCATCCGCACACATTCCTGCTTTGACATCGTCCCTTAGGAAAGACTCCATGCGGTTGGCCATCAAGTGCCCCGCCACGACCAAAAGGTTTGCTGCTGTGTGACGCCCAGTGGCCCTGGTGCCCTCAACGAGAGCCTCCTCCACTGTCAGTCCCACCTGCTTTAACTCCTCTGTTGTCCTGCCCTGCAACCTCCATAGCTCCTCTGCACTGAGTCTCCTCAAATGTCCACCTGGTCCTCGTCGGTCAAAAACAAACGTGTCCTCCATTTGACGCCGCTGCTCATCAAACAAAGGCCACCGGCCCGGTCCTCCAAGGTTGTAGATCACCTCACGCTCTCCATCCTCAGACCACCAAACATGCCCTGCCGGTTGAGGAAGCATCCTTTCCCTTGGAATCCCGCTCTCAACCTCAAGCCTGTCCGGTTTTGTCCACTTGTCATCCTCCGGTTCCAGGGGTTTCAGCACACTCACCATCGAAGTAGGGGCTCCCATCCTCACAAGGCTGCTAGCCCACTCATCTGGTAATGGCCCACCGCAGTCGAAAACCAAACACTGTCTTCGTCTGGCCAGTGCTTCCCCATGTTCAGTAGTCACATACTCGATCAGCCCATAGCCCCAACCCTCTCGTTGGCAGCGTTTTTCTCCAAGTTCCCAGGGGACATTTCGGGGTCCTTCAACAAGGCCGACCCAGGCATGCTCCTCTTTGCTAAACTCCAGCATCTTTGACAATGCTCGGCCTTGGCTGTCCGCACCCAAACTGGCACAGACCACGGTGGGCCCTCCTTTGTGGCCCTGCATGATTGCCCCCAAACGGGCCGCCTCTGCGAGGAAATCTTTCAGCTTGCGACCTCCTGGGCTCCACTCCAAAACTCGAATTGAAGGCCACGGCACTGAAATCTCCTTCAAAAGTTGCCGCTTGGCACGCCTCTCCTTGATCTGCAAAAGAGATTGTCGGTCCGCTTCGTCCTCACAGTACAGGAAGCAAGGTCCAAACCTCTCTGTGTCCACAAGCGCCTGCTCAATCTCCTGGCCGACCTCAACCTCCGTGAGCTGCTTCTCCTCGATGAACTTGTGGTACTCATCCTCAGAGCATCGGGTCACAAAATCGGCGTCGATGTTGTGGTATGTGCGCCACCACCCCGCCAGCAGCGTGAAGCCAAAGCGCATTTCGGCCATATTCAGCACACGGATCAAAACTCTTCCACCTCTGGTCCGACTTCTTCTGGTCTGGATCCAACTCCTCACCACGGTATTATCACCTCCGTAGATGATGACATGATTTGCCCAGGTTCTCCCCATCCGACTTGCGAAAGCAACGATGGACATCATTTCACCTAAATGAATGGCAAGCTCCTCAGCATCATCTGAAGTCTCCTCATCTGTGAGCGCCCTCTGCGCCCAGGCCTTCAACATCTTGGTGCCCAAGCGAAAGACCACCCGATTCGTCCAGTCAATGGCTCCCACCATAGTTGGAGTGGCATCTGAAGTCACCCATGCCACTGCTTCCCATTCTCCAGGAAGACTCAACCGTTCCGTAGGTGTCAACATGCTTCTCAGGCCCGTACAAAAACGACCTTCCCATCGGTCGGTCTGGGCGCTCAGCCATCTGCAGACTTCAAACAATTCCCAAAGATCCTCCCATCTCCTCTCGGTCTCCCACAAAGGTTAACCTTCTCCTCGTAGCCTGGGTTTGATCACAGCCTGCCCATCAAGGCCCCCAAGGAAGTGGTCTGCTGCTTTGAGTTCGTTCTCCAACCCTTTGATCACCGCCGACCATCCCGTCAAAATTCCACGGAATTGTTGTAGTTGTCGCAAAGTCAAAGTCTGGTTGCCGAAGTCAAACTCACTTCCAGTCATCAGAACTGCTCCTTTTTGTATACGCTTCTCCGGCAAAAAGGCCTTCTCCTCCTCTGTGTCCATGATGACTCCCCAAATTGTTTGGGAACACTTGAAGGCACCCTCTATGGCATCCTTCTCCTGGTTGACCGCCTTGGAGCCCAACATCTTCACGACCCCATCCTCAAAAACCTCTGCACTAACCCAGGGTCTGAAGCCCACCCAGGGTTCAACCAGGACGCAATCGTCCACCAACACCTTGGAGTCAAAACCTGAAGCTCCATCTCGTCGACTTTGTTGTGGTCGATGGGCTCGATGAAACTCCTCCGTAGCACGCCCCCAAGCCGTCCATTCACCAGGGGACCCTGAAAACCCAAAACTGCTGACCAAGTAAATCACCGTGATCTCATCCTTGACTGGTCTAGGCCCCTCATACTGCTCACCATTCTCAAAGGCTCGTCCAGGCACCCAAGGGAGGTCCGCCGCAAACAGCTCAACATCCGCTGGGTCCACCCATAGGAGGCGGAAAGCCCCTGCAATGTCCTTCTTGGCCAACAAAACTGGGAGCCCTGGATTGCGCCCCTTTGCCCACAGAATCCGCTTGGCAACCTGAGCATGAGTCGGTTGCAAGGCAGGAGGATGAAGGTACTTGGTGGTGCCGTAATTGATGGCTCTTTGGTCATGAACCACCCTCATCTCCTTGCTCAACGTACGATCAGGCAACATTTTTGCCACTGCCTCGAAAGGTGAAGACATTGTCCCTGTCAATTCTGGGAGGGAACCGTCGACCACTAACACTCTGTGTTTCTTCACATCTTTGGACACTTGGTGATAAACCTGGTCCACATTTCTCCTTGCATTGGGGTGCAACTTTGCAAACGTCCTGGACCGTACCCCTTGGAATCGTGCTGCCATCCCATGCCTCCTCACTTCACGCAAGTAAGCCAGGTGGTCTGGATTGAGGATCTCATCAAAACTCGTGGTCTTCGATGCCCTTCAAATTCATGAGGTCGCGCTCCTCACGGACTTGCCACAACGCTTCTGCAGCCTCCTTGACTCCTCCAGCACTCCTCACCAACTGATTGCCTGCACGGACTATCGCAGCCCAGCCCTCTGCTGTGTTGCAAAAGTCCTTCTCCACTACCTCGGTGTAGATCTCTGCCAGCTGATGAGTGGTTTTATCACGTGGCCCAGTTCCAGAATTCAGTTCAGAACGAAGTTGTCCACCAAGAGTCTGACTGTCCCCTTGGCCTCGAACTTCTCCACCAGCACGTGTTCCACCATCTCCATGATCATGCTCACCATTGACCTCAGCTTGATTCGGTCCTCCTTGCACTCCCCCTGAACCATCTGCTTGGTGCGGTCCATCTTCCGTCCCAAACTCATCCTCCATGGTGGGGGTGTCGTTCGAAGGTTCCCCTCCACCGGTGTGGGTGGCATCACTATCTTCGTCCTCATCACTGCCTCGAAAAACATGTTCCTGAGGAGTAGCATTGCCCTGCAAAGTGAAGACGGTGTGTCCGGTCCATTCTCCATAACCCACATCGACCTCTCCTTCAGACCTCCAGTCATCATCGATGACCACCCTCACACCCCTGGCCGTGTGGAGGATGGTCCTCCTCTCATTTCGAAGTTGGCCCAGGTCAAAAGGCAGCCCTATCTGCGCCGGGACATACAACCTTCTCCTTGGTTCATGATGCACTCGATAAAGCCAGCATCGATCTCTATCGTTGACCCATCTGTCTTCCCGTGCAGCAACTTCATGACCCTCCTCTTGACCTTCTTGCCTGCCACCAGCTCCTCTGGGGTCGGCCGAACCACTCCTTGGTTGGGGTTCTTCCCAAACACCCCTCAAGGGTGCATCTTCTTCTTCCTCATCAAAGCTTCCATCACCCCGCTCACTTTCCCCGTCTTCAAGACCAGGGTTTCGATTCTCTGCATCCTCAGCCTCGGGATCTCTGTCCCTCCTCTCGCCCTCTTCATCCTCAACCTCGGGAACTCTGTCCCTCCTCTCGCCATCTGCATCCTCAGCCTCGGGATCTCTGTCCCTCCTCTCGCCCTCTGCATCCTCAACCTCGGGATCTCTGTCCCTCCTCTCGCCCTCTGCAGCCTCAGCCTCGGGATCTCTGTCCCTCCTCTCATCCTCGGGATCTCTGTCCCTCCTCTCGCCCCCTGCAGCCTCATCCTCGGGATCTCTGTCCCTCCTCTCGCCCATTGTACCATCAGCCTCGGGAACTCTGTCCCTCCTCTCTTGATGCTCACTCTTCGCCCTTTTCTTGGGAGGTTCCTCTTCATCCTCTCGGTCTCCCCCTGCATGGAGATCCAAGTCGTGTGGTAAAACCAGGCCCCCCCCAAAGAAGATTGCAAAACAGCAACCACTGCTGTGACAAAGGCATGAGCATAAGCTCCAGCTTCCGTACATCTGGTGATTTGGGATCCTTCACGACAACCTTGTAGAGGTACATGACGATGATGTGGTGAAACACCAGGGCAGCAGCGACTCAAAAGGCGTCGCAGAGGTGAATGTTTTGGGAACACCATCCGAGTGCGGTGGATGTAGTAGCAGTTGTCCTGGTCGGGAGGGCCCAGACCCCATGCACACATGGGGAACTCAAGCCAATCAACATCCTCTCCTGCGCTTCCATGCAGGTAAATCCCATTGCTTTGGGTACCGACCACTGGAAGCCGAGGACTCAGCAATCGGAAAAGCCCCATGATCCAACGCAGTCTCAAAGGTGTCCGCCGCAAAGTTGGAAAGGTTATTGCCAGTAGCTTCCGTAGAAGCCAAGGGTCCTTCTCCTGTGCCTTCAGGTTGTGTGAATGTTCGGGACCCTCCATTCTGAATCTGCCAATCGCAGTAGCTGGTGCATGGCGCAGCAATCCACCAAACATTGGCTGGGCCCTCGGTAGCACATTTCAGTACGCGATGTTGATTGTCTGGAAGGGTGAGATCATGTTCAGCACGGTAACCACTCTTCTTCTGTGGGAACTTGAACACTTCTATGGGCTCCAAGCCGGGGGCACTCTTCGACCACTCTCTGGTGATACGGCCAGTACCTGCAAAAAGTTCTTGGAGGACCAAAGCGCCCTCATCGTAGGACTCCCCCGCTCTTCGAACTCCTCTCATGACCTGTTCTCGATCGTCCTTTTCACACATTGCTGCAACACTCGCCAGACAACTGTGTCTTCTCACTCCGACAGCTTCCCCAGCCTTTCGAGACTGTTTGCAAAGACGACAGTGCACCTTCCCCGGGGACGTTTTGGGTTGATCATGTCTCAAATGCCAGTAAAAGGTGAAGCCCAGGACAGGGGTGGAGTTCGTCTCTTCCTTCTCCAAGAACGTCTCCAAGTCAAAGTCCTTGGGTGGTTCCAAAAGCGTCATGTGCCCTTTCCAAATCAGAGCACTGATGGTCCAACCTCCTGGTTCCCATTGTGGCCCTACTACACTCTCCACCACAAGCCCCCCTCGGTAATCGGCTCGGAAGACCACCAGCTTGGCTGCAGCTAAAGATGCCATTGGGAAAACTGCCAAAGCTCGAAAATCTTTCTCATGGTGGGCTGTGACCAGGTCGTGGATGAAAATGCGGATCTCATGCTCGACCGCCGCCACCATCTCATCGGGGGAGTCTCCCACTGAGGCTACTGCCTCTACTGCCATACGTGTCTGCTCAAGTCTCATCAATTAGGCCACTTCCTGAACTTCACCAGGTGTCGGCCTTCTTCCCAACTGCTTCCAAGCCAAAGCAGCTGCCATAGTAATGGTGACGCATTGTCGTCGTTCCACACAAGGCTCGGGGACTTTGAGCAAAGCACTCAGCTCCTCTGTCATGGTGATCTCCTCCTGGTAATCCCACAGGCGCCAAAGCACTCCATCCAACTCAACACTTCCTTGCCCTGGCTGTCCAGGCGCCCACGAAGCGTCACGTACAACCATGCGAGCCGACCCTGCTTTGGTCGTATTTCGCATCTCGAGCACCTCAGCTGCTTCCTTGGCAAGCTCCCCCATTCCAAAGGTCGCCATCTCACCCAACAAGTCCTCAACATTCAAGGTTTGATCTCGTGCGACCCTTGCGGCAGCCCAAGCATACAAATCATCAGATGCTCATTCAAAGCCTCCAAAGTAGGATGCCCGCCCAATTCCTGTGCTACTCTCACCAAAGTCCTGGCTTCGGTGGTTGCAGTTTCTCCTCCTCGACCATCATGACTCCTCACTGGCTTATGCACGTCTCTCTCCCATCCTCTATCTGGTCCTTGCACAAGCTTCTGCAGGTCTTCTCCTTGAGTGAAGTCTACCACGAACTCCTCAGGCGGTTCCCAAAAACGTACCTTCTTCTCGTCTTGTTCACCAGCCTTGCCGTCCGTCGTCTGCTCCTCCTTTGAAGTCTCAACCTCCTCTGAGGCCCCAGCTCTTCCTTTCTTTTTGCCATCCAAAATCTTCTCCTGTTTCTCCTTGGCCATCTTCGCACGGATTTCCTTGATTTTGGTGGTCACGGATTCCTGGCTCTCCAGCTTCATCCTTTTCAATCCTCCTCTCTTCAGAAGTTGCATCTGCACACAAGGGTCCAAACCCTCAAAGGATCCTCGAAGTGGTTCATGAGACCGTTGACAACCTTGAACTCCGCATCCCATGTGTGACAAATGCCCCCAACAGAGCAAAACACCATTGCGATCCTGTGGGGCTCTCTCTTTCGCCTGGGAGGTCTCCTCCGGGTTCAGCTTGGGTCCCAACAAAGTCTTGACTGTTGGCGCCTTGTTGACTGGGCTGGTGTTTCCACCAGCTGGTGTAGGTGTAGGTCGATCTCGTCTGGCTCCTCCTTGCCAAGTGAGATTCCAAAGCAGCCTCTCCTGCTTTCGATCAATCCTGGGTATGACCTCGGATTGAAACCAAGCTCCTGGTCGTTCAATGTCAAAGGTGTCGGGCATTTGGAGCCATGCCTGGCCATCAGGTCCAGGGAGTAGAGCATGGAAACGGAGTTCGTTCAGTGTGATGGTTTCCCTTCCAATCTCCTTCTTGAGCCGCCGCAACAACTCTTTCATCTCCTCTCCAAAACGCCAATGAAGCTCCTCCCACACATCCATAACCACGTTCAATGGCCACCGGTGTGGGTGAGCCAGGTGCCATGCAGATAAAAGGTCAATTGCATTGCTCCGCACTCCTCTCCACTCCTCCCCATAAACAAGACACCAGACATCGTTCTGCCGCCTCACCCTGGCAACCCACTCATCAAAACGGTTGGGTGGAGGAGGTCGTTGTTCGCCATGATTCTTCTGGCCCCTGGACTCAGACGCAAACTGATCTAACTCTGCATCGGTGTAGGCAATGAAGTCTGCCGCTCCCAGTCCAAACTTCTCATGGGTTCCCCAAAATGGTCCTGCTAAGCCCACTGCCAATCGGCTCGTCATCCTCTGCCGAAAACCTGCTGCACGAAGTTTGGTAGAGGCTCCAACTTGAGCTGCCAGCAGAGAATTGGCCAACGCCTGCCCATGTTCTCCTTCTCCTACTTTCACCGCATACTGTCCGCAGGCGCGCATCAGGAACACCAACTCCTCAGACTGCTTCTTCAAACCCTTCAAAGTTCCTGAAGGTTGCCCTGCTGAACCTTCTGACTGGTATCTCACCAAAGAGGCCAATTCTGCCGTCTGGTTCTGAATCGCCTTGGCAATTTGAACAACTGGTTCGGAAGCGCTTCCACCAACATCCTCACCTGCTCCGGCTTTCCGATCTGCTCGATAAACACCAGGAGTGGCTATCCTTAGCCCTTCACCTTTCCGCTCCTCAACCAACCCAATCTTTACCGTCTCCGGAGCCGGCTCAACAGCCAACGTTGGGGGTGTGGTTGCAAATGAACTTGGCGTGGCTACTTCTGTCCTTGGTGGAGTACTCTGACTTATGACACTCCAATCAGTGTCTGTCCTCGCCTCTCCTTCCAAGCGCGATAGCTCTCCTCTCCACTTCGTCAAAAACTTGGTCAAGCCACGTTGTCCTCTGGCTTGCTCAAACTCTCCATCTGCAATCAGACCCCTCAACAACTGGTCTGGCTCCAGCACCTTCAAAGCACACATTCTTCTCCTCACCTGATCTTCTCTCAATCCGTCTGCCTGTCCTTCTGCTAACATCTCCAAAAACTCCTCAAGGAATGCCGTAGCTTCTGAGCCAGGTGAACTCAACATGCCCATCTTGGAAAGATTCCTCGAAATGGCGGTCTTTCCCCTCGGCGTGCTCCCCGGTGACCTGGTAGTTGCCCTCTTCCGTCTCGATCGAGAGCCACCCTCGTCCTCTTCAGCCTGAGCGCTAGCAAGAAGATCCCGTGCCCGATGTCCACGTTTGTCGATCTCCTCCACATTCTCAATCTCGTCCTCCTCGTCAGCCTCATCTGGATCAGCCGCTCTTGCCCTGGATCTCGACCGGGACCTCCTTGAAGTAGTCGATGTAGTGACCGGCTCATGCTCTGCGCACCATGTGACACCATGTTGGAGTTTAGTTCCTTCTACAACTATTTACTCCACACTTATCACAATAACGTTCAAGCACATACTGATGGGCATGACTTGGACACAGATGGACCTGTGAAACACCGGCTGGAAGGTCATCTGTGAGAAACTGACTACAGGGCTTTGCCTCGCCTGCGCAAGGCCGGTTGGCCAAAACTTTCAAATCTAAACCCTGTCGCCACGAAACTGAACTAGCCTGACACCTCAGTACCTCTTCTTCCCGTTCAGATTCTGATGCATACTCTTTCAACTTTCGCACAACACGATTGGTCCCAGTTTGAAAACCACTTCGTCCTAACCAGTCCCAAACGCTCTGTCCCATGTCCCTCGCCCCCTGACGGGCTTGTGCTAGTTGAAAAGTCTCAGGATTGAAACGTTTTGCTATTCCATACACTGCAAAATGTTCACCACCTTCTTCAGTGCAGGCTTCGTTTCGACAGAGGTGGATTTTGTCCACCTCTCTGAGCTTTCGCACAAGATTGGCGGAACCTCGAACACTGTCAGATTCGATCGGGATGTACAGCCCATGAGTCCTAATCGTCTGTGATTCCGAACCAACATTGAAAACTGCAATCTCAGATCCTCTCTTCACCACCACGGTCTTTTTGCCATTGGCCGTAGTTTTGAAGTTCCGCAGCTGTGACGTCTCCGGAGTCTGCCCCGTTCCAGGTCCGATGAAGTCAGTCTCAGCAGCCTCTGGGGATCCTCCGCACATCCTCTGAATCCAGAAACAACACGTTCCTGCCACCTTCAGAATCTTTCGAAGAACCCAGACTATGGCCATGAGACATCCAACCACCAATGAAACAATGGGGTAACATACCGACCAGATGTAATGGGCTATCAAGCATAGGCCAAGTATAAGCCCAAACTGGAAAAGACGTCTGCATCCAATTCTCACATTGCTCCAGGCCGTCCCAAAAAGAGCCCAGCCAAAAAGCCCGAAAACTGTATCTATCACCAGCCACAAGCCCTGATCGAATTGAGGGATCTCCATCTGGACTATCATCTCATTGACCCGGCACCACTGGTTGTTTCCCCACTCGAAAGTCCCCTCAAACCATGGCACATGCTGATGCACCCAGTCTCCTATGGGACCTTTCGGAGGAGGTGTCGTGGCGTTGAACCACCACCCATTGGATCCATGGAGGATCAAAGAAAAAACAAGCCACCCTGGCCTCATGTGGGCGACCCTCACTTCTTGCTGTTGAAGCCCTTTGACCCCTTCAGCTACGGTAGTCATGCCCATCCCTTCCACAAAAGTAACGGTTATAACTAACCTCCAACATATTAAAAATGATGTGTTACATATATATATATGTATATTTATGTATGACGCTGTGATAACATTCATGCATATTCCTACATGGATAGTAACATTATATACAGTGATTATAAGGATGTTTAATATCATATGTAGTTAATATTAAATATGGTGCATGAGAAGGGATGCACAAATAATGCATGCATATGTCTAACATGGGCATGAGACCTGTCATGATAAGATCTTTTATGCCATCCTCTATTCACTAGAATACATGACATGACATGCATGCATGAACCCAGTGTCCGACTATTTCCATCTAGCATGTTTACGCAAATAAACTTTAGTCGGTGGGTGCCCAGTGGCTAGCATAATCTTTTCCCGAATGCGTAGCGAAGGGTTCCCGTTTATAGTTGGGGGTCTGGGGGTTGGACCTTTGTTCGCGTCGTGTTGGTCGTGTCGTCGTGGTCTCGTCGTGGTGTCGTCGTGGTGTCGTCGTGGTGTCGTCGTGGTCTCGCCGTGGTGTCGTCGTCGTGTCGCCTTTAATTCCCTGCCATGCGGGAAAGCTCTCGGAGGTGTGTTTTATGGTTGTCCGTTTGTGACAAATCGCCGTGTAATTGCCAGTCGAACATGTCACCTTTGACGTGTCATTTTGTGTTTTGTGTGACAGGCGCAATACTTTCGGAGGTCCTGGATTTCCTGGAATCGTGTTTGCGTGGCAGGCACAGCACTTTGGCGAGATCCTTTTCCAGATTTCGTGGCAGGCGCAGCACTTTGTAGGTGTCTTCACGTGTAGTTTTCAGACTTTGCCGTGGCACGGCTGTGCAGAAGTGGCTCAAGCTGCCAAAACCGTGGCAGGTGCAGCGTTTTCGCTGCTCATCACTTTTGCTCGCAGTTCTATTGTGATTTGCAATTCCAGCTGCGCAGATGTGATGCGGCTCTCATCGCAGTTCCATGGGGAGAACCACGTTCAAGGTGTCACCTGCGATGTGTCGAAATTGCAAAGCGCGATGTAATTGCCAGTTGAACACGTCATTTTTGACGTGTCATTTTACGTTTTGTGTGGCAGGCGCAATCCAGATTTCGTGGCAGGCGCAGCACTTTGTAGGTGTCTTCACGTGTAGTTTTCAGACTTTGCCGTGGCACGGCTGTGCAGAAGTGGCTCAAGCTGCCAAGACCGTGGCAGGTGCAGCGTTTTCGCTGCTCACCACTTTTGCTCGCAGTTCTATTGTGATTTGCAATTCCAGCTGTGTAGATGTGATGCGGCTCCCATCGCAGTTCCATGGGGAAAATCACGTTTAACGTGTCAGATGCGATGTGTCAAAATTGCAAATCGCAATGTAATTGCCAGTTGAACACGTCATTTTTGACGTGTCATTTTGCGTTTTGTATGGCAAGCGCAATACTTTTGAAGCTTCTGGACTGTCTCACACGGGGTGTTTTCCCAGGATTAGCTGTTCTTCAAGAGTGTCAAGCAAGAGTGTCCCACAAGACTGTCCAGCAAGTGTCCCACAAGAGTGTCAAGCAAGAGTGTCCAGCAAGAGTGCTCCACAAGAATGTCCAGCAAAAGTGTCCCACAAGAGTGTTAAGCAAGAGTGTCCCACCAAAGTGTCCTGCAAGAGTTTTCAGTAAGAGTGCCCCACAAGAGTGTCCTGAAAGAGTGTTCAACAAGAGTGTCCTTCAAGAGTCTCCTACAACAGTGTCCTGCAAGAGTGCCCTTCAAGAGTATCCTACAAGAGTGTCTGTCCTACAAGAGTGTCCAGCAAGAGTGCCCCACAAGAGTGGCCTGAAAGAGTGTCCTTCAAGAGTGTCCTACAAGAGTGTCCTGCAAGAGTGTCCTTCAAGAGTGTCCTACAAGAGTGTCCTTCAAGAGTGTCGAGGACTGTGAAGCAAGAGTGTCCCCTGCAAAAGTTTCCTTCAAGAGTTACCTACAAGAGTCTCCAGCAAGAGTGCCCCACAAGAGTGTCCTGAAAGAGTCTCCTACAGAGTGTCCTACAAGAGTGTCCTGAAAGAGTGTCAAGCAAGAGTGTCCAGCAAGAGTGTCCCACAAGACTGTCCAGCAAAAGAGTGCCCAACGAGAGTGTCAAGCAAGAGTGTCCAGCAAGTGTGTTTCACAAGAATGTCAGGCAAGAGTGTCCCACAAGAGTGTCCCACAAGAGAGTCCTGCAACAGTGTCCTTCAAGAGTGTCCTACAAGAGTGTCCAGCAAGAGTGCCCCACAAGAGTGTCCTGAAAGAGTGTCCTTCAAGAGTGTCCTCCAAGAGTGTCCTACAAGAGTGTCCTGCAAGAGTGTCCTTCAAGAGTGTCCAGCAAGAGTGTCCTTCAAGAGCGTCCAGCAAGAGTGTTCCACAAGGAGTTTCCAACAAGAGTGTCCCACAAGAGTGTCAAGCAAGAGTGTCCCACCAGAGTGTCCTGCAAGAGTGTCCTACAAGAGTGTCCAGCAAGAGTGCCCCACAA
>BGPT01001190.1:187714-262331 GCA_003297045.1 Symbiodinium sp. clade C Y103 | reverse complement strand
GGGGCCAACTGAACCGACTATTACTGAACATTGCCCAACTTGATGGTGTCTCTCGAGCGGTTGGCATCCACGCGCGGGCATTGACGGAACCCAAGGTACGTCCATGTGTATTCCAGTATTTGTGCACACGCGGGTGGACCATACATGTAGGGTTAGTTCTCCACGATGCCCGCATTGAACCGAAGCACCAACTTTCCAAAAAACTTAGTCATGATTGATCATGTTTTCAAAATGGATTACATAATTTGCCTGCAAGTGGTGCANTGCATATCGTCCTGATTTGGAAAACAGAAATACCACACCTGGATCCTACCGGGATTGTGGTTGATGGCTTCTTGCGTTTATTTGTGTCATTCGCGTTTAGCTAGATTTGACTTACCGGGCGGCGTGCGCTATCGACCGTTCATGGTCTGCAGTAGAGACTGGCGGGCATGACATGATGAATTGTGTAGGAAGTGGTGTGGAGTTGAACAACCCTCCAAGGGGCCNGGGGCCAACTGAACCGACTATTACTGAACATTGCCCAACTTGATGGTGTCTCTCGAGCGGTTGGCATCCACGCGCGGGCATTGACGGAACCCAAGGTACATCCATGTGTATTCCAGTATTTGTGCACACGCGGGTGGATATACCATACATGTAGGGTTAGTTCTCCATGATGCCCGCATTGAACCGAAGCACCAACTTTCCAAAAAACTTAGTCATGATTGATCATGTTTTCAAAATGGATTACATAATTTGCCTGCAAGTGGTGCANGATGCCCGCATTGAACCGAAGCACCAACTTTCCAAAAAACTTAGTCATGATTGATCATGTTTTCAAAATGGATTACATAATTTGCCTGCAAGTGGTGCATGTCAAACGTTAACAACAGATATGGCCACTTATCAAAAGTGCATATCGGAGCACGAACAATTGACACACCAACAAATGACCGCACGAAGCACCAACAATGCTCGGCTTCCCAACTTGAGTCCCACCATTTTTGCTCTTGCACTTGCTATTCTCCTGTTCCTGGGCACAGCTTCGGATGTTGTTCTCGACCGCGATCTCGTGGCCCAAACATGCCGCCGTGCTACTGTCCGATCAATCCGTTGCATGCAAGTGGGGTTTATAGTCAAGTAACATGCAACTGAGAACCGGGCGCAGCCTTCTTCTGTCATGTCCTGGGCCGCGCTGTGCTTCCGAAAATGGACGAAGCATGTCATGGAAAGATGTTGACGTCAACAGGCGAATCATCTCTGGCTATGGTTCAATCATCTTCCATCAACGACCATGAGGGAATGGTAAAGGAACTGATGTCTCAAGTTCACCTAAGGTAAGATATAGTAATTCATCTCGCATGAGCCGCGGTCCATATCTGTTGTGTGGCGCACGGTCATTTAGACTCGGTGAGCGTGTTATCGTTTTCCGCGTTTTAGCTCAATTTTCAGTTCTGAAGACCACCCGAAGACTACCCTCCTGGAACAACCCTTGGGCTGTTGCAAACGGTTTGTGGGTAGTGTCCAAAAAGACCAATGGCCATCACTATGGAACCGCCCTGGGCTCACTGCGCAAAAAGATATTGAAACCATTATGAAAGATNAAACGGTTTGTGGGTAGTGTCCAAAAAGACCAATGGCCATCACTATGGAACCGCCCTGGGCTCACTGCGCAAAAAGATATTGAAACCATTATGAAAGATATTGAAATACGCACTGAAATCCACTATAAATGGCAATTTTTAATAGCTACGTTTAATTACCAGAGGGTAAGTGGTTCATAAGTGGGGTTATACCCACTGAATGGGATACAGTAGCCTACTTAGGAAACGCTGGGCTCGCTGATGAATGTTATGGCGCTGGGTCAACTCTCCATTCTGCGTGGCGAATTCCCCATTGGTTGAAGGGAAAATCACAGGAAACATGTTGTTTTTTTCTCCATCAAGCATAGTTTTTTGTTTGGGGTTTTCGGTGGATTTTCCCTTAACCAATCCAATGATTTGGATTTCACGGGACAGAAAACAACTAGGAAATACCATGAACTAAGGGTTGTCGAATGGGATCTTCATGGGATTTTAATGGGATGTGCCCTCCCTGTAATCAAACGTGGCAATTGGAAATCCACCATTTAGTTCGGGGATTCTCCAGCAAGCCACGTTTGAGTACTAGAGGGTAACTACCAATTTCTCTGGGTAGTATTCTTATTTTTGACTATGGGTTATAACTATGGTGATTACTCTCGAAAATCAGCCATAAATCTTATGAAATCCCCAGTTTTGTTGGTTAAATCACCACTTTCCTATGGTTACTAGCTAGAAATTGGTTTCAATCGCCATTTTCCCATGGTTTTCCCATTGGTTTGATGGGATGATCCTAGTCATTAAGTGCACAACGCGCCTGCTGGGTTCGCGCGTGCCAGCGCGTGCAGCGGCGCCGGCACACGCGGCAAAGTCTTGCGACGGCTAGCGCCGTAGAGCGCCAAGTAGAAGGCACGGAGGGCAGTTTCCTGAGGATCTGGCTGGACATACTGCTGAAATCACTTTTTAGAATGGCTTTGAATGATGTTTTATATTGCTATGATGATGTATCATCTATGTTTGATGGCTTCTAATGATGCTAAAATATCATGATGTTTGATGATCTACTGAGGAAATCTATGGAATTCCTGTATAGTAACTCCCAGATCGTCTTCAGATGGGTCTTAATGATCTACTTTGGGTCCCGATTTCAATAATCAGCCTTGAAGGTGTTCGTAAGCTTCCCATTCAATCCCAACGGTCCTGCAGGTTGAGAAACTGGGGTATGTTGACCCTCTGGTGATCTAATCTGGCAATGGGAAAGTCCAATTTTCAAGTTAAATAGTGTGGTCAACGCAAATATAAAACCACAAGTGTCCATAGATTCCCGATCCCCAAGAACATAGAACTTGCTAGGAAATCCTACTAAGGTAAGTGGTAGACGATACTTTTATATATCTTTTTTGGCTCATCAAATCCTTCCCATCCCCTGACTTGTTTGGCCCACAAAAGGGTCAACTCTCCAAGTGACCCGCTCCATGTAGTCCTGCTGGACATCCAGGGCCAAGTGCAGCACCTGTGCCCAGTTGATGGCTGCCTCCTGAGATCTCCAAGGCGGTTAGACCCCAGAAGGTGGAACTGGAGCAGTAGGCTCAGTAGGCCATGGGATATGGAGGTTTCCTAAGTCATGGGTGTTCCCCAAATCATCCAAGTCATTAGACAATGATTTTCGTATTGAAAACTGGGGTGACTTGAGGATCCCAAATGCCTTAAGAACCCCCCCCATGTGTATATCCCATCCAACTATGGGTAGAACTATGGAAAACAACCTCTAGACTCTATAAGTTGGGATATAACCTCTACAACTATGGTCGTACTTATTATATATATTATGGTTCCACTGCGCTCCCAAGTACCCATCTCACCAAAAAAAAGTCTCAGAATCTCCACACCTCAAAGTCCAATTTGGGAAACTTCTTCCACACAAAAAGTCTCAATAAAACCAATTGAAATTTGATGTTTGATGATGTTTCTCAGTTATATGTAAACCCCATTATCAATAGATCATGATATATCTACCCTAAACCATCGAATTTCACCTAGTGAAATCATCATTTTCCGGTGAACAAAATCTCCATAGCTGCTGCCAAGACACATCTCCTCGTGTGACGCCTTGTTGCAAGCGTTTGGAGATCTCCTCGAGGCCCTCCTTGTAGCCTGGTTTCCACCACGGCACCACGAGATTTACGACGCAAGACGTGGGGATGTTTACCGAAAATGTGGGAAAAACATGGGAAAACGATGTAGAAAAACTGAAAAATCTCAATAGACCACCAAACCAAGTTTGATCCAGTATTATCCATCCCATTCCTCTCATGTTTAAAAGGATTCAAGCTGAATGTTGTTAAGTAAGATACAACAGCTATGGTAAAGATGTGGAGCCACAAACAGGGTCTTTCTTCTTTGATCTTGTTCTTTCATCCTCCTGAAACAAATGGGTCTGGGAAAAGCGTTTCCACAATAGAGAACCGCCCCCACCATTCTCAGGATCCTGATCTATTTGGAAGAGAACTTTCCACAATCAAGGGCCACTCTCCTATCAGCGTCCAACATCATATAGTGGAGACTTAACCGACAAGGATGGTGGCCATTTGTGATGTTTCAATCACCATTTGGGTTTGTGTGAAAATAGTGTAGCCCCAAATCATTGGATTTTCAAACCAAATTGTCCCGATGTTTTAAAATCATTTGGGGGGATGATCCATTTCAGACACCCAAATATCATATTCTTAAATTGTGTATATAATATAATATAAATATATATATATATATATATGTATATCATTATATATCATTACCCACAGGCTCCAATGTTATCGTTATATGGTTACATTTGGCTTTGTGCCAAATAATCTTGACATTGCCTTCGAGAAAGCCAACGTACTCAAAAATCAAGTACATTCAAAAAGTCATAGAACATGTGGGTTCGAGACTCCTGTTTGTGGGGCCACCCATGTACATCCAGGGATCGAAACATCCTTTTTCTACCACTGGGGTTCAGTGCCGCACATAAAACTTGAGTCGCAACAGCCATCGCATCAACACTCTCAGCTCCAGTAGCTTGCGATGACATCGTCTTGCAAGGTTTTTGATAGTGCCAATGCAATCTTCATCCAAATATGTGTGGTAGCATCTCGCATTGTATCTTTGCGACTTGATTTCACCAAGCATTTCAATCATTGCCTTAGACTGATGCAGGGATGGTCCTTTCAATTCAGTAAATTTACCAAAAAATCATTAAACTCTACAAAAATGTTAACTAATGTTGGCGAGGCTCATGGTGCTTTGGTTTTGTTGGAAAGTGAATGATGCCATTCGAAGCACAGTGATGCGACAGCATCTCGTAAATGTCCAAGAACCTGCTAACTAAGTGGCTGCAAAGCTGGGGGAATGGCAACATATTTCGACAAAAGATAACATGAAAAAACAAAACATCGAACTTCCACAGTTTTATAGCAGCTGAGGGTCTCCCAGCCAACTTTGTACAGATGATCAGCTTGTGCTTCAGTCAAAAGTCGTGGGTATTTTTCAACTAGCAACATCCATTCCGCGAGCTTCGCACATGCCATGGTCGCTGCAGCCAGAAAAGGTGGCCGGTCTGCATCGGTGTACCGGGCACTTACATCTTGAAGACACACTGACACAAATGCCGTGATCACCCGGCTTGTCCAAGCTTTTAATCTGAGTTCGGGAAAATCACCCGCTGGTACCACAAGAAGTGCAGTGGGGATGAAGGGCTGGTAATGCCTCAATGGCAAATTGTAAATCACAATTTGATTTCATCAACCCCAAAAAATGGGACATGGAACACACAAATTGGAAAACCCAAAAAAAGTGTTGGTGGCTGGCCTTATCCCACTCATGGAGCACCAAGTGTTCAACCGTCGGCAAAACGTGGTCAAGTGTTCTTGTAGCGGCAAATCCCGAGCCCCCAAGAAATCATACTCTATGAGCAAATGGATTGCAGATCCATTCACCCATTGACATACTCCAAGATGGACGCAGTGCATGAGGCAAAATCTGATCATTGATGGTCGAAATCCGTACACCAATGCTAGAGGACACAAATAATTCGGGTGGATGCATTGCGTATAGAATTGAGCCACGCTATATCGATGTGTGTTGTCAAAGCTCCGAAAGTTGGTATACCTCACCAAAAACAGAGGCTCTTCATATACCCAAATTGACCGTCAACCTCCAAAAAACATCAAGAGCTTGTCGTGGGAACCAAATAAAAATTGATCAGCCCAGGAATCGTTGCTGATGTGGCCCAGGGAGTTTGGAAGCTTTACATTTATGGCAGATGGCGTTGCTCAAATAATTTTTGCGCAATCGCCAAAGTTCCAAGTGCCACTTCCTGACACGATTGCTGTGATCCTGATGGAAAAACATTAGATACAACCCCATTAGTCAAACATTTTCCAAGTGCATAAAGTGAGGACTCAACAAAAATGAATAATCTTGAAATCAGACTACTAGTTTCCAATCTCCACGATATTCTGTCACAGCCCACTTGTCTGCCATTTGTTTACCTGCCCTAGAGACAGATTTCGCATCGGTCAGCCGGTGCCCGTTCACATCACATGAAGGCCACACTCCACCAAATGCAACCTCAGCTCAGGTGAGCAGTGTGGAGATGGCCATGGATTCAACGAATTTGGCCAGGGTTCCCAAAATTGAAACACAGGGTACCAATGTTCAGACTAGGGGCATTCAAGCTCCATGCTACAATTCTCAGAACTGGGTTCAAGCTTTTGCTGCCCAGGCTGACTTCATACCGAAGGACAAAGAACGGGAATCTGCATATGTCAAGGCCTGGTTGTGAAGTCGAATGCATCTGTGCTGGGAAGGATGGACCCCATCAACATATGCATTTGTGTTTGGAAGGATGCCCCCATCAACAATATACATCACATATATATATATATATGATCTTTTATATATTCAAAACACAAGAAACATGAAAAGTCAAGGCACTTTCGATTTGTTGAAGTACTGATGAAATCATCATAATGATTATCTTCCGTCCAGCTAGTGTATAGCGTGCGTCATCTCCGCTCACTCCCACTGGCTGGTGCCAAGGATGGCTGGGGTTCTTCTCATGTTCATCTATGGCTGGATGTGGACCAATGAAGGATTTGAAATGAGACCAAAACCTGGATTTGTCGATTTCCTTCACCTTGATCTTGTCATTCGCCTTATCTAGATACGAGGAAACAACCCTATGCAATGGATGGGTCCCCAAAATTGGAAAGCAACAAAAAATATATTGATGTGGAAAAAAACATGTTCACACTGCATGTAAGGCTCGGCCAAATAATTCAGAACTTCATGCGGCATCAAGAGAGGAATTCTCATCTTTTCAGTCTTGTTCTTGGGGTCTGACATGTCCCGAACGTCAATCTCTACGAAGTGAATGTCCTTGCATTGTGTGAACTAGTTCCCGTTCAAGTGCAGTGATCATTGGGTTTATTTTCTTTAACCATATATATATATATATATAGAGGACACCAAAAAAATATAGTGCAAAACATTGTTTTATCCCAGGATCGAGTGGGAGCTCCAAAGCTCTAAACAAATCACGCTCGATGTTCTGTGGATGTCGCCCATACGAGCCACATTTGGCAAGTTTCTTCGTCATTTCGGAGACATGTCCACCAGACTCCTCACCAGTGCAAGCGGTTGCTTGTGGACACTAACATGTGGGTTCTGGCAAAACCCTGTGCATGCTTCGGATCCCTGACAAGCAGTTCGAAGATTTTTATAACAATATCTTGGTGTTCCCCACCAATTCGGTTGTGTGGAACTTTCTGGACACCATGATCTAGTGGCCATCTACATCGACATCGAGAACTTCAGTTGATAACTCTGGCATCGAAGAAGTGAGCAAGGACTTGTTTGGATTTACAACTACAGACTACACATATATATGTGGATATTAATATGTGGGTTTACGATACAGTAATATTACTTTTTTTGGGGGTAGTCATCTGATCATGATGATATATGCCGACAAGTTTCTTTCACTGCAGCGGCAGCAGCACTTTGTAGATCTGCACAACTACTTGCCTCAGAGTCGAATATCGAAACAATCCATGACAAAATCACCAAAATAGCTATTGGGTTTATTGAGTACCAGGTCATTCTTATCTCATTCAATATTGTGAATCCAGAATTTGGGGTTTGATCACCAAAATTCGGGTTTGATCACCAAATCATATATACAAAATCGATTGCAACATTCCAGGACTCGTGTATCGTATTGATGGCATTTGACTATATATATGTAGTGTAGTGTTCATCAAAACCTGTCGGTGGTATATTTGATCCCCATGTTGCAATGGAAAATACATTGGTTATTGTAATTCATAGCAGTATATAGTTATGCAATTTAATCCTTACCTTGGGAATAGCTAAATCACATTCCTTTCTGATAGGCCCTACCCCATGTCTGCATCCAAACCACTCCTCTTCCCAGTGTGGAAATCAGGTGCTCTGCAAACGTCGTATCTGCGACGGGAAGACAGGCACAGGATATTGGGTACCATTGTGTTACCATTTTTTTTGACAAATACATAAAAAAAATGATGTTTTCATTAACCGGAGTTGATGTTTCCATTGCTGGTGAAACACATTTTTTCTCCCGATTTCAAGTCTGACGATCGACGGTCCCCGGTGTCCGGGCCAGCCACTGGCAAAAAGACAAGCAAGTGTGTCCCCAAAAGAAATGTTGAACATATACGTATACATATATATATATATATATAATTTAAATTTGAACATTTGGAATTGCCATGGCACCCCGCGAACTTCCAGGATCTAAAGCCGAAGTCTACATTTGGTTCTCAGGTATACGTATGTATTGCAAGCATGAAGCTTTCAGGGCATCCTTCAGCATATGTGCACATGGTGTCTAGCCTCGTTTTGCATCCTGGCACTTGAAATGATACACAGTTCCTGAAGATCTAGGTTATTGTCGTGAAACCTTGACTGATTTGATGAATCAAAGTGCCTGGATGGCTCCCATGCAGCTAGGCACAACTCCTAAGCACACCACGCAACAGGCTTTTCATGCCTTCCAAAAAAAAGGACCACCGGTCACCTGCTCCCTGGTCAGGGACTTTCCTCCGATGCACCATTTGCGGCCATGGCCTTGGCCTTTGCCTTAGCCTTGGGTTTGGCCATTAATGACTTAGCGGTTGCCGAACTATGTTTGTAATCCGCAATGGTCTTTGCAACAGCCTGGGAACAAATCCTCAGCTGTTCTTCAGAATCTCCTCGGGCGACGCACGCCTGGCAGAAGATGGGTAGATCGGTAGATCAAAAATTAATGGGAAATCAAAAATTAATGGGGCACCAAACCATCATCAAGAATTGTGTTGGCGCTCACAGGCAAATATATATATATATATACAATGCATGTGTTGCAGACTACCGTCACTACTGATCATTTAGCCATTGCAAGATCTCATATACATATATATATATATATATATCCATGCTGCATGGAATATGTGTGCATTTTTTGTAGGGGATTAATCTTGGTACATATTCAACGGAGTAATATCAATGGAAAACCAGAAACAATTTCAACTTGTAAAGCCAAAATACGTTTTTGTGGGGTGGGGAATTTGATGCGGTGAGCATTTCAGTAAATTCCAAATGTTTATTCAGACCATTTTTGATGACAGTTTGACTTAAGGGTAGTAGGATTCTTCCAGGCAACCCCACCTCCAACTCATGACGTCCTCTTTTGAGGGCTTCCAGATTCACAGCCAAATCAGAGATGACAGCTGTACGCAAAGTCTCAGGCCTCAGGGAAGATATACACAAGGATGCATACAATACATAATATATAGATATTATAACCGGGGATAATTATAATATTTGGTATTTGTAGTATCAATATATATATATATACATATATATATATATACATATATATATATATATTTTGCACATATATATATATATATATATATATATAGGTGCAACAATGCGATGTCTTGATTTGAAGACTGAGAGTATGACACTTGTGCTGCAATCAGCTTTGCGCTCCAACCTTGCAAACAAAAATTACAGTTTCGAATTCCAAACAGAAATAAGTCTTCATGGTTGAAGCAAATGCTGTAGATGATTTTGCTACTGTCCGCCCCAGCAACCTTCACATTCAAAGATCATAGTACTTGCTGTGGTCATCGCCTTGAATGTAGTCAGGCAAGGTCAACTGTCATGACCAGTGAATGATCAAAAGGAGGAAGTTCTTTGAAGTTAACAAACAGACAGACAAACAAACAAACAAAAACTACAAAATTCAACCAAAGTACAGCCCTTGACTCTTGAACTGCAGTCTTTGCCTTTGGTACTTTGGGGGCTTTGGGGGGTTTGGGAGGCTTCGGTTTTGACTCCTCCGGCTTGGGTACCCCCGGTCCTTCTGGCTTGCTCCCGCTGCTGCAGCTGCTTGGAGCACCCTCGCGCTTGAACGAAGGGTCGATCGAAGCTGGGTTGGACCTCAGGAATCATTGGGGGTACAAAGATGGGGGTGGAAAAACAACACAACTTCAAGAACTTCACATGCTTCAGCTCAGGGTATTATTATGGGGCCCCTACATCAAGGCAGCTGCGTCTTTTCCAGAGAGATCCCCTTCCTTTGTGACTGTCACACTCCGAGACGTGTCGTTTTTGTTGATAGTAGCGGAGCTGTCCCAACACCGGTAAAGCTTCATGGTAGGCACATCTGGGTTGTACTCCCAATCGCCCGTTTCTTCCTGCAACAGCAGTGCATTTAAAAACAAAATTAAATAGTGACTCGGTTGCTGTTATGATATCTGAATATGTAAGGGGGTCCTTCACCTTGATGATTTCATTCACCACCGCCTCATTGGAATGGTACTTCACCATCAAGTCCTTGGTGCCAAAAAAACAAATACGTAGCAAACACATCAACACTAAAGGCCTTACTTGTGGGGAAATCACCAGATGTAAAATCAAACAACTTGAAACTCTCAACATAAAATTCCAGCCAAATATCCTCTTGGGACATTAGTTTGTAAATGCCACGGACCTGAACACCGTCCCTTTGTTGGCTGGTGATAGCTATGCTAGAAGAAGCCCAATCTTCACCACACTGCACAAACTCCTCAAACAGCTGCGATCGCTGCTTCTTCACATTCGGGTGATGGATTCCTGATGCGGGCGGAGAAGTATTGGGTTATTTGGGTGGTTGCTGCTGCTGGGTGGTTGTCCTGTCTGACCTGAGAAGTATCGAGGGGTATAATTAATAAAAAATAGTTTTAAATCAGGTATCCGTGCTGCTTCTCCAACAACTTCAAAGCCTCGAACTTGGCCTTCACCCCTTCCGGCAGGTCAGCACCTTAAATTGAATCACAACAAAACCCACAAAATCAACAGTTCAAAACAAAACATGATCGACTAAGTATTTATACAAACTGTTTGTTTGCAAGCGGGTAACGCTTTTGACTTCGGCTAAACCGCATGTACAAGTTCTTCAATATTTTCCTGTTTGACGGTGCTGCATCACCATCATCAGCATCATCATCGTCACTGACCAGTTCGGGCTGTCGGGGCTTTCGTGGCTGGAGGGCTGGCGGTGGTGCCATTGGTTCTGCTGCCATTGGTTCTGCTGCCATTGGTTCTGTTTGTTTTTCATCCTCATCACCCATGACTTTGTTGGCCAGAGCCAGTCCTGCCAAGGTGCATTGTCTTGGGCTCAACGGGACTGTCACTGGTTGCACTGTTCCACCCACATCAAGCAGCACAACTGTGGAAACCCCCGGGGCTGCTGTGGCGACAAGGGTCTGCGGCGGGGCTGGTGTGGAGCCGCGCTCCAGGTCAACCGTGTTAACCCTTTTCAGGGCCTCAGCTACTGCATTCGTGTGAGGTGCGACGGTTGGCTGCTGGTTGCTTTCAGGGGGAGGTGCTTGAGGTTCTGCAGGTTGTGAGGTGCCAGGCTGTGAGTCAGGCTGTGAGTCAGGCTGTGAGTCAGGCTGTGTGTCGGGTGCTTTGGGTGACCAGTTGGAAGAATCCCCTAACTGGTTGTCAGGGAAAAGTTCAACCACAGGTAGCTCAGAATCAGGTACCACCACAACAGGTGGTGGCACCAAGGGCCCATCTTTAGGCACAGGTGTTTCAGGCTCTTCAACCTGGCAAAGCTTGGGCTTTTCAGGGGTGGGCTCAGGCACAGGGACTTCGGGTTCCAGAGCATCCTCCCAAAGAAGGCTCCCAGCCGGAGTGGTCAACTCTTCAGGGACAGGCTGCGAGTTGGGCATGGGAACAGTAGGTTGGGTGTCAGGCGCATGGGAGTCTGGCATGACAGGCTGTGCCAAACACAGTGTGTTCATCGTTCCATCATCACCAGTCTCTCCGAATTGGAGTGTCGGAAGCGACATCAAGTCTGAGGGCGGCTGATTGTCAACAGGTTCTTTGGGAGAGGAAGGCATTGGCTCTGCAGGTGCTTGTTCACAACTCGGCTCAGCAGGTGTTGCCTCGCCAGGGGAAGGGCTCGGCTCAGTGGGTACGTAATTGCTTGGCAATGGTTCAGCAGGTCGCAACCTCTTGAACTTTGACCAAAAGGCTTTTCGGGCCTCCAAGCCAGCCTCTGAATTGTCCACTGAGTCATTGGTTTCCTGTTTGATCAGTGGTGCTGGTGCTGGTGTCATGTCTGCATCACTTGCTGCCGCTGCTGGTGTGCAGGGAGGTGCTGCTGGTGCGGACGTGGGTGCTGGTGTCATTTCTGCGTCCCTTGCTGCCGCTGCTGGTGTGCAGGGAGGTGCTGCTGTTGAGGACATGGGTGTTGGAACAGATTGGGCACCAGGTTGCACCAATGCCCGAACAAAGTCTGCAAGACAAGCAGGGTTGGCTGCAAAGACGGGGTTCTTTGACAGAGTTGCCAGCATCTCCTGCACCTAAGCTAGAAATATATACACCACAACAAATGTTTCCCACCAACACTTGTCAAGACTATGTTACTTAAATGGTAGTCGCAATGCAATTATAACTGGCCAAGCTACTTCCGGTTGAACAACTAGCCCAAGGATTCCAGATCCATCACCATGATGGCCCAGTTGCGGGAGTGGTGGCACATCGCGGTGCATAAAGTTCACCTTAGATGCACGAAGCTGTGCAGCTGGTATACATACATATATATATATATATACACATGGTTGCATCCTAAAATTTATAATATATATATATATATATATATATATCGTTAACGTTGTTAACTAGCTTACAAAGGTTTTTGGATATGGGAAAAAATATGTTATTTTACCTGGTGACACGTGCTGCTTCCAACTCCTCTTCAGTAGCAGGAATGGTTGTCATGCTGCTCACCCCACGACGAAGATGATCACCTGAGGGGTGCTAGACTTGTAGGGGGCCCTGCTAAAACTGTTGTAGCTGAAGTGAAATAACCCCAAAACATCACCAAAATATTCATCGAACAAAATTTACTGTTTGAACATGTACATGGACGGACCTGTTCATATTTTTTCATCCCAAACCTCCATCTCCATGATCACCCGGGGACGCAAACAACTCTTTGGGAGTAGGCGCAGTCGAAACCCTGACATGTTTGCGATCTGGAGTAACCTTCTCAACATCACCCTTGGCTGTTGAAGAGGCCACAGTGCTAGCCGAAGATGGGTTGACATCCGCCTTCAGGTTCCTTTTCACCCCAACCCGCCCAGTATCAGGAGTAGCAGGTGCAGTGCTAGGAGTCAAAGTCATGCCCTGCATGGCCACAAGTCGTTCCCTTCGATGACGAGCACCGTCCAAGGCCGATGCAACAACCTCCATCCAGCCATTTGTGCAAGGCTGGGTGATGTGGTCTGGTCAACCAAGGGTGGCATGTAGATTTGAAAACCAACACAATTGAAATCTTGACGCATGGCTACTGGCCTTGTCGACATCTAGATCTGCAAATGGGTCAGCCGTTGGCATGACTAAAGCCACCAAAGAAATTTGAGCGGATAGAACCGGTTTTGGGCCTGGAAAATAGCCTATGCATTACAAAAAGTCATGTTCCATGCACAGTCATAACTAATGTCACATGATGTCACGCGATGTCACGCGATGTCACGCGATGTCACGCAGTTGTCACTCGAGACATGGTCATAGATTTCGAGAATGTAGTTGTTTTTCAGGTACATTGGTTAGTTTTAAATTGAATTTTGCATACATTCACAGATTTCGAGACATCCTTTTCGAGACCCATGTCACGCAATGTCACGCTGATGTCACGCAGTGTCACGTGAATCCCCTGATCGATCAAGGGGTGTTTTGCAAGGTTAACTGGTAAATTAAGAAGTCGAATTTGCACATTGGCTTGGAAACAAGCCACACATGGAAGGTCAAATGGCTGATACGCCTTCAGTTTCAAAGGTATCATACACAAAAAAGGATCCTAGATGGTCACAGGGGCAAGTTCAAAGTGGGCACATACCGCCCGCTCGCAATCTCCTTCTGCAGGAACTGCCGAAGTTCGTCCAGCTCAGCGTGATCCCAGTTGAATGGTGGGACCTTGGTCGCTGGGAAGATTCATGGAATAGTTCATCATCATAAAAAAAATGTGGTTATATTATTAGATCGGTTCGAATTCACCAAAGATGTTTGCTGCCCAAAGGTAGGGTAGGACTGTAAACTTTGGGAAATGCATGAAATAGAGATGTCTTAAATGAAGGGTACTTTATGGTATCTTAAGTATCTAGGATCTTAAGGTATTGGTCAATATATAGAGTGTAAAATATTTACTTTGGGGGAATGTACAAAATGTATATGTCCCAAAATTTCAATGGGTACTTTGAGGTAGGCACCTTTCAATTTGGGTATTTTAAGAGTCCACAAATGCCACCTCCTTTTTGAGACATCCCCAAATGCCAGTGCATGTTGCTGTTGTTGTTTAGCCGGTGTTCCTGTCCACCACATCGAATAACCATCAAATGTTCATCTCATGTATATATATATATATGTATGTATACACACACACACACCAGGTGTGCATATCCAAGACGCCAATGGTGTTGTGGCTGCTAAATCTTCCTCTGCAATGTAAACTTCGGGCAGGTCTTCCTGAGTAGTGGAAAAGGGCTTGGGTTTGGGAAACCAAAAGTGATCCCATATAATTATATATATATATTATATACCATTTCCCCTGGTGCCCTTTTTGATACAAAAGTACCCTAAATTTAAGGGTACTTTTGTATCAAAAAGGGCACCTCGTTTTGAGACATACCCATTTATAGGTTTCTCTTTGACTACATGTATATGGGTTCTGTTTTTGAATGGCACCAGCTATTACTATAGCTATGATCATGAATAACTATAAATAATTATATAATTATAGGGAACTAGCCCTTGAATCGGGGTTTCAAAATTAATGGATGGCCCAATCGCTTTTTTTGACCCTGAGATTTTTTTGGCCGTGTTTGTTGGGTTCCACAGGCTTTGGGTAGTTGGAATGTTGATTCGAGACCCCCTCTGCGAAGAATCAACATCCGATCCGGAATAAGTATATGGCCTAACATTTTTTTGATTAATGTTGTTAACATATTCACTTGGAGCCAATGGCATATATCTCTACAATTCTTTTGATGGAGATGTTGGTAGGAATGGCAACCCGATAACCCCATTGGAACCCTTACAATGCTTTTGTCCAAGTAACAGATGACAGCTGGTGGTCAACAACCCAGGCAGCAAATTTGGCAGGGTAATGGGCCGAATCTTTCATGCTGGACCCACCGCACCTGGGCGAAAAGCTGGTGGGGAACCAGTTTGGAGCGCAGCAGGGTACAGAACCAGGTTTTTCTCATGTACCATACATGCTGGGCATGATTATCATATTTGTTTATAAGATGAACAGTGAAAATACCCATGGTAGTGGTACTTTGCTGTTACCATTCGTTATTGGGTTTCCCATGGATTCCTATAGACTTGAAGTCTTGCCTGGTCAGGCTTTTGTTGACAAAGGAAGCCAGTAAGCCCCCCACACTCTAGAGACTCCTTGACGGTCTGTGTACTTCTTCACCATTTGAAACCCATTTTCCTCAGCCTCCTTTTTGAGCTGCTCTCGCTGCGATTGGGACAAGTAGTCATTCAAGTCACTGATCCACCGCCTCATCATCGGCTGGGGGAACTGTATTGAGCTGGTTGATGATATGCAACAATTAATGGACATTAACTATTAGTAATAATTATATATATGGGGATGTCTTAAAATGAGGCCCATGTGTTTCCCCCTTAGCTTGTGAAAAAAAAACAAGACACATCATTTTAAGATACATCCACATATATGTATGTACATGATTTTGATTCAATTAATAAAGTGTTTCCTGAATCATTTGCAATGGCTCATCCCAAGTAAGTCCCAGGCGGTGTCCCTAGAAGCCAGCTTGCTTTCGGCGTAGGATGTCCATATAGTCCAAGCCAGCTTAGCGGTGTGTGCGGAGTCATTCAAACACACTGACAGACGGCCAAAGTAAAACAAAACATATATACCCAATACCATCTATGATAATTATAACTTTGATGGCCCCACGTTTGGTATAGTTGTTGGTATACAATTTGATTGGATGGTAAAGGGTATATACAGCATGTCACCACCCATTAACTGAAGGCAAATCACAATCGCTTGAAATTGATTCCGGCAACTGATCTGCAAGTAGATGTCATAGCAGTGATCAGATGTTGTATATAAGGCATCGCAGCCAGGCATGAACTGCCTGGCTGTTCCACCTCGCACCCAGTGGAACTCATTGTCATCAAACAACACTAGCAATTTTCTTGTTGGTTTGGGAACCCCACGAAAAGCCAAAAAGGACCAGCCCCTTGGGGGATCAATCATATCCAAAAAGACTCAGGCACAGTAAACCGAGGAGTTTGGTGGAAGATCGGGAAATTTACCTCACCAATGTAACAAACAGGAGCTTTCAGTATCACCTTATATTCCACATCCTACCCAAAAAACAGATCCAATCATATATATCCAATCATACCCAATATATTGATTGCCTGGGAAAAAGCTAAACCATGATCAATCGAACAGTCGGTTCTATAGCGTCCAGGATTTTTCGAAGCTTTGCATTTATGTAATAGATTGCATTGCCTAAATAATTTTTGCACAATCTCCAAAGTTCCAAGTGCCATTTCCTGAGCACTGTCGTCATGGTGCAAAAGCACCACTATTATTTGAAACTACATGCGTCGCCAAGGATCCACCCAATGTATTTGCAACGCTATGCATAGTATAGCCAATAAAGCAAAACGAGCACAGCATTTGTTGCCCAGCTGAACCAGCGGTTGTCCTACGATTGGCACAAAGGTCTCCAACATTTTGTTACTGTTTCGATCATGATAAATTGCTCAGTTCACCAGCCCTCACATTTGCAAACCAGATTCGGTCGTCACCAAGAATCGATAGATGCCTCCAATGGGTTCCAGATGAGACCCATACAAACCTGGGCAACGGCAAAGAAAAATTTTATACGATTTAAATTTCCAACTTGGCACCGAGAAAAAATAACTGATATTATTTAAATATGTGTACCATCCCAACCATGATTTCAATATATACCTTGACCTAATGGGACTGGTGGATATCAATCAAGATTCAACTGTTTTCTGGAAATTGTGTTGGTAAAATTGTTTGAAATAAACGACAGACGTGACCCAACAAACCTCACTTGAATCTGAGGAGAATGGCCATCGATTGGCATCTATCTGGCTGGATATCTGAAGAGAATCGGTACCTTGGACTTGATAATTGGGACAGGGAACGGTCCGCAAGGGTGACCACACCAAAGTAGTCCGCCCTTGCGGATACGTAATACATCTCTGATGCTCAAGAGGAAACCTTGAACACTGGTGAAATCATCTTCGGGACGATGAAGAATGTCCATCCATTGCCTCACAATCATGTACTAGTTGTTTAACAAAACCATTGTTTTTTTTGTTTGTGGCTGAATCTTGTTGCCAATATATGATCGAAACTGTGTCCCTTTCTGAGAAAAACACGATTTGCATCCTCGGCTTCCTTGGCCCAAGAATGATTCAATGGTTAAATTCTTACCATTTGGCTGACTGGGCTGCCCATTTCAAGATTCCAAGACATGTCATATATTTATCATTAATTACACATGTAAACAGTAAAACATATTCCGTTGAGGGCCAAACGGAACTCTCCTGTCAAAACAGTTGAACCTGCAAAGAGCTCGTACGAGATCAGGTCCTGAATCGCGCAAATCGTTGACAGAGGATTGGGGAAATGATGACTTGTTGAAGGAAGGTCAGGTAATCTAAAGGTGTACCTACTACATTCATCAGATTGATAGAATCATACCCAACCCCTCTGATCATGCTGCACATTGTGCATTTTTCCCAGATAAAATCATGCAACTAATTTAAACACAAACACACACACACATGGACACATGGGCCCCCACCCGCTGCCACGAAATTCCATTGCACGTAGAATCAGCATCAGCAACTTGGCAAACATAATCTGCAAGGTGTAACCTAGGGCTGGCACTGTCAGATATAGCTCTTGAAATCTTGATTGTTGGTGAATTAATCAGAAGAAACTCAGTGCCACCAACATGATTCATAAATACCACCACTATACCACAATCACAGGATGATGAACAAGTAGTGTCCAAGCCAGGAAACAGAATGCTAGGTCCTCCCAACATTAGCACCGTGGCTGCTGCCCTTGCAGACAACCATAGTCCCGGCCCAGCACGTGAACGCACCATGCCCAGGTACGGTTGCTTCAATCACCGAAATTCAGTGACGGAATCTTGGACCACTGCGCTGGTGGAAATGGAATGATGTGGTGATTCTAGAACAATGCTTTGACTCAATGAACTTTGCCAACACATGAGGATGTCTCAAAATGGGGCGCGCCTCATTTTGAGACATATATCTACATGTAACCCTTGAGATCAGTGTGAAAGCTAGCATTTTTTCCCCTGAATGTTTACCCCTGATCAATGAGTGATGAGTAAGCTAACCGGCTCCATCCAGCATCTCCATGGCAATCAAACAATCTGACAATCATGGATCTCAGAACAGGCTCTTTTGTTTGAGTGACGTGCTTTTGAAACTAGGAATAGTTAGTTGCCGGGGTGGAGCACACCATCTTGCAGGACATGCCGCAAGTGTAAAGCTACAGCAAAAGAATGGTCACATGTAAGTGAACCGTGTGATGTCTAAGCTAGGCATCCTCCTTTGGCCAGCCAGCCATCTGCTTTGCATCGGCCCATGACTGGGCCCAACCACCTCGTTTCTTTACTGAAACTGTGCAACCTCCGGTCTTGTTGACCTGGTAGGCTTCATTTGGGCATTGGACGCTGTAGACATAGATCTGGCTTGTGAACCACCTTAGCACACTGAAGTGGCGAAGTGGGATATAATATATATATATTGCGATCATAATTGCAGCTTATCGTTTGTCACCGGGTATATACTGTATGCCGTACATTGTGAATCTTGAAAATTATACATATACATATATATATGTATATATACAACATCGTATATCCGAAGTAATGAGTAAGAAGATAACATGCATGATAGATAGGCTGGATGTCAGAGACCTCTGAGTTTGTGGAAAATCGTTTTTCGTTTGAAACAATTTGAGTGTCTAACAAGATCCCAATTGACGAAGTTGAGCTCTCATCAGAATCAGGCCCTTTCAAGGTATAGCTTTGCTTGCTTCCGTCGAAGCAAGATTGAATTGGAATCTTTGCTTCCTTCAACAAAGGCTCCTAGCAAAGACGTGATCACAAAATTATTCGATAGGTTTTGTGGTCCAAAAATACCAACACAATTGCAAACAACATTTCAACAACAGTTTCCCCTATCACTCCTTCTCAACCCATGCTGCTTGGACTTTCTCCGTATCTGCTTTCTTGGTCTTGGACTTTGGTTTCTGATTCTCATCAGGCTTATCCTGACCCTCCGCACTGTCCCCCCCAGGAACTGGAACGCCAGCAACCCCAGCTGAAGCCCCAGCAGGCCCTCCAACAGGCTTGGAAACCTCAGCTTCAGCCTTGTCATCGGGTCCTTTCACTTTTTTGACATCTCGCTGCGGCGAAGGAGGGTTGGCAGGTGTGTCATCTTTGGGTGTTTGCTTCCCCCGCTTACGCTTACACTTTGCCTTTGCCTGCTTATCTTTCAGATGCTCTTCCCTGGCTGCTTCTCTCACCTAGCACAAAAAAAAAAACAAACTTGAAAACATTTGGTGTACTGAATGTACTTGTTGAAATTGATCGCATGTTTGAACAAGTCTCAACTCGATTTACAGGCCTTGGCCATTGCAGCAACCATGTCACCATTTGAAGACCCAGTTGTACCAGCTGCAGCAAGCATTGCTTTGACTTGCTCCTAGCAGGAAAAACATAATTAATGAACAGGTTTACACCCTGATCAAGTAGTGCACGTGGTAACAAAACCGGGTCCCTGCCTCCAAACCACCATCCAGCTTAGGAGCACCAGGCAGAAGAGGGTCACGTTCCTGGCAGAGAGAGAGGGGCTTTCTAAATAGATCTAAATGGTTTATGATTTGCTTCCCAACTTGCCTTCTTAGCCTGACGTCTATGTTCAGCAGCATGCTCGTCGTGCACAGGTTCCAAAGCATCCCCTTGAGATTCCTGGCTAAGCAAAACAATCCAATCCTAAAAAATTGAAGTTTCACACATGTGAAAAACAAAAGCTCCTGAATCTCAACAGTCTCAATATTCGTCTTGTCCGAAACATTCATCATGGCATCCACCTAGCAGAAAGTAACCAGGCTCAGATCATTTAAAGGATATCCCTTTTTTTTGCGCACAGTGTTTTCCGGTCATGGTCTTTGAAGTGTAGATTCCTTAGTTTTTCATCCCAGCCTCTTTGCAAAGATCGTCCACGATTGGAGTAAAGGCCTTCGGAGAAAAAGACATGAAAACATTGGTCCACTTCTTGAATCATGATCATATAAATATAATATATATATATATATTATATATATAAACGACTAAAACCAAAAGAAATTATTATGTATCAGATTACTCTCAACAATCACGTGGCCTTCTCCTCTGCCGATTCCTCTGCTGGAGTATCAGCAGCATCGGATGAGCTCGCTGCTGCGTCCTCCCGGTTTTGATTGTTATTTCTGAAATCTGAAAGACATTGATATTTTTGTGCTCTGACACATTGTAAACATGCTGATCTGGTCAGCCAAAGCATTCTCCACCTTTTGTTCAATGATCATCTCAATGTTGCCATTCTCCGGGATTCGTTCTGGCGAAATGTTGGTGTTCATAAACATGTATATACTTTGAATGTGTGCACCTCTTGACCTTACCATTTTCCCCACCTGCAATCACCTTTGAGATGACGGCTTTGAGCACTTGGATGCGTTTTCTCCTGAATCCGTAGAACTTTACAAGCTGAAGACTGCTACTGAAGTGTTTCAATTTCAGATGCGGCTTGCCCCCGGTGCACCTGCTTGACGTAGATCTACTTGCGAGCTTCAACCCATGGACACACAGGGCACGGGTCTCTGCACCAGTTGCCCTGGCCCACTCCTGGAAAACAGTAGCAACAAATCCTGAACTTTAGGAATGAAACAAACAGTTGATCACATGTTTTTTCCACATGTTTCCCAAACTAGTCCTTTATCACCTTGACCTTGGTCTTCGGGGCGAAAAAACCATGATACTGAGCCAACTTGTAGAACGTGGCCTGCACACACAATCACACAAAGTCAGCCCACTATAGAGGTCGTGAAGAGCTAAAGATGTCACCTGCAAGTGTTAACTACAGCCTGGAAGCACGAAATTGCTGGGACCCCATCCGCAGCAAAGGTTGCGTAGAAGTTGACAAGAAACAAGAAGTTTGCTTCCACCTCGGACTTGCACAGGGTACCCCATTTAAATTTTGACCAACATTGGAAACTACACAATGCATATATATATATATACCCACGCGATCCATGTATACGATATATGCTAACATTCAAATGTCTTCAAAATTCAAGCACGTTGGTAATGTACCTTATAATTTACAGTACACTGCTGAGAATCTCACAGCATCTGCTGTGAAGGGCCCCTCCTTGCCGATTTCCCACACCGTTTTGTCCTTGATACATTCAGATTTCATGAGGTTCACATTCCCCAAAAAATGTTTGGTTGTCAGAGCATTTCTTCCAAGAAATCATACCCCACAAATCCAAGAATATGAACCATTCCTTAAAACAAGTTTTAAGCAACATGTGATTGATCACTCTAAGCGAATCTAAGTGTTGAGAACAGCCAGTGGGAAGGTTAACCAGTCCTCTGAATTTCTGATGGTGGGGATGCGGGTGTCATTCGCCAAGAAGTAGGACTTCAAGACTTCTTCTAAGAGTGATGTTTGCAAGTCATCTACACGACCTTTCTTCTTCAAGGCCTGCCAGCCGGTGAAAGAGGTCATGAGGAACCAAACTGTTCAGGCAATAGGCTCTAGACAAATCCCGACTTTAGTTACCTTGGATAATCCTGTGTTTGTTGGACACCCAACAAGTTTCAATAATACCAACGACACAAAATCTGCCTTCTCTGAAGTTGGTTGCTCTGGTTTTGACAGAGCCATGTCAACCAGCTGAGGATCGGATGCTTTGCAGAGCCAAGATCAGCTGAGGATGGCTGAGTACTTCAACACCGGACATGGAAAAAAAAAACAGGTTCATAACGATACCTCCAGCTCATCATCTTGGCTAGGGTTCTTGTGTATATATCTATCTCTCTCTCGGGTATGCTAAAAATTATCTACTAAAAGTTTCCAATGTGCCTGAATCATGATCTTGACATTTCAGACATGTTTCAACAATCTAGAACTTGTGGTAAATTCATTTTCAGTAGATGGGAGCAACAGAAACAAAGAGCTAATCATTAATCAGCAAGTGCACGATGGGTGGCACCCTCTCGAACTGTGGATGGAGTAGACCTAGCTGAAACAGCTGGATCTGCTGGAACAGAAGATGAGGAAGAGCTGAAGCGGCCTAGGAAATTTGAGATACAGATGAAAAAGGTGATACCATTGATTGAAAATCAAAGCTAACAACAAATATCGAAACCAGTGGTCTACTCCAGCTGTTCATTGAGCACAGGACGTCTTGCAGCGGCCAAAAGCATAGCTCGGGGAAACCAGCAAGGATCATGGTGAAGGGGTTCCGTGGCACGAAATGCCAACAGAAACTGTGGTGAGAAAATTGAACATGGATAATGGTCAACCCACATGTTAAAAGCTATGTTTGCAAAGTAAATCACTGAAATATAAACTCGAAATCAGGTCGTTCTTCCAGCACTAGTGGCTGCATCTTGGACAGGGCTGCATTCAATGCCCATCATCTTCAGTTCGAGAGACTTCGAGGGTTTCGAGAAGTGTCTCAAAACAAATGTATTCAAATTCCAGGTACATTACCAACGTGCTTGAATTTTGAAGACATTTGAATGTTAGCATATATCGTATACATGGATCGCGTGGGTTATATATCCCATTGTATAAATCCCATTGATATCTCCATGTTTGCTGGACGAATCCGAGTCATCCCATTCTATCCATTAAAAAGTTAGTAAAGCCATGTTAGAAGCCACCCATACAAATTGATAGTTTTAATCCCACCGATAGAAATGGTAAGTCATTGGGGATGGTGGATCCTATTGCTTTACCAACATTAAATCCCATGAAACCAACGCAACCGAGAAGCTTCCCATTGCCCGCTCGGCCCGCGTTGACCATGGCTCTGGCGCTGGCTCTGGCGCCACATCTTCCGCATTTTCTGAGTCGCGAAGGAGCGGTCGGGATGACGCTATAGGGAACATTTGAAGGAAATCAGGGTTCGCAAAAATGGTAAATATATATATATATATATTGCAACAATTTCCAAGGATTTCCCAACAGAATGATGGTTTAATGGGATTTATTCTCTGGTAATTTAACAGTTTGCCATGGAAAATCACCATGTTCAATGGTTCTATTTCATCTAGAAATGATGTATTGTCCTTTGTTGCGTCAAATTACTCATGGGTGAAAATAATTATCACAACTGCTTCAGCTACACCTTCTGCAGTGAAAGTACTGATTGTTGGACACACCCAAAAAAGAAACGAGAAGACAGAACTGAGACAAGAAAATTTGATAGCAGCACCCCTGGGTACCAGAATATGCCCAAGATTGTTCAACCCCTGCGTCAAATCTAACTTTGATTTGATCAACCGGAGGGACCCACATGCCATTCCCCATGATATTCCGTTTTATACGGTGCTACTGCTTGTGGTTCAATCTTATTGTTCTGGTGATGTTCAGTCGTTGGTAAAAACCGCGTTGCTGGCTGACCATTTCTGCAGGTTCTCTAAAGCCACACTTTCCTCGGATGCCATGTGTGTATAGCTGCATGCTTGTTTATTCAATCCGAGAACTTTGCGGGACGACTATATTACCCTCTGGCAATTTGGGCAGCTGTGGACAATTTGCCTCAACTAAGTCCCATTAAACATTATTATTAAAACTGCTAAATTCCCATAGAGTTTTTCTATCTTTCCACTGGATCCACCCAGGCACCACCCCTTCTCTGGATCCAGGTACCACCACGGCCGTTGCGGGAAGGCGGCATAGCAGTTTCAAGGACGGGAGAGCATGGTTCAGCGATAGATGAGTTGGGGTGCCTCACCTCTTCACCTTTTTTTTCCATGTTCAATGATACTAACCCACAAAATTTTCTAACAGCTTCAATTTCTCGCTATTTTGGATAGACCAATGTCTATCTTCTCGGTTTTTGTTTATATACAACAATTCAGGTGAAATTGAACACATAGTTCAACTACATTCAACTCTTCAAGCGGCTAAGACTATGTCTATCATTCCCCAGTTGGACGTGGGTCCTGAAAAAACCATCAAAGCTATGGGTAACGTCCCCAAATGGCCATTGCTTGGGATGCGAACTCGAAAGTTGTGTCAAACCTGGGGAGTCCATGAACCATTCGGACCTGAAAGTGGAACGCATGAAGAGGTGGATGATACATTTTCCCGGACCGCAGGTCATGGCACAGAAACTGGTCAGATTTTTGGTACTAAATGTACTAACCCTCCAATTTTTGCGGATGTCCAATTTTGACAAATTTTGACCTATCCCCGTTGAATATAACATATCTCAAACGGGTCAAAAATGGCGAAGGCTGTGTTCACTCTAAAAGTACCATTGGAAGAACCTTCACAGGGCAATTACTAGCTTTAACTATACAACCGTGGTAGTACCTCCCATAAGTTGGCACATCGAGCTATAACTATGGTTGCATACTTAAAACTGGAACTGCTCCCCTAAGTGTCTAAGGATGCAAAATCACCTATTAAAGTACATCGTTCACTTGTTGAAATGGAGGAATTCCTTACAGACTCCCGGACTCTAAATTGGGAATTTCAGACGAGGGCAGATCTACCCTCCAGCATGTAGTCACCCATCGCAAAGGAAAACCCGTGAAAATCCCTTGTTGATATGGGTGTGTTTGAAAATAGGGTATACCCCCAATTATGGCCATGTTTTTTGATCATTAACATTCATTAACCATTGGGTTTTGGGGCTGCACTATTTTCAGACAAGCCCATATGTAATTTTCTAAGCAAAACCTCCAATTGGTTGGGAGATTTTGCAGCTTGCCACGGAACTGATGACATTTTTATCACAACTTATCTTTCCGGTCCACGGTATTCGGAACCGATCATGTGGAATGTTTTGGTGACCCTTCGGTAATCAAACATTAAATTTGGAAATCCCTAAAAATGGAGGTTTTAACGGGAAGATCAACTATAAGTGGTGGATTTTCCATTGCCATGTTTGATTCCCGGAGCCTATGTCAGATCCACAAATTGTTTTTCTCACATTCCGATGATTCTGATGGTTCTTGGTGACATTTGCGTGCGAGTCAAATGCCCCGTCTTGTTGCTTACTCCAAAGCCGTGCGGGTCAAATCCTGCTTTTCTGGGTACACGCTCCCATTGTTTATGAGATTAATATACTCACACTATCTAAAACCCATCGAATCAAATAGTTGGTGTGACTACCGTTATACCTTCTGTTCATATAGCTCAATATTGATAAGGCATTCGTCAAAATTATGGACCGCACATGCACGGATCAATTTTGGGATCCATACTCACATCTAGGCATTCCAACCACGGAAAGACAACGGTGTTGCGTTGAAAATAGCCAAAGCTTCAGGGTGTTCAATGGTTTAGTTTATAACTTTATAACCTCATTTTCACAACATGTTCCCATTAAACTGACCCTTTTGGGGTGATTTTCCAGCCGGCTCCTCAAATTGTCCTCAATGATGGCAGCAGTTCGACCTGCCTACGCCAGGAGAACGGAGTTCGTGCTGCTGTTGGATTATCCAGCTTGAGGTTAGTAATGGTCAGTACTCTAGACTACATGTTATTCAATACAGTGTTCTTCTTGCTGTTCTTCTTATTGTTCCTGTTGCTTAGTTTAAGTGAAGGAATCATTAGATATAGTAGATGATTTATACTACAAAGACAGCCTTCCCAGAGCTGAACAACAACTACCCATCTGTTTCACCAGCCTGACATTAGTCACGTGTTGATTTGCCCAGAGATATCGCATACATGTGATGTACGTCTATAAAGGGAATGCAGTCCTCACATATCGAGAAACTCGAATTGTTTTTTCATGCAAAATGGCCCCCCTTCAGCAAGACCAGCAAGTGGTCTTCCCTTTTAGCCAAGACAGAAGTGCTACCAGAGAAGTGTGTAGACAAGACTCATTTTGATCTACTTGGCTTCATCAAAAAATGGCGTGTACACTTGTGTACAAAATCAAAAATGAGATTCTAAATCGTGGAAACAAATGTGAACCAAGGGATTTTAGGGGTACAGTATCCCCATTTTGTCAAACTGAATCAAATCTACCTCTCAATTTTGTCTGCAAACATCACAGATCTGAGATACCCTGCAGAAATGAACCCTTGAATCTTCCGCTGGTTAGCATATTCCCCAGTCCTATCACTGTACTATCCCCCCAATATCCCAGTAATATCCCCAGTTTGCTGATTGGGTTTGCTATATACTCCCAGTGGTTGATAGCATTGTGAGTTCCACATTGAGTTGGATTATGCTCACATATGGCAGTGGGTCCAAAAATGACCCCGGGTACCACAGATTTGAGTCGATGTTTTATATCAACCATCGAATTCTTGGGTACACCAATATTGCCAATATTCTCAGATATATCCAGGATATCCATATAATTCCAGATACGCCTACTTGGTTTATCATTTCACTTCGGGCTGCATCCAAGCTTGACCGGAACATGGCGGTGTTCATTGCAGGTAGTGAAGCCGGAAGAGGTGTTGGTGAGAACGGTGCTGGATGGCCTGCACCGGGTCCTGGATTGCAAGCACCGTCTCGAAGTCTTTCTGCCCCGTGTTTTGAAGGGGCGCATGCTTCAACAGGAGGAGCCTTGGATGGGACCACCTGCTACACCGCGAGATCCAAAACATCTGCTGATCCGGCGAGGGAATCTGATTAAAAGTGAATCGCAAGTCGGCAATAAGCACATTACACCCCGATCATATATCGGACTATTTACGATTATACATGGGTTACAAAAGCATTTATAAACCATCAAAACGACTTTTGGGATGCACAATATAAGTACCTCTACAAGCGGGATGATCTACTACAAGACCTTCAAGGAGTCAGTGGAGATTGTGGTCTTGGGCCGATCTTTGTTGATGAAATCATCATGTTTCATCACAATTCATTTTTGGTTTAGCCACCCTTGACCTACTCCAACCTAGGTTCACCCTCAGCTTTTTGTTGGTCAAGCCGTCCGTGCTTGTTCATTGTGCTAGCTCGCATTTTCCGTTGCTCGATGTTTTCCCCACATCTTGGTGTTAAAATCCAAAATCTTCCCCCATCTTCATCAGTAAAAAACGTGCCATGTTCATTTACTGAACCACCAGTATCCACCAATATCCACCAGTATCCAGTGGTTACACTCCCAATTTTTCCACATGTGTCACCGCCAATATCTATCAGAATCCACGAGGAAAATCATCCAAACCCCCAACTGATCTCCATATGGCACCTGTATCGCCGACTTGCGTTCCGCAGCTGGTGCGCTGGTCATTGGCCTGTCCAAGGAGTTTCGACTGAGCAGTGTTCGAAATCCTGAGTGGTTGATGATTTATGACTTGAATATATTTGAATAAATCTGGATAAGGCAAGCACCTCTCCATGTATTGAATATATTTACCTAGAGATACCTATGGAGATTGTTTTTTGGGGGGGTAAATGTTGGAACATTATCCATATATGGAGCATTTGGGATATTCAATGTCTTGAACCCCCCCGAAAGGCTACGTCACTGCGCCGTGTTCTCCCCCGTGGAATTTGATCATTTCAACAATATACAAAAGGTGGACATGTGCACCCTTTCAAGGTTTCGTAGCTGTGGCCATTTGCCGTGGCAGGCGAAACATGTGTAAAACCAAATACTTTCATGTCATTGCGTCAATGATTCGAACTGGAATTACATAAAGCATGCAGTTGTGCCAACTTCGCCTTGTTTTGCATCAAGGGCATAGCATATCTGTAGCGTAGCATCAAGTGCATAGCATATCTGCAGCGTAGCATCAAGACCTGCATTTGCAAGCCCCCACACCAACGTAATTGCCCCACCCCAACCCCCACTCCACCCCATAAAACCAACCTCACGTACATTGATAGATTTTCATAGAAATTCTATAAGTATGATACACCCAACGTCAACATCAACAAAAAGTACGTTTTCAGCAGCCGTTGATGGTGCCGTGAGCAAAAAGTAGACATAGTTTTTACTTCCCTCGTGTCTTTACCTCTACCTAGACTAGCCTAGACCCTCAAAGCAATCACAGTGATCTCCGTCCATGGTGTCGTGTACCGTAGGTTTTAATCAAAGGTGACCAGCAAGACCAAAAGTGTCCCGTTTAACCCTTGGAGCTTGGACTGTGGAGTCTTAGTTCCGTGTTCAGCTGCAGGTCACTGAATATCCCCTTCAAAATAGCAATATATTGGAAACACGTATTAAAACTATACTCAACTATCCATCCATGCAGTCGGTTTTTCCAGCAATATCAGCATCAGCTATATCCCTATAGTGGTTAATCATGAACTCCACTTTTTAAGTTAAAGTCCTGCTACAAGGCATCACTGGTGTCCGAAAAAAATATCCCAATGGCACACCCAAATCGCCTGTCGAGTTCCAAGTGAGGTTTCCTGTGGCGGAAACGTGGTGTTTGTTCAACATTCCATTTCCCATGCGCTCCATGGTATATTTACAAAATTGAGCCATGTTCTGGGTAAATGTAGGGAAATGTAGGTAAATGTCCTAGACCATGGAGCAAAATTAGACCTGTGAACCGAAGCATGATCTAACTTATCGATTGTTTTCTGCGGGATGTTCACTTTTGCTACTTTTGCTGGAAGTGAATGTCCGTTCTTAATGAGTTCGAGATACCTGATCGTTGCCTTATGGGTTTGCAAAATCACATTCATACCCCATTTAAACCCAAGAAATGTCCGAGGCTCAAACCGACACAAATATTCACAGGCCAATCTCCAAGGTTTCCGTACTCAAAATCTTGGGATCTGCTGAATTTCTTCTATGGGAATAGGGGCCTTCATTGGCAAGGGCCTTCGTTGGCACATTTTGAGGGGTTGAGCCATCATTCTAAAACATTCTAAAACATTCCAAAACATTTAAAAAAATACCAGTACCTTTTTGAATGTTTTGGAATGTTTTGGAATTGTTTGGAACTTTTTGGAACTTTTTGTTTTTTTTTGTTTTTTTTTGATTGTTGTTGATTTTCTTTTTGATTTTTTTTTTTTGAATTATTTTGTTTTTTTTGATTTATTTTGTTTTTTATTTTTATTTTTTTGAATTGTTTTGTTTTTTTTGGAATGTTTTGGATTTGTTGGAAGGATTTTTTTAGTATTTTTTTGTTTTTTTTAGAATTGTTTGGATTTTTTCTAATGTTTTCTAATTTTCTGGAATGTTTCTGAAGTTTTGGGAACTTTCCCTAATTTTCTGGAATGTTTAACATCCTGGCTGCCTGTCCCAATAAGGGTCCCTCTGAAGAGGATCCCAGGGGTGATGAATGAGAATTGCACCTTAGATTGATGGATTTTCAAGCGTGCCCAAGCGGGAGAAGAATCACCAGTCTTGCAGGTGAAATCTCCCTTTCTGGGTGGTTCCTCTCCTGCAGCTCAATTGTTCTGTCGATCCCCATGTTTGTTTCCCATGCCAAAGTGATTTCATCCTAGGTCGAGCAAGAAATGAAAAACAAACTTTCTCCATACATGGTATATCTTTTCAGCTACATTTTGGGTGATTCATGGGGTAAGCGTAGGCAAAAAAAAACACACCATGGGTATGGGAAACTGAATCACAGCGATACTCTCGGTAGGTGCTAAGAGAATCCCAATCCACTTACTTGCTTCAGAACCATCGTTATTATGGTTCCTACCGCGTCACATCCCATGAAATCCCATAATAAGATACACATATGCCAATTAAACCCATATGTTCGCTAGATGGTATCAGGTATATCCCCATGAAAACCATGTCATTAGATATCCTCATTGAAACCATACTGTAGTCGTTCCCCATTTATCAGGTATATCATATCCCCGTTACATTTAGTTCACCAACCATCATTTATCAGCTGTATATATATCTACTTCTATCACCATCAAAACCAATATGTTCACTAGATGGTACCAGGTACATCCCCATGAAAACCATATGTTTTCCCCATATTTATCAGGTGTATCCCCAAATGTTCATTGATCAACACCCACAGTTTTCCCCATCCAAAACCTATACCCTCTGGTAAACAGCCACATAGCGAACTGGACAATCACCATGCTATCAATGGGAAAATCCACTATTTCTATGGTCATTTTCCACAGTGATGTTAGTTTACCAGAGGGTATAAATGGAGGTTTCCACAGCTTTCCCCATTAAAAACCCATATTTTGATGCTTCAAACCGAACGGAAAATCCCCCTCGAATGCGCTCCTGAAGCCAAACCCCGCAGGACATGAGGCGCGCAGATCCGGAACGCCCAGAGGACCTGGCGAGACAGGTCGTCTGATCCCTGAGAAAACTGTACGAAACAAAGTGGGTTCATCATGGGTGAATGATGGATTGATAAAAACATACTTTATAGAAATATGTGTATATAATATACTTTACATAAATATGTTTTTTTAATATAAATACCAACTAAATATAAATTAAAGATCCATGACATGTCCATTATCAATGAAATATTCATGCATAGATTGATAATCCGGATATGTGATGGGTTAATAGTGGATATTTAGTGTGATATTCAATGGAGTAATGGTCACTACCCTCCCGTATCAATCCTCTATAAATGGAGGTTTATAGCTTGGAAAACCATCCATAGATGATGGATCTTCCAGCAAGCCATGTTTGATTACCAGAGGGTATAGGAAAATGCTGTACATCACTGGCTTATGATGGGGCTACGGTGTGGAATTTCTGCCACAAAAAAAAACTCAAGTATTGGGGTATAAAACCAACTACGATGTGGGGATATGATGGGATCCCAAATCAACAATAAACTGCCATTTGGGGATTTCCTCCTAAAATGGGGTTACCCAAAAATGGATGGTTTATAATGGGAAATCCTATTAAAATGGATGATTTGGGGGTACCCCTATTTTAGGAAACCACCATTTGGATGTTTATCTTGTGTGATTGATGATTGGCAGAATAGAAATAGGAGTGGACCCTTAAATTAGGTCCATCAGAGGTATATCATTGGGATACCAGTGGTCATGCCTGCTGGAATTCATCAAAACAAATTTCGACGTACCGGATGAACAGCACATGTTCAGGAAAGCGCAAAATTCTGCGTTTGAGAGTACTTGAAACCCATTGTTTGTACATTGGAGTAATTCCAAATAATATCTTAAATCAGATCTGGTTACTCATTCTGGATGATTTCTGATATTTATGTAAAGATATGGGCCCCTTGAAAAGAATAGACTAATTCACTGGTGATCATCATCCCACATTTAGCAGTGAAACAATTTGAAAGAGCCATGTATCCTTGGAAGTATACCATTGGAGTTGACCCAAAACATCATCTTCAGAATGGGGAAAACATGGGGAGACCAAGGGTAAAATCGATAGTTGCAAATTCATCTGCGCCAAAATACAAAAAAACAAAATTCACAAGTCAGAAAGACACCATGCCTATCTCATTTTTTTTTGAACTATTGGGCTACAGTAAGTTGTTTGGGGGACGTAGACGTAGAGTATTTGGGAGGTTCGAATTTTGATATGGTCTCCCTACCAATCCCAAGACCACAAGTACAGTGAGCCAATTCATAGCCAATCCTAGGTTTTTGTTTTTAAACACTAACTCCCAGCAGCCCAATATTTCCAGACCCCCAAAATCATGGTGGATGAAGGGGAGCCAATCACCCAAATGATTGCTGGAGGCGGATCGGGATCCAGTTGCTCATCATATCGAGTGACCCACTGAGAAAACCGCTTATAGGTGGAATATCCGAAGTTATGCATGCAAGATGCTTCCGTTGGCCATGTGAGCTTGGGCATGGCACATGCGCGGAGCTGTCTCTTACACGCAAGAAACTTCCTGGCTAATCACACCTGCAACGCAGCCAGATGTCGCTTGGATGCGTCCACCTGGCCTGCCACGCAGGGTCGCAATTTTCTTTTGGCATCACTTTGTGTGCTACACTGCGTCGTCTCTTGCCTGCCACCTTTCTCAACCTGATTCGAGCTACTGAAGAGATATGTATGTGTGTGTACTCTCTCCAGTAGTACCGCACAAGGCAGTGGCGGAAGTGTCAAAAATAGGAAACATATAGGAGAGGTTGGTTGCTGTGAGTGATGGATGGCAGAGCGAACCCACTGATGGACCGACAAGTCGTTGGAGGCAGCGAAGTGAAGTTGTGATGTAGTTGTAGATGTAGTTGTGGTTGTACCTTTAGATGTAGTTGTGGTTGTAGTCGTAGCTGTAGTTGTTGTAGTTGTAGTTGTAGCTGCCATGTAGTTGAAGTTGTAGTTGTAGTTGTTGTAGTCGCTGTAGTTGTTGTAGTTGTAGCTGTTGTAGTTGTAGTGGTTGTTGTGGTTGTAGTTGTAGTTGCAGTTGTAGTCGTAGTGGTAGTTGTAGTGGTAATGTANTTGTAGTTGTAGCTGTTGTAGTTGTAGTGGTTGTTGTGGTTGTAGTTGTAGTTGCAGTTGTAGTCGTAGTGGTAGTTGTAGTGGTAATGTAGTTCTAGTTGTAGTTGTAGTTTTTGTAGTTGTAGTTGTAGCTGTTGTAGTTGTAGTTGTTGTAGTAGTTGTACTTGTTGTTGTAGTGGTTGTAGTGGTTGTCGTGGTTGTTGTGGTTGTTGTGGTTGTTGTGGTTGTAGTTGTAGTTGGAGTGGTAGTTGTAGTTGTAATTGTTATGCAGTGCAGTGTAGTGTTGTCTAGTTGTAGTGGTTATTGTGGTTGTAGTTGTAGCTGTAGTTGTTGCAGTTGTACTTGTAGCTGTCATGTAGTTGTAGTTGTAGTTGTTGTAGTTGTTGTAGTTGTAGCTGTTGTAGTTGTAGTAGTTGTTGTAGTTGTTGTAGTTGTAGCTGTTGTAGTTGTAGTGGTTGTTGTGGTTGTAGTTGTAGTTGCAGTTGTAGTCGTAGTAGTAGTTGTAGTTGTAGTGGTCATGCAGTTCTAGTAGTAGTAGTAGTAGTAGTAGTAGTAGTAGTAGTAGTAGTAGTAGTAGTCGTAGTAGTAGTCGTAGTAGTAGTCGTAGTAGTCGTAGTAGTCGTAGTAGTCGTAGTAGTAGTTGTTGTTGTTGTTGTTGTTGTTGTTGTTGTTGTTGTTGTTGTAATGGTGATGTTTTTGTAGTTGTAACGGAAATGTTTTTGTAGTTGTGGTTGTGGTTGTAGTTGTACTTGTGCTTGTGGTCACATCCAAACTTCAAAAACTGACCCGAAACCCTCAGTTTTTAACACTTTTGACTTTCAAATGTGCTCCGCGCCACAACGGTATGCACTTCCTCGACATCGAATCATCATCGAATCGTCAAAAAGTGGTCCGAACCCCTCAGTTTTTTACGATTTTCACTTCCACATTTGCTTCGCGCCACAGCGCCGTGCACTTTTGCCACATCTCAACTTCCAAAAGTGGTCCGAGCATGTGGTGTTTTGTACATTTTGACTTCCAAATGTGCTTCGCGCCACAGCGCCGTGCACTTTTTCGACATGTCAACTTCCAAAAGTTGTCCGAACGTGACAGTTTTTAACACTCTTTACTTCCAAATGTGCTTCTCGCCACAACAGCGTGCAATTTTTCATCGCTCATCTGCCCAGATGTCTCCGCACCCGCCGCTTTAGCGAGCCTACTTTTCCATCCTCTGGAGCCACAAAACATTGGAAACACACAGTGTTTCGCGACTTTCCTACCTTCTGACTTTCTCCATCTTCTGACTTTCTCCATCTTCTGACTGTCTCCATCTTCTGACCTCTTTCATGGCAGTACGTTTGCATCTGTCCATATTGTCGGAAAGTTTAGCTTCTAAACTTCCTTCGATCATAAATTTGTATCATATACATTGTAGATATATTTGATACGTAGGATATAGAGTTATATACATGTATATATATAGTTATATTATATATATATATATATATCATATCCTAATAAGTAATATTATGATATACAGAATCTTGATATAATACAATAATACATATAATAGAACACATGGTGTGTATATAATAGAATAAATGGTGTATATATATATATGTAACCGTATATATTACTGCAAAAGTAGTATTTGGGTCCTGATCCACTTGCTATTTGATCCAACCGAATATTTCCATTTTCCAACCAGGCCTTGCCGACTGGGACTGGGCGATGGAAAGCCGGAGCTACCGCCTGCTGTATGCCGTTGCAATGTGCGGTGGCAAAGTCCAATGGAAAAGATTTGAGATTTGATGTTTAAAAAATGTAGTAAATAGTATTATATATATAGTATATCATATATGTATATATACATAGTATATAATATATAGTGTATAGTAAATACTATGTAATGTAACATCTATGTATATATATATATATACATACATATGAGTAGCAAACAAAATCATTTGTTAAATCCAATGCCATGCACAAATGAGGGTTGTCCCCTATCGCTTGTGAGGATTTCACTACTCCCGGAGATATCCCAAATGGGGTATCGGTATAGGGTCGTCCCCTATCGGGTGTGAAGGTTTTATGCAAGCTCAGAAAGGCTAAGGTGAAGCAAAACTAAATTAGTACTACAATAATTTTGTCGGTTTCTCATATATATATATATATACACAAACATAATGCAATATATCGAAACTAAAATATATATTTATATATGATATAACATATGTATATATATATATATATTGATATATACTATCATGTTGGATACCCCCTTGAGGTATGCCTCAATTCCCTCTCCGTTTGAATAACCAATTCTATCAACCAATTTGATTTGGGTGTTGGAAAATGCCCCTAGTGATTGGTCATGGATAAAAGATATCAAAGCTGATACTACTCGATTCGTCTGGAAAAAACATAACGTATCATGACCCACAAAAGTGATAACCATTAATCAACCAGTAAAAATGGGATGATGTGCAACAGTATTTAGCTGAAGGATTAAGACATGCACCATGTTGCGCAATCATCAGAATTCCACAACTGAAATCCAGCCACAATTTTGTGATGTTTCCTCCTGTATTAATCATCTCAATGGATAGATTCAAGGGACAATCTTGACCGCAAACCATGGTTGTAACCCCAAATGAAGGAGGTTCCTGCAATTTGTGTCCTTCAACCAATTCTAGGATCATCAAATAGCGTCATCATGTATGCACACAAAATGTTTTTTTTTAAACGTTCCAAGGCATGCGACATGCTTTGCAAACATCAAAATTGCCATGAAACGCAAACGTGAAAATGTTGATTAAGCCTGAGCCCAAAACATGGAGTCATCTACGATGACTAAGATTCAAAATTTTGCCCCATGGCAATCAAACTTGACTTGCTGGAAAATCCACAATCTATATAAATGATTTTCCCGGCTGTAGGCCTACATTTACAAGGGATGTTTATTGCCATGTTTGATTCCTGAAGGGTATCCCATTGAACATCCCATTCAACATGTCATTCAAATATCCCATGACATGTCATTCTTAACCAAAATATGTATATTTATTCGATATTTAATTGATGTTATCAAAAAGCAAGATTTTATCCATTAATCTTAGATATCCATCATATATCCACGTATACCAAAAGTAACATCTATTCATGGATCATTTTCCTAGCTATAAATCTCCATGTTTAACGGATGTACATTGCCATGTTTGATTACTGGAGGGTAATTCCATCAAACATCCCATTAAATATCCCATTATTAACAATTATTAATTATCAACAATTATCAACCATGATTGAGCCTTCTTGAGCCATTGATCTTAGATATCCATGATATATCCAGATATTGTAATAAACATCCCATTAAATTCCTATAAAGCATTCCATTCTGATTATTAACATGTATTAACCATTGTTAAGCCATTTAATATCCCATAATTTCCCCATGGTTCAATGGTTCACCTCCAAAAAAAAGGGTGGCCCAAAGGGTACCCCGTCCTGGCAGGCTTGAGATGCCCACGAGACCCTGAGATTGCGACCTGGGGCCATGGCGCGGCCAGGGCGATGTTTCCACCGGGGAAAACGGGGGATTTTCACCACCAAAACGGAGGAGTTCACCAGGAAAAATGGTGATTTCACTGGAGAAAATAGGGATATCACCACCAAACATGGTGAAATGGTGAAACTGGGGAGATACATGGATATAATGTTGTAATGGTTGTGAAATGGTTGTGTAATGGTGATAGTCCGCAGTAATCTAACCCAACTATCTGATAGGGGTGCTCTATTAGCTTTTACAATGGGATTTTATGGCAGGATTTAAATGAGATATGAGTTACGGGAGATTTACCCCCTAGAAATTACCCATGGTAGGGGGATACAATCTGATATACATATCATATATATATATATATATGTATGTATTGTATTATATATATATATATATGTAGATTGTATAATTTTACATATATAATAATATATATATATTATATATATTATATATATTATATATATTATATATAATATATATATTATATATATTATATATATTATATATATTATATATATTATATATATTATATTATATATATATATATATTATATATATTATATATATTATATTATATATATATATCATATATTATATATATATTATATTATATATATATCATATTATATATATATATTATAATATATATATATTATAATATATATATATTATATATTTTATATATATATATTATATATATTATATATATATTATGATATATATATATATATTATATAAATTATATATATATATAATATTATATATATATATTGTAATATATGTATATACATACAGTATATATGTGTGTATAAATATGGGATATATACCCAACAAATCTCTGGACATATCCTTGGTTGAATGGGTTTAAGATGGTTTAACCAATAAGAATTGGGCACAACACCGACATATACTAACCAATTTAAGGGAATATAAAGCGATATAGACATAGACCAATAAACAAAGTAATATTTGGGTGTGTCTTAAAGCTGGGGGATGGGCGCCAAAACTTATGGCAATCTAAATGGGACACATCGATCATAAACAGCTTGTTCTTTGGGCAACCTATTTGCAGTGTCAGTCGCACCCATTGGAAATTCCACCAAATACTGGTTTGTCTTTATGGGCCCGAAATGGACTAACATGGACTAAGGGATGGACAGTACAGTTAGGTGAAAATAAAGCTGCTCTCATCTGAACTACTGAACTGAGTAGTGTTCAAAATACCTTTGTTGGTATATAGAAATACTTAAATGAGAGATTATGGACTACCCTCTGAACTGGGAACCCAGGAATAAACTTCGCCTGTTTAATGGGATCATACCCAGAAAAAGGAGCACATCTGGGTAGGGACACCAAATATGGATCTGTGAACTGGCAATAAACTATGCTGTGGATATCCTCCGGTGACATCAAACATGGCAGGTGAAATCCCTGAACTCAACGGAGGATTATAATTGGGAACATCATCACAATAAATGGAGGATTTTCATGGATTTTTCAACCAGACATGTTTGATTAGCAGAGTGCATAAGATGCAAATTTTGAAGAGTTTATGGGGGTTCTCAACCATGAGATCGAACAAGAAGGGTACCCTAGGTGCACTTGTCCAGAACAAGGGGTGCGAAATGTCCTACTTAACAATGATAAAAATCCCAATCTGGTGCAGTTGCTAACCCCAGGACAAATAAATTGGGACAATATCACCAAAAACTTAGATGGGGAGAAAACATGATCGCAAGCATCTTTTCAAACATGGCTATATTGTGGCTTTCAAGAATGGGTCATTCGTGTGACAAACTCCCCAGCAATTTTCAGCATTTTGGCACTGAAAAATCGCATCGATTTGCAAGCTGGAATCTGCAGATATCATGGCAAAACACATCTCTGTTTTGGATGGGAAAATCCACTTTTGAAGCGGGATATCATGAGATTATAGATGCTCGTACACGAGTACCACGCATTGCTAGACAGAAATAGAACAGACGTGTTGGCAGAACCTCACCGAATCACCTATGTTGAATGAATCCAGTCGTGTTCCCAGAAAGTGATCATAGATCAAACCTGGAGATCAACATTGGTTGCAAAGCCAGAATGGTATACCACTAGAATCAAGCCCTGGATTGGTTGTTGGCTTCAGGGGCAATTTACAGGCAAGCCCATAGTTGATGGGAAACACACATATGGCCTGTCGATTTGTCCATGAATATCTTTATTCATCCTATGAATTGGCCCATGAAGCCAGACCCAAAAATCGCGTCACTGTCTCCTGATCTGCCCAGAAAGGACTGGGCCATCGCACTGTTTCCACTGAAAGACATGACTTGATAACGAGGGCGTACCGATGCGCGGGAGCAATGTTGATGCCAAGCGTATCTGCGACCAGGATCATAGAAGATGAGTATTCCGGGTGCTCCATGTATAGATCTGGATATGGTCGTAGGGTATATTGGTTTTACTCTTTTAGCCTATTGTATGGAATGTATGGAATACTCTGAGACTTGCTTTGCAGAGGACCACTTCCTGGGAAAAGCACTGCTTCAAAAATCAATGCAGGGTTTGATGATGTTTTCCTCCAGGGATTCTGCAGATGGCCTGAAGGCCATATCTGCAAGTTTGATCTGGGGTTAATGCCCCCGGTTGATTTATCTTACTGGTGGACATTACTTATCTTCGATACGAGTACCACAAAGCAACATGTCTTTAGTCTATTGCCAGAGAAAATGGCACACAAATTATCCATACTTGACCTCCCAAACCAAGGTTGTCACAGTAGATTGGCACCTCAAAAAGATGTAGTTCCATGTAGTTCCAACGCAACGCCCTGCACCCTTTGCCGAAAACCTACCAGATTTCAAGCTTCATCAGGGGGTTGATCTTGGTCCATGGAGTACTCCCGCATAGATAGTAAGTTTGAGCCCTACCCAAATTAGCTTTAGACAGAAATCAAGAACGCAGTTCATATCCACTGGGGATGCTGTTGGTTCCAACCAAAACTGGCTATTTTCTAATCTCCACTGGCTGTGGCAATTTTGAGCTTCGAAGATTGAACTTCTGCTGACTCCCCAAGCTCCAAAACATACTGAAACCGGGATGTCGGCTCATGATATGTGAAACTGATCATTGATTTCGGGGTGGGTATATTTAGACAACTCATGATATCTGAATGTGAGTTTGGGCTGTCGTTGGATGAATTCCCTGTGATTTTGGGACATATTGGAGTGGATCAATTCCCCCAGTTTTGCTTCGGAAACCGCCCTGCCATGATATCACCATAGCGACTGGAACTTAAACAGGATTCAACTATCAATGCCGCTGTCCGTGGCTGCCCCACATGGGGAAACATGCAGCCCAACCAATTCTGGCCACATTCGAGGCAAAATGCCGCCTGCCGAACCCTGCCATGATTGTGTAGAAATTGCCGTCTAGATCAGCCACACTGTAGGTCCCGTTCTCCATGAGGTTTGCAAGCCGGAGCGGCTTTCGAATAACTCGCAAGTGGACATCCAGCACTTGCGTTAGTTGATGTGCCGTCTTGCTTAGTAGGCCCAGAGACAGTAGCTCCTGTGGGATCAACCCCTAAAAAGAAGTAAACTCCAATCGTGAAATAAGTGGTGAATCACCCTCTAGATCCCTCTAGGAATCAAACATGGCTGGAAAATCCACCATTTATGAAATTAGTTGATTTTACCACGAAAACCACCATTTCTAGATTCTAGATGATTTGTCCATCATCTTCCCCTCCATAGTATCATCCCATCATTGTCCATTGATCTCCATGATTTTCACACTCCTTCAAAACATATAAGGAAAACATATTACGTATTCCCTTCTTTTCTAGAGAAGGTGTTTGAAAACAAAAAACATCCAATGACATGTAAAAAAAAACATGTAGAATTGATTGTGAATTTAATATGGTCCTTGGGGTAAACGTTTACAGAAAGATGTAGGAACTGTCGAGAAACCCCTGGGCCAACCCCTGAAATCGGCCTCCGCCGGCACTTCAACGACATCCAGCCCCAGCGACTCATCCGCCTGCCATCGGTGTTCACTAAGAAATGGTGAGACAAAAACATCAAACGGTGGGGAATTTAAGCACCAAACGTGTGGAGTGAACTGGTGACAATTTGTGATTTCAATGGGGATTGAAACGCCAAAAATAAGGAGTTCATTGGCGAAACTGGGGAGATTCACCACCGAAAATGGTGATTCAACCATCAAAAATGAGGATGTTGGCAACAAAATGGTGGGATTTCATGGGGGAGATTAATGGGAGTATCGTGAGATATTTTTGCTGGGCACCGTAACTCCGGGATGGGGATGGGGATATCATGAGGATTTCTGATTCTTGATTTGTATAGTGATGGTGAATCATGAATCATGCTTGATGTAGTCTGATTGGTGGTTTCAACCTGAAAACAATATGCTCGTCACTGGGGATCATCCTGCCAGTCATGTGATTGGAATGAAATATGTGAAACCACCAACCAGATATTAAGCAACAATGGGTTTGTCTGAAAATTGGGGATACCCACAAATAGCCATTTTAATAGGGAAAATGACGATAATCCATGGGAATTGGGGGTACTATGGGGTACCATATTTTCAGACAAACCCAAATGTGTGATATTCAACCCAAAAGAATGATTGAAACCTGCAATGACATGATTTTTGTTTAACCCATACACTACCAAAGGATCAGGCCGTAAAGGATGTGGAGATCCTCTTAATCTTAAATTCCGAGAGGTGGGTGGATATCCTTGCTGGAACCTAACACTTGGACCATATCCAGTAGACTCACACTGGTGGTTTATTTTTTTACCCTTTTAAAAGTTACAGGAAGTTTTTCGTGGGATAGGTAAATGGTGAACCCATCTGAATCTGTCCGGGCTAGTACAATCATCTTTGGGAATTCATGTTTCAGATTCCATGTTAAATTTATCGTTGTAAACGAGTACCAATCATTTACGACCTGCAGCACTGTAGCAAGTGGACTTCACAGAAGACATCGGCGGAAAAATTGAGCTTCGACCTTGAAAACGTCAGATTCAAATGGTTTAGTTTAACTATCAAACATATAGATTCAACCAACTGATTATGTGTGTTGGGTTTTACCAACAAAAAATGTGGGTACAATGCGAACCATTTTATGGGAATATTTCACGGGATATTTTACCAACAATACCGTATGATATTTCGGTTTGTCTGAAAATTGATGACTCATTATATATAAGTTGCATGTAGATAGGACACATTCTGATCAGCCATCAGATTTTCGGCTTCCCAAACTTTCCAGACAAACAAAATGTTGGACCCAGGGATGGCAACTGATCAGTGTGCCAAACCACGTCGAAAATGCCAACAATGGCGGCTGGTTGATGGGAATTTCCAGCGGTTTAGTATCTACTCTTTTGGGGGCGCTATGGGGAGTATTGAGGGGTGGGATTATCATTGGGTAGTAACAAGCTCCCCAAAAACATCCAAACCAACTGGGTTTAGAAGCTTCTGAACTGGTTCAACATGTTTCGAATCTTTGAGAACAACTTGAAGCCTCTGTGTGATTTCTCCCACAACAGTGCGATTAACTGTGATGTTTGCGGGGCAGGTAACGTGTTTGAAACCACTAGTTAATTTGCGGCTGTATGCCATAATTGACGTGTCGCATATATTTTCATATGGTGCTGTAAACTCTTGAAGTCCCTATTGGAATTCACGATGTTCACTCTTCTCTGGGTAAACTCCCAATTTTTTTTCATGGAACACACTGTGGCAGTCATCAGCTTTGCTCCATCTATCAAATGTTTACATAAACTCCCAAAAAAGAATCGCCCAGTTGTCCTAGTTTTGTAGAGGCATGAGCTCCACCTCAGGATTCCGAAACGGGCCATCTTGAAGCACGCAGTACCCTCCAGTAATTTCACATAGCTAGGTAAACTGGGCCATAGATGAATTCCCCACCTAAAAACCTCCATTTATAGGAGATTTCCCACATTTATTCCATATATTCCTATGATTTTCGCATATTTTCCCTCTGTTTATATGGATTTGTCCCCTATTTTTGGACAACAAACCAGCCTCTGCTCGCGACATGGCGGGCGTTGCCACACATGGCGTGTGGGCAGCTGTGCGAGCGACAATTTCTCAGGTGGGCTATGGGTCAAATTTTAAGACCCTGGAGACGTTTATGGTTGCAATATATATTATTCATATGATTTGTTTCAGTATGGTATAGCATAAAGAACGTCTTTTTTCCATTAAGCGACCATGTGCTTTGATGTGTTTTGGAGGTACCCAATGACTTGACATATACCAGCCGTGCTGCTTTTCGCTTCTGCACGGTCGATGGCTTTCATCCATACTTTGGGCACAATGGCTGAGGGAAGGAGGCAAGACCTTGGTTTATGGGGTGCAATTTCCAGGTCATGCGAATTGCTATAATATTGTGTTCGGATATTGTATCATATATATATATATTACTATGTTTTACTATATATTACTACATATTTCTATATATTACTATATATATTACTATATATATTACTATATATATTACTATATATATTACTATATATATTACTATATATATATTCATATATATATATTACTATATATAAATTACTATATATATATATTACTATATATATATATATTACTATATATTACTATATTTTACTATATATTACTATATATTTCTATATATTACTATATATTACTATATATATATTACTATATATATATTCATATATATATATATATTACTATATATAAATTACTATCTTTATATATATTACTATATATATATATTACTATATATATATATTACTATATATATATATATTACTATATATATATATATTACTATATATATATATTACTATATATATATATATTACTATATATATATTACTATATATATTACTATATATATTACTATATATATTACTATATATATATATTACTATATATATTACTATATATATATATATATATTACTATATATATATATATTACTATATATATATTACTATATATATATATATTACTATATATATTACTATATATATTACTATATATATTACTATATATATATATACATATTACTATATATATATATATATCATATATATTACTATATATGTTACTGTATTATTATATTACTATATATTCCTATAAATAACTATATAGTAATATATATTACTATATATTACTCTAGTTTTACTTTCTACGACTATATGTTTACTTTATATTGCTATATATTCCTGTATATATATATATATTGCTATTTTACTATATTACATGATATCACTATTGGTATACGTTGCAGGTGTCCTTTGAAAATGCCAGATATTCCATCTGTTTCTTCCTTAAAAAACAACAAAAAAACGGTGGGATCATGTCCTGATGAACCGATTTTGGACCAAGACTTATCCTGAGACCTTCAGTGGTTCACGTCTTTCACCATGGTCCATGGTTACAAAAAAACGTTGAAGCTACCAAGCAGTACTTCTTACATCTTCTTACATAGTTGATATATGAAAATGGAGAAATAAACATGCAACTATTGAATATGAAAGATGGAGATGTCCAATCCATGGGGATACCCCCAAATCCAGGCCGTTGCTGTATCCAGGGAGCTTCTGAAGCATGGGTTCTGGTAACGAATTTGCGGAGATAAAATCCTGCAAATCATCGTTTTAATGGGAAAATCATCAAAAATTAGCAATTTTCTATGGCTATGCTAAATAACCATAGGGTAAATGGTACAAATTATAATGTACAAATCATGGGACCAAACGGGCCATGGCTTCCAGTTCGCACACTCCAACAAATAACCACAGGCTAGCTGCTACGGTGTGTCGGTTGATGGAGGTCTGTTGCTATATGTTGCTATACATGTTTCATAGCAGCCATCGTTTACACAGGTGGAACAGGTTTAGAAAGTCCTGGTCAGTGGTCGCAAGATGTCAAATGCTGATTCCCAAGATGAGTTGATATGGGGAATCAAGACCCCAAGCGAAACAAGATGGATATCATTGGATACTCATGGAATACTCATGGGATACTCATGGGCTATATCTATATACTGGGCTTGCCATCCATACAACTAATATAGATCCTGCCATTGATGGGGATTGGAAGACTACTTTCCTTTTTGGATGAGTGTTTGTCAGGAATCATGTTGTTTGTGGGACTCGTCAAAAAGATGTGGACCATGATCTCTCTACGCTGCAGTTCGCTCCTTTTTTGAGAATTGGAATAGGCAAAGAAGAGTGACGGCGGGGGAGTCACTCTGACTACGTGGCGCCAACGATGTCCAAGATGACCAAACAGTGGCATCTTACAATACCAAAACTTGTCAAGTGAATGTCAACAAAAATATATTCTGAAGATTGCATGAAAACTACACTGAAGATTCATGTCATGGGTGTACAAACGAAAATTCCATTCCTGAAGAGTTATGCTCATGAGATTGAGAAGCTACGGTGGTTTTCCATGTATTTTCCCATTCAAACCTCCATCTACGCGAGATGTCCATTTAAAACCTCCATGAAAAGTGCGGGGATTTCCCATGCAAACATCATTCATAGATGATTTTTCCCACTCAAACCTCCATTTTCCTATACAAAACCTCCATTGATAGATTGTTTTTTTCAATCCCCATTTGTTCTCTCTGATTCGAGATGCTCTTGGGATGAGGACGCACAGCCGGGCATCGCTGAAGCCAGCTCTTATTTAAGGGTGCCTGTAGATCACAATATATATATATATATACATATATGGGTCTGTCTGAAAATGTGGTATACCCATAAAATTGCAACAATTTTATCTTGGGAAAATGATGGTTGACCAATGGATTTAGAGCTACCCTATTTTCATACAAACCCATAAATGGGCCTGTCTGAAGATTACCTCACATAATTCTGAATTAATCCAACACTTTCCAAACAAATCTCGAAATTCCGCAAATCCAAACCTGCTGCGGAAAAAAACATCAAGTTCCCGGTTGTTACTATGCCATAAAATGAGGTAAATCGGACAAACCCATATGCTTGTGACTCAGGCAATGTCCCGAACCAGTTGCACGCGGCAGTTCGAGAAGGTTCGAGACTGAAACTTCCACAGGTGATAGGGTTAGACTCTCACGTGCTCGGATGAAGGTCCCACAAAAAATTCAAAACATGTTCCATGATGTTCCTATAGATTCCCCGTTTCTTGGTGACAACTATCAGATTTGGAAAACATCCAATCACCAGCAAATCTACACACGCTAGGCACGCAGCATCACAGGCCGGTGCCTCAGATCTGAACAGGGAAGATGGGGAAAATTTGGGAAATCAGCAAAAATATCGGGCACTTGAGCAATCTTTGAGTAACTTTAGATTTTGACACTTGGGAACTGGGAATGATATTTGAAGGATCAGCCCATTGCAAATTGGTGAGTTTTAGTGAGACTATCAGCCACCTACTCATTTAACCCAGGAAGCAGTTGCTAAGTGGAATGATTCTCCCCTTAACCATAGTGGTGAGGATGGGCCCAACACTTGCCATCGGGAAAAATGCTGATTCATCAGTCGATGGAATGGGGTACTCTACTTTCAGACAAACGCATTTGGAGAGTTATGTGCGCAAAATGTGTGTTTGTTCTGAGATTTGTGCCATTTTCAGGGTTTACTTCAAATTGAACCATCAATGATTTGGCATTGTTGCCATCCCTCCAAGTAACAAACCTTGCCATTTAGGTTGGAAAACTACCATCCAGCCTCGGTGATCAGTTTCTGGGAGATGGAAACAACAAACAGGTGAAGTTGGATTCATGGGAAAAATGTCATTTGGGGGTTTCCTGAAATGGGGGTACCCAAAAATGGATGGTTTATAATGGAAAATCATTAAAATGGATGATTTAGAGGTACCCCTATTTTAGGAAACCTCCATTTTAAGATTTTTGGAGGTTTACCCTAGGGTAGACTAACATAGATGTGGAAAACCCATGGCTTCCGCTCCGGAAAATCATCTACGAATGGTGGGTTGACCCTGGGGTACTGAAACTTGTGGAGTGAACTTTGCGGTGCATCCCATTTAGGAAATGGGTTATACCCCCAGTTATAGTTATATATGGAATATCTTCACTTATGTATGGGATTCTATGGGGTCTGTATATGATATAATTGTATATACCCTCTGGTTATTGAACATAGCCATGGAAAACCACCATCTGTAATAGGTAAATCACCATGTTTATCATCTATCAAAGGGCCATTTTCCATGGCTATGTTAAATAACCACATGGTATATATGTATATATATATATATACATATACATGGATTTTAAACCACTTACTAAGTGGCATGCACATCAAAGAATGGTTAACAACAAAAACTCATGGGGATTTTAAACCCCTGTGTCGTTGCTCAACTCTGAAGAAGTCCATTTCATGCGCATACACCGGAAGATCTTAGAGAATAAATCATAGCATCAAATCGAAAAGCTATTTGTGGTTCAAATTAGGCACATTATGTCAGACCGATGGCTATGTAAGGCAATCTTTCCCCACACGGCCAAGCTTGCGCTACCTCCATTTTAGGGTCATGAAATTCCGACGTCGAATTGGTAATGCATCATACGTAAGAGAAATGGCTACGAACAAACAATGCCCCCACGCAAAAAAAACAAAAGTGAGATGGCTCATATGATAGTAAAACAGTCATGGTTATGTTTTTGCCCCAACAAAGATTCAGAAAGGGTGAACAATTTACCATCATAAACTACGAGTATGTAGGATTTCACTTGTCTATTCTTTGTTTGGGTCGCTATAGTAAAATTGCTTGTAACGTGAAGCCAGGATTTATAATAATCAATACCCATTTTTACTAATAGGGGGTGCCAATCTTTATTCGGGCGGAACAATTCCTCTTAACTCACCACAGAATTGACTAATCTAGGGTTGACACCAAGTGGGCTATACCCCACCACAATTGTTGATATAGGATGTACACATAATCAATATATTGTAGATAATTATAGACTCATCTATAACTAATGTGAGATGAAGCCCAGGCACTATCCAGTTGCGCACTGTATTTGGTTATCTCAACATATTAAGAGCCCTGAAAAGGTGATCAAAAGGTGATCACATTAGGCATCTATCCGAGAATTCTGGGAGATCAAAAATCAGAAACATCTGAAATCACCAACTTTAGCCAAAGTTGTTTACGGGTGTACTTTCCTCCAGAATTCTTGAACAACAAATCACTAGAGGTAGGATACAACACGACCAAATGTTCAAGCAAGGCGAAAAAAAGGCTGAAACATGCTGATTTAGCCACAATGAGGCAACAAACATACCAGCTTCCCACTCCTTCACCACTCTAGCACATAGTATCACATAGTAGAATATCCACAGACCAATTCAACCGAGTCTATTTGTGAATTCAGAGTGAATCAAACTTGGCCAGTAGCTTTTCGAGTGCAATTCATTGGTCTTTTGGAGGTTTCCTAAAATAGGGGTGCCCCCAAATCATCTATTTTAATAGGATTTTCCATTATAAACCATCCATTTTTTGGGTACCGCCATGGCTTAGGAAACCTCCTTTTGGGGTCCCAAGTTTCGTGCTGAACGCGAAACAAACGCGAAACCGAAGGGCTGAATCTCAACTCCGTAGCGCCTGACGCCTGGCGGCTGGAGGGGAAACGCTTGGGAAGGCGGGATAATACATATAGTATATATACATATTATATATGTATATGTATTTATATATATATATATGTATTATGTATATATATATATGTATTGTGTATAGTTGTACGTAGCATATATATATATGTATATACACCACCTTCTGATGATCTTGTAAATGAGTTGTAGTAACTAGATGGTGTTAGCATGGCCAATGTTGGATTTGTAGCACCAGTGGGAAAAAAACACGGCTGCCTTTTGGTTACTTTACTACATCTTCCCATTTACAGCAAAAGACCCAAGGACTATCATCTACTACATACGACTGCCGTATTTTTTTGTGGTGTTGCAGAAGCCAGCCAGCGATTCACAGCTGAAGTTACCCAGATTTCAAGTAAAGTGTGGTTGCTCTTGAGCATATGCACCACGATTTAGGTACAAAATGGTACACAGACCCATTGCTGTTGATGAGAAATCACAGTGTTTGTTGGCAATTACAATTTGCTCATGCCAAATGCTCCATGGTGCTGGAATATTTACCAACATATATTTCAACAATAGCTCGAATGTAGGCAAATAAATATACCATACATGGGGGCATATGGACATGGCTGTTCCTGAATGGTCCAATTGTTGGAGATCAAGAAAGTGAAGCTTGGAGATTGTCCAGAGCCAAACGTGCCATGGATGCAGAAATGCAGGTTTCTTATGTCATGGAAGATCCCCAAGTCACCATGGTTGTTTCAATAGTAAGTCATGGTCTAATGACTTGGATGATTTAGGGGTATCCCCTTAACTTAGGAAACCTCCATATGAAGTAAACCAGCAAAAGACAAGCAACGAATTTTTCCCGTAGCCCTCATAACTAAAACTAACTATAATCTCTCATTACATTGTGATATGAGTGCTCAAGATGCAATTACTTGCTAGCGGTGTGTTCGTCACGAGTAAATCTCATGAAAGCGTCGCAACCTGGCGACTCCTCATGGTTTCAGAAGGCCAATCCTCCCCTCCTCCTATGGATGAAGTCGCCATGTCCACACCTCATGATGCATATTTTCCTTAACAGAAACCATGTTTCGTATGATTTAGGCTTGAGTTTTAGGGTGTTAGGCTAGGTTTTTAGGGCTTTGGATTGTTGGGTTTTAGAGTTTATGCTTTAAGGTTTTAGGGTTCAGGGTGCGGTTTTCCTGAAAAAACAGAGGGTACATACCCCAGTATAAAAATATTGGTTGCAGCGAACATGTTTCCTTTTTCAAGAAAAGCGGGCTGAAAGGAATTCAACCAATAGCTTTCTTAAGACTGACTCTTATCGGATTTTGCCATTCTTGAGGTCACTTTTGAGGTCACAACATGTCACAACTGCCATGCTTCAGTCGGATTTGCCCATCAGCGCACCCGGCAAGCTTCCACGTGCTGTTTCAGGAAGCGGAAGAGCTGCACTTCCCTCACTTTTGTTGGCGAAATGCTTGGGATTTCACCAAAAACTGGGAATTTGGGCAGAGAAAAATGGGATCTTCACCAGGTGACATTGGAGATTGAGAATTGAGACAATGGCAGTGTGATTTTCTAGGCATAGCGACTACAATGATGTAAAGCGATTGAGGTCTTAATGGCGCAAGGGAACTAAAACAATCGAAGCTAGGGATATCCTCAAAACAACTTGGATTTAAACAAAATAGAACTATAGTATTTCTGTGCTAAACACAAAATTGAATGTTGCCAATCATAATTTGAGATGTTACTACATCATACCGGGGGATTCATTAAAGAAACAAAAGAAACAGTACCCCCTGGTAAACTAACAGTTTGCTATTGAAAATTGCCATTTATGTATAGCTGATCTTCCCATTAAAAATGGTGATGTTCCATAGTTATGTGGCTGTTTACCAGAGGGTAACAAAAACCACCTGTGACAAAGCCGGATCACCTGGTCCGACCTCACCCAGCCCCGCGTCTTTGTCCAAAGCGACATTGGTGGTGCAGCGGGACTTTCATCTGGAATAAACGCACCTTGCAGGGACAGGTCTGTCTGGTGCCACACGATATTATGGGTCTGAAAATGGGGTACACCTATTGTATACCCATAACAGGATTTCTAATAGGGACATTGATGGATAAAAATCAGATTTTGGGGTATCTTGAGTTCCTACCTACTAATTCTTCGATGGGAGGATGAATATCTGCGGATATCCGCCGTGTTTCGGTCAACCAGGGCTGTGACTTTACTTCTGAAAGCGATCGGGTTTAAGATGATCTTATGGGCTTATGGATATTTATAGTAGATATATGTAGATATATCGGACTAGTTCATGGGTGTTGCATTCTGGATTATTCACACATTTTGGCGATGAACTCCCAACTGTTGTTACCAAAACATGGCCAAAAAAAATTGGCAAAACCACATCACAGTTTTGTTGCTTGAACCACCATTGGATTATCCCCCCTTGGTTCATCTCCCAGCATCGCGCTCGTCCACGGGCGAAACTCGGCCAAAGGGCAGGGTTCATTGGCCGCGGTCGTCGCTCCGCCATTCACTTCGGAGACGTTGGTGCTGTTCGGCCTTCCGGTGATGGGGACGACTGGGACATGGGATTGGGATATATAACATGGCAGATGTAACCTGGGATAACGTGGGGATGCATAGAGGGATATGTTTTGGGGACATATAAAAGGAACACATCTAACAGTAAATAAAATTGAGCGAAACTATGGGTAGTTTACTGCGTCGGTTTGACCAGGAAACCGGAAAAGTGATCAGGTTTTACGCGACAACGCCAAATATGACTGGCTAAACAACCATGGTTGTTCATCACTTCCCAATTTATCCAATTTGCTGTGTCTATAAATAGAATCTTCGAGAAGCCATTGGCACAGGGGGGTCCTTATGAACCAGAAAGAAATCATCCAAGCTGCTGGCTTTGCGGGGATGATCAGACTGGAGCGGATGGATGTTGGCGGCTAAGACAAAACAACAAAAGATAATGTAAGAATATGTCGGAGATCTGGAAACAGGTCGTTTCCAAATTGACCCCAGAACAAAAAATCATGGTTTGATATTTGTTTTATATCGCCATACCTGTTTTCGTATCTCATTCTTCACCGATCATAGATGCAACCCAGAAGCTCCAGCAGTTGGAAATTGGATTATCTCAGTAGATCCAAACCTTCTAGTTGCACGGGAGCACACAGGATGCATCCCTTTTAATTACGTTTAATGGCCTCAGAAAATGACCTAGCAAGTCAATGGTGATGAACTGATAAGATAAAAACTCTTAGTTATTTCAATAGATGTGCTATTGAAAACATATTATCATATATTATCGTATAATATCATAATATCATATAATATCATATAGTATCATAGTTTATTGTGTGTTCTCAAAATTCATCAGATATAATCAATGAGTGTCGTATGTTGACATGTAATGTAATGCATCATAATATATCATTGTCTAGTTTCAAGTGCATCATCATACATCATAATATACATTAGGTACTCTTGATATATCTTTACTTTATTGTTACTTTTTTTTGTGATTATAAATCGTTTGACAGTAGTATGACTATGACAGCACATATTGTCATGTGTTCTGACTGATACATTTACATGTGTTGTCATACACTATCACATGTCGACATATATCATCATATTTATAATGTATCATCATATGTTATTATATGTCATGATATGTTACTATGTATCAGCAAATATCATCGTCTATTGTCATTTGTGATGACAACTTATCATGAATCATTAGACGAAGTCATTTATCATCATACTGTATCATCAAATTGCCACTATGTGTTCATTGTACTATCATTGATTATCAATATCAGTGTATGATCATATGTGTTATCATTACAAACCATCATGATATATTGTTATCTGATGCTATAACTGTCTTGTCATAATTAGTACTACAATGATGCTTACGAAGAACGTCCATGACATGATCCTCCAATTTCCCTCAAATGATCGCGCCAAGTGACGCAGAACTGTAGGACTGTACCTCGGCTGGCTGGAAGTAGGTTCGGTGGTGCCCCCTTCGCGAAGGTTGGTTTTCAAGTAGCTCAACTAAGCTGATAGCAACCCCAAACTAGATCGAAACGTGGGAAATCTGGAAATGTGTATAGAATCCAACTAGAACTAAACTCCCCACTTTTCGGCATCTTTTTGTGGATGCCTCGTGGAGGCACCCCATTCATCCGTATTCCACAAATGGCTTGTCATGTTTTGGATGTGCATGATGTTTGGTACGGTACGGGTATAGTATTTATATAACCCCCACAAAGATACAGTAGACTTTGGTAAAATCATGTAAAATCCAATCCCCAGAGGAGTGGCTTAAACAAGCAATAACCGTTTCTAGATCTTTGTTTGGGGCTACAATCATCATATTGAGATCATTTGGAGCCTTTTGTTGCCGGGTTCGACTGACAAATTTCACCAGGAAACATGGAAAAATAGGCTATTCTGAAGTTCCACCGCCAGAAAGGCTGGCGGTAACAAGGTGGTGCCCTTACAACACCAACAACGGTTTAAAGGGGATATATTTATAGATATTCTTAAGATTTCATAATGGGGTTCAAAAACCAACTCATAACTGGGGGAAAAGACCTTGTACCAACAAACTTTCAGTATGCTTTGTTAAGAATGTGCCCAGGAATGACTGAACGGTATGGGTTTCAAACTGAACCATGTTTCTGGACACACCAGGAAAAATAGAGAAACTCGGGTTGGCAGCCCATGGTTTGCGCAGTTTGCGCCAACAACATTGGGAATTTGATCAAGATTCAGATTTAGCCTAGCCACAGCCTCAAGCGGGGACATCTTAACCAACCAAGGGTTTCCCAGACGGTAGCCAGCCACAACTGACGAATATTTGCGAGCCCAGTTGGGCTCTTTTTTGAGCGTTGCGGTCAAACAATGATGATAAGCATCCATGAGTTTGGATTCTAGCCTCGTAACTATGGCAACAAATGCCCACTGATTAAGAGGACATGCACCCCCCAAGCACTGGCTATACTAGCTACAGTATGCAAGCAAATTCTCACTCAAACAGAAACATATTCAAACATGTCATCTGCACTTTGTATTGCTCGAACTAGTGGACACAATAAAAGAGCAGGATGGCTTGATTCAGAGTGGAAATTGAAACCTTGATCTACATCATTGTCTCATACTATGCCATACTCTGTATGAGCTAGTTTTTTTTTCCGGATCATTGAAAATCATCCAAACATATATCCAAACAATCTGTTGCTCTCTTGATTTTGGAAAGGCCGAAAACGAAGGTTCTTTGTGGACAAACTCGTCAACAAACCCATCCGACCTGCGGGACCCAGGCGCGTGGCGCCTACTTTGGATGGAACATATATTGGATTTATCTGGGTAAAACAACCATACACCACCCATTTGGGAATGGTAGTTTATACATGTTTATACATGTTTACCTATAAAAATGATGAAATTGAGGATTATTATTCTTTTACCAACATCAATGGTCGAATTTTGTCAAAGTTACTATCGGATGTTTTAACTTTTGGATGACTCACATTTAAAATTCACAATTTATGAGCTTGGCATATGAGCACTTCGGACTAAATTTGGGCAGTGTAAAAACCTATAGGATTTCCCTGCAGATTCCTGGTGAACTCCACATTTTCCTGGTGACCACCCCCACTTTCCGGCCGCCCGAATCCGACAAGACGCCCCGTTCCGGGCGCTTCGCCAGCGCCGCTCTGATGCTTGCGGCGCTCGTGCAGCTTGCGGAAATGGCTGCGTGAAAGCAGAGGACTGTTGTGGGGACATCGCTTGCTGACTTCCTGGGAACGACTGCGCAGGCTGTGAACAAGGCTGCCTTTGTTGGTTCGGGGGAAAAACTTGTGGATACGACTGATGTGACTGTTGGCAAGGTTGTTGCTGTTGCTGGTTTTGGGTAAAGCCTTGTTGGCATGACTGCTGCTGCGGATGCTGGCAAGGCTGTTGCGGGTGATGTGGTGGTTGGTGGGTGTGGTGAAAGCCATTCTNTGGGTAAAGCCTTGTTGGCATGACTGCTGCTGCGGATGCTGGCAAGGCTGTTGCGGGTGATGTGGTGGTTGGTGGGTGTGGTGAAAGCCATTCTGAAATGGCTGTGGCGGAGGCTGTTGGCAAGGCTGTTGCTGTTGCGGGTTTTGGGTAAAGCCTTGTTGGCATGACTGCTGCTGCGGATGCTGGCAAGGCTGTTGCGGGTGATGTGGTGGTTGGTGGGTGTGGTGAAAGCCATTCTNTGGGTAAAGCCTTGTTGGCATGACTGCTGCTGCGGATGCTGGCAAGGCTGTTGCGGGTGATGTGGTGGTTGGTGGGTGTGGTGAAAGCCATTCTGAAATTGCTGTGGCGGAGGCTGTTGGCAAGGCTGTTGCTGTTGCTGGTTTTGGGTAAAGCCTTGTTGGCATGACTGCTGCTGTGGCTGTTGGAAAGGCTGCAGGGGTGGCTGGTTCTGTTGAAAGCCTTGTTGACAGGACTGCTGCTGTGGCTGTCTGCAAGGTTGGTTTGCTTGCTGATTCTGGTGACAACCTTGCTGGTGCGACTCAGGCTGTGGCTGTTGGAACGGCTGCAAGGGTGGCTGGTTCTGGTTAAAGCCTTGTCCACAGGACTGCTGCTGTGGCTGTTGGCAAGGCTGTTGGCAAGGTTGTTGGCAAGGTTGTTGGCAAGGTTGTTGGCAAGGTTGTTGGCAAGGCTGTTGCGGGTGATGTTGCGAGTGCTGTTGTGGTTGAAAGCCATTCTGCAATGGCTGCGGCGGCGGCTGTCGGCAAGGTTGGTTTGGTTGCTGAAAGCCCTGTTGGCACGACTGCTGCTGTGGCTGTTGGAAAGGCTGCAGGGGTGGCTGGCCTTGTTGACAGGACTGCTGCTGTGGCCGTTGCGGGTGCTGTTGCGGCTGCTGTTGTGGGTGCTGTTGTGGGTGCTGGTTCTGGTTAAAACGGTTTTGAAACGGCTGCAGGGGCGTCTGTGGCTGCTGCTGGGTGGCCACAAAGCCGTTCTGCTGTGGTTGTTGCGGCTGCTGGTGTTGGTTAAGGCTTTGTTGACAAGACTGCTGTTGCTGTTGTGGCTGTTGTGGCTGTTGGAAAGGCTGCAAAGGTGGTTGGAAAGAATGTGGCGCATATATCCTTGGAACCGATGCCGTCGTTGCTGATTCTGCTGAAGAATGCCTGGCTGGGAACCCCAATGAACCTGCTGGGAACTCCACTGTCCTCACCGCGTCAGCCGGAGCTGCGACGTTCGGAATGGGCGAAGGCAGCGAGGAAGTCGGCGGAGCTGCAGCGGGTGGTTCCTCTCGCGCTGGTGGAGGTTGTGGAGCTGTCGGAGCTGCCGGAGTCGGTCTCCATGGATCCTGAAGGCAGCAGGGCAGATCCAACTGCTAGGATTGGGGGAACCCCAATGATATTCTCCTTATAGCGGCTTACTATTCCTGTATTCAGATATGGTCTGTTTCACGGTCATTTTTTGGGGGTTGGAAATCTCACTTTCTGTTGGTCTTGTGGGCAGAACCGTCACTTTGCTACAAGAACCAATATGTTGCCACGACAAACATTTGGAGGTTTCCCAAAATGGGTGTATACTATATACCTACCCCCCAAATCATCCAGCTTATAATAGGATTCTTCATTATAAGCCATCCATTTTGGGGATCCCTCATTTATGGAAACACCATTTGTTCATTGAGAGAATTGAAATTGCCACTGGCTATACCCCAAGCATCCCCATTTTTGCTGGTCAAGATGACCAAGTACCCACTAAAAAACCTCAAGCGAGATGGGTGGTTGGCTATGTTTCCAACATCATTGGTTGTATCCCAAGTACCCTCTGGTAAACTAACAGTTTGCTATGGAAAATCCACATTTTGAGTAGGTAAATAGACATTATATAAATGGCCATTTTCAATAGATATATAATGGCTATATAGCAATGTTGAATTAGCAGTGGGTATCACTGGTTAAATCCGCATGTTTGCTGCTCAAATCCTCGACGCAGTGATGAAAACCATGGGGGACAATGATTCTACTGGATCTAGTGGTGATTTTAATAATCCATCGTGGCAAATATCAAATACCCTAAAACATACGGACGTATTACATCCCGTTAAATATCCTCAATAAATGGAGGTTTCCTAAAATGGGGGGGTGCCCCAAATCATCCAAAATTAGACAATTCTAGTATTGAAAACAATTTGAAAACCATGGTGATGTCGGGATCACACATTTTCAGAAACCCCGAAATCACCTTTGTTTCTTTCACAACTGCTCCTGAATGAATTTGGGATTCATTTGTTTGCTTTTGGTGGTGAAGATTTGACCACCAAAAAGGCAGTTCATTAACACAGGAAATGAGACTTAAGCATCAACAATAAAGAGCTTGGTGACGGGTAGTGTGACGGTTTGATGGTTTTATCATCATGTTTTATCTAAGCCATTATGCTAGCTGTATACCATATTATACCATAAATAAACGTAAAACCGACCAACAGCCCAGGCCCTAGGAATGCTGTGCTGTACCATTTTGCAGTATATCAAAGATTCGAGATAGGCAGGGTTGGCCGCCGACCATTTGGGAAGAGATTGGGGCAGGGGGCATACATAAATGCCTGGGTGTTTGATATGGGGTGTGCCAATAGACCAATAGTCATTGATCACTTTTGGAGACAAAGCCTAATTAATCAAATCAATCAACCAGGGTGTATCAATCTGGCATAATGCAAATGACGATAGGTCAATACCTCTAGGACTGTCGGAATGCTGGGAATGAGCATAGTTAATTGCTGGCCTTTTTGCTGTTTATGCGCCAGGGTTTTGATCCATCATACCCACACGACAGCAAACAAATACCCAATCTGATACAAGATGTGGATTGTACCCAACAAAGAGCTGAAACACAAACAACATGCAGGGAACAAGAAGGAATCAGCAACAAGTTGGAAGGATGAACGTAAAAGGTGGGGACCTCACCGATCCTGGTACTTGTCATTCAAGGTTGATCATCATTAACCCCAATTTGCGAGCACCATATCCAATAGATTCCAATACTGGAACCATCTGTAACCCAATTCCATGTTAAAAGTTACTTAAATCACAAGTTGAATCTTCCCAGAATCTACTTGTTGATGCTAAAATCCTGACCCCAAACGCCAGCTGTTAGTGAAATCACGAGTTTTTATCACACACCCACCGGTTTTCTTATATGTTGCAAGAATTTGCTAAGTGGCCAGCCTATTTATTTAAACTTACTGTGGCTATCTAGAGGCCAGCAACGTCATAAGTTGTGTTCTTGTGTTTTTTCGGATTTCTTGGAATTATGGATATATCCACCTATATCTACCATAAATCCACAGAAAAAAAAGGTTACGTATTGATGTTAACATCCCAAACACCAGTCAGTTTAACAAGAATCATCAAAAAAACATGATGATCAATCAATATTGTGTTTAATATTGTTTGCCACTATCATTTTTGCTGTAACTCATTGTTTTGTCGGTGAAATCATTCTTGTCATCACTCATACTCAATCAAGGATTACCTGATGTTGCCAGAATTAGCTTAGTCGCGAACATCTGGGGTATATCCCAATACATCCCAGTTGTGAGGGATTAAAAAACCAAGTTACTAGCCACTTGGAAAGTAATTAGTGCTCCCTAGATCTAAGTTGCTTAATAAATCTTTACCACCATAAAACCTAATCGAGCTATGGTTGATCGATCTACCCAAGATCGAAGATCTAAAACTATAAGTACCATTTATCCATCTACCCGCTGTTCCTTCAACATAGCCATGGAGAATCACCCGTTTTTTACATTTTTTTACTAGGTAAAATAATCGAACCGAAAAATGCCATGGCTTCCATTGCAAACTGTTAGTCATTACCAAGAGCGTAAGTATCCCCGTGAATCATATAATTTTCATGGTGAATCCCGATGTTTAATGCTTGAATCCTCTTGATCATTAGCCATTTAATACCTTTAACGGTTCAATATGGTCAAATCCTTATCAAAAATCATAGAATAGAAAGGATATGAAGGGCAAGTGCCCCCAATGGTCACTTTGGATTATAACTATAGTTACCAAAAAGTTATTGTTATGATCCTCCCACGTGGTAACTAGTCAGTGACCATGGTTTTAACCCATTTGTTGATGGGAGAATCATGGATGACCTAGCATGAACTATGGGATGATCCTCATGCCATGTCCCAAATAGTTTCTATAACCATATACCATACTATTCCCATAGTTACATATAGTTACTATTACAATTATATACATAGGCTTATAATGTTACTATTGCCATAGCTTTTTGCGGAGGTTTCCTAAGTCATGGGGGTACCCGCAAATCATCCACTTTTGTTTGGGATTTTCCATGAAATAAACCATCCAGCTATTGGTGTACCCCCACTCGGGGAATCCTCCATATACCAGTTTTATGGGTTTGTCTGAATAGGGTATTCCTAAATTCTAAATCCATTGATTAATCATCATATTCCCAATTAAACAACCATTGAATATTGGGGGTATACCCCATTTTCAGACAGACCCATTGCCACAGTGAAAAAATGGAGGTTTCCCAAGTCATGGGGGTACCCCCAAATCATCCATGTTGTTTTCGGATGTTCCATAGAAAAACTACCCATCCAGCTATTGGGGTACCGCCCCACTGTAGGAATCCTCCATATATCATTGTCAATCTTAGATACCCTAAAAATCAAAAATACATTGGCTGGTTATATAGCAGATGTTTAGTTCCGTTTGTTGCAGCTTAAAGGGTTAAATTACCCATCCAAGGTTTGGGAATGATCTCCCCTCCTTTCAGGTCCAGCCACATTGGATCCCCGTGGGCTTCTCACCGACGGCGTCGGTGACCGCGGAAGCCGCGGCGACGGCGAGCGCGGCCGCGCAGCTTCGAAGCCGAAGGCGCCGTTGGGATCGGCGCGGCCTTCGCGCTCCGCGCGCTCCTGGGCTACCCACCTGGCAGGGAAAGAAAGAAAAAGCAGGGAGTTTCCATGCTTTTCCTATGAAAATGTGGGATTTAAGTGTGAAAATCGTGATGTTGTGTGATTTTACCATGAAAAATTGGTATATTTGACTGTGGAAAAATGGGATTTAACATGATTTAGCTATGAAAATTTGGTTGGGCAAACCAATGTATTTGTCATAAAATAATATAGTCGTCAATTAGTTAAACGGTCCTGGATGCTCTACCCCACTTCCAAACAACACGCTTTTCGTCTCTTCGGACATGGAAGTGGCATGTTGTAGGTCCGGCTAGGAATTCACGGATTGGTTTGAGGAGAAGAAAAAAAAAAATCTAATACCCAAATGTAGGCGTTCCCCTAAATGATTCAATTTTCTGGGATTTTGCAAATTAGTATTGATTTTCCCTATATTCCAAGTTGGGATTTTGCCAATTGGAAACTAACTTAGTTAACTACGGCGGATGATCTGTCAACCTATCAACATTGATGCTGAAGGGCGAGGCCCCCGTTTACGATAGCCAAGTGAACGTTTGGGACCTCACCTTGTGGATCAATTACAATGGTTCACCAACCTCCAAAGGCCGGCCCTTTTAAAATGGGAGAGTTGCCATCATTCCAGTGACATGGTGAGATGAGGTCGTTATAGTTTATCCAGGAATTGGATCATAATGCAGGTTTCCTAAAATAGGGGTTACGTCCACATCGTTCGAAATTAGACCACTGTAGTATTGAAACAACCAGGGTGACGACTGGGGATCCCCGATGACTTACGAAATTCCCATATATTATACGTGTGTGTGTGTGTACGTCTAATTTTTTTCATATCAAATATTCACCACCAGCGACCCGGGGAGCGGAGGAGTTGCTCAAATCAAATTGTTGGGCACCCAAAGTCTTTGGGTAGTTCCTTCACCCCAACTATTTATAGGAGATAATCATGACCTCATTATTGGACCTCGTCGCAGTGCGCAACTGCTTTCTGGGTATATCAAAAAATGTATGCCTGGCAGGTGTGGATTTCTTGCATCCGCTGCATGGTGCATCTTCGACTCTGCAGACGCTATATTACAATTGTATTTCAAGAATTTTCCAGAACAAAAATGACGATTCTCGAATACACTAACTGGTAGATCAGAAACATAACACTGACTTAACATATCTTCTGGTAAACTAACGTAGCTATAGAGAATCATAGAAAATCACAATTTATGAATAGGTCAGCCAATGAAATAAATAGAGGTCTACTAAAATGGGAGTACCCCCAATTCATCCATGTTTGATTGAGATGTTTCATTGTAAACCACCCAGCTATTGAGGATCCCCCATGGCTATGCAAACCCCCAAATGGGCTCTTTTCAGCAGGACAGGACGCCGACTGTATAAGCAATCGAATTATATGAATGATATAATTCCGGATAACAAATGGAGAATATATATGATAATATATGATAATATATGATAATATATGAGAATACATGATAATATATGATGATATATCAATCACCCTATATCCACCAAAAATCCCATCTAGTTTCAAACAGAGACCCATCGTTTAGACGCCCTGCTGTGAAAGTAGCACCACATTAGCACCCTCAAGCCCAGAACCCCAACCCCGACAAAATCTGGCCTATCTTTCCTGGGCGGTGTTTTATCCGCATCGTAAAGATACACAAAGGGCACCAAGCCCTCCGGATTGGAGGCGAAGGGGGAGGGCTGGCTCCTGCGAGCCGCATGGATAGTGCAGCAACTGGTCCCCTGTGGGTTGGCTATAGTTTTGCTTGTCGCCCAAAAACCAGAGACGATGCTGATTTGTTCAATGAAAATGGCAAATTTTTGCGGTATCCCTCAGTTCCAGACAAACCGATAAGGTGTTTACTACTATCTAATCCCAAGAAAGGCTCAAAATCGAAGCGTACGGCTACAATCCATCCAAATGGGTTCGTCCAAAAATCAGGAATCAATTTCATTGTTTCAAACTTCACTTGCAAAAAAAACCTAAAAACCACCAGTATCAACTATAGTTATGTATATTTACATTTATATCCCAACTAAATCTTCATTGAATCCCGTTAATTTCTATCACTGTCATTGTCGTTTCTATTGGTTTCAAGGTGAAAAACAAACCAATCATAAATGGCTAAATCCCAATTGTCCATGGTTAAATCCCCATGTCTGATGGTCATATAGTAATTACCGGTATATGAGTGGGTCCAGATTCAACCTCAAACCCTGGATTTAAGTCTTTGGTTTCTATTCATTTGAAGTATTCTCCAAAAGATATAAGATTTTCCCAAGCAGTGGTGGAGATAATAGGTTTACCATGTTTTTGGGAGTTCAAAACCTCCATTCTTTGGGCCAGCTCAACTGGATTTAGATCCCCCCAAGGTTGACCGAAAATGGATGGTTTCATGTCCTCTGGTATAGGTATCCCCATTTGTTACAGGGAAGATCCATATGTGTCACTGTCAAAACATGGTATCGGGCCATCCCTCCCATAGTGGGAATCCTTTGGATTCTGAAATACATCTAGTAGCTACTGGATTGATGACTGATGATCCCAGTGTTGACCACAAAACATCTATGGATTTATCTAATGGGGGATAGACCGCCCCCCATCCAACCCAAAATTGTGTGCAGATTGTGTCATGATGTGTCATGTGTTCTGGATGGTTAATCCACATTTTTGATTCGATGGGACAATCCTACTGGGGTACCAGATTTCTACACATACCCTAATCTGAAAGGACATCTGCGAGGCCATTAGATTCACAGGGGTCTAGCAAAATGGCAACCGCCGGCTAAGCAATTACAATGATCATAGTACTTGGATGATCATACCCCTGTTTTTGACATGCTGAGTATGTGTCAAAAACATTCAAAAACTATGTCGTGTTTTTTCCCAGTTGGATGAACATTCATAGCTCTCGGCAGCCGGCTATTCCCAAGGAATCTGATGTCTCGCCCTCCAACTCGCGCCATGAAATGGTTGCCAATTTGGGTTTGTCTGAGAATGGATGAAAATGGGGGATGACTTTATGACTAACAGTTTTCATTGCTGTGCCATCAAATTTGGGGATATCTGATTTTTAGACAAGCCCATTTGGGGGACGGTCTTCCTGTTCATCGTTACTACTTCGCGTGATTGATTGCGAGGCCAAAAAATAAGTTTCTTTTATTATTTACCCGACGTATGGTTCCTCAACAAGGTGCTGGAGAGTTTTCATGGCAGTTCCATGATTTTTTCCGAGGTTGTTACTTGGGGGTGCGTCCCAACTAATCAAGGGTAAACAAATTGACTAACTCATGTAAAAATCAGGTATGTATGTCCTTCTATGTCCCGCATGCAACTGGGTGAACTATATGGTTCCTACCCACTCACGACTTTTGGGCGCGCACATCCAAGTATACTTGAGGGCAATTCGGGTTCTTAATGGGTTTTACCAGGGCCATAACCCCATAAGCTGGGATGGTCAGAAAAGTCCTGAAGGTATGGCGACCAATGAACAAATACCCAGGCAAATGATGTGGAATCGCAGCACTAAGATACCCTACAATATGGTGACCCCCAGTTACGTTTCTTGTATCATAGCCCATATTAACTAGTTCGAAATATCTATCATAAACGCAATCGCTCGCCTAGGTATAAATCAACTTGTATAGCTACCATGAAATCAATTAAGATCAATTATCAACAGTTACAAACCACCATTTTTCTCGGTGAAATCCTAAGTTTTGTTGCTTCACTCCCCAGTTTTGGTGGATAAGACCTATAGCCACAGCACCCCACATCTGCCCTGTGAAATCTCTGCCCAGTTGGCTCCTTCCATTTGGCGTCCTTTGTGGACCGGCCTCAAAATGATCCATGCTGGAGGATATTCACCAAAACTAGGTCATCACGGAAACTCGCGCACATTTTATTTTGTGGAGATTTGATGTTCTCATCCCTTGAAACTGGGCGTTTTCAGAGTGGATTTTCAGACATCGGATGAGACTTGTTGGCAGAATATCATGAACATCCCTTCAAAATAGATACCTTTCCATAAACGACCAACAGTTTGCCAATTTTAATACGTACATCATCGAACTAAATGGGCCATGTTCCATAGCAAACTGTTAGTTTACTGGAGGGTAAGTAGGATGTTCCTGATATATTTGAGACAAACAGTGATAAAGATGACACTCTGAGGATCTTCCCATTTGCTAACCTGCACTGTGACCCACCTTCAGGAGACGTTTCTCCTATGTCCTCCAACATGCCTTCTGAGAAGTGGATTTGTCTCAAAAATGGGGGAACAAAAAGGGGAACATGTCTACCGGACATGAGAAAATGCGGCATAAAACAACCATCAGATGGTCAATGGGTAACAAGTAACTGTTGTGTAACTAGACCGCAAATGACAAGCCGTATCCATGGCCCACTTCCATGTCCAATTGACGGCCCTCTATTTTCTTGGGGTTCAATATGCCCTCTGTCGCGAATCTTAGCTACAAAAAAACGACTGTAAATATACTGTTTTCCTTGTAATAATCTATACCCTCTGGTAAACTAACAGTTTGCTATTGAAAATGGCCATAGACATAGTGGATTTTCCCATTAAAAGCATGGTGATTTTCCATAGTCATGGTAGGCAATACCAGAGGGTATTCCATCCATATTGTCCCCACCGTTTGTTGCCAAATCATTGCTGTCATTCTGGGATGAATACCAATTCCTGCTGAAATCACCATTTCCAGGTAGCATTCACCACGAATCATAACTGGCGATATAATAAGCCTGGTGACCGTGATTATCCCGAATTGTTGGCTTGTCCACCATCTGAGTGTTGTTTTTCACCCCGCCCAAACTAAGCAGCTATGGTGTGGTGGTGCTTTTTGCTATGGAAAATCAATTTACTATGACTTTACTGGGCCATGGCTTTCATAGCAAACTCTTAGACTACCAAAAAGTATCGCATCATATCCCAAGAGAAACCCTGACATTCCGTTTTTTGTATCCCAGTATTGATTGGATACCCTTTGGCAATTCAACGAGGGTATGGAAAACCACCGTATTTCAATAGGTAAACCTTCCGTATAACGAAATGGTGAACCTTTTCCATAGCTGTGTTAAATCGCCAGAGTACCAGAGGGTATCATCCATTTGTTTCATCCATAGCTGTGGCATCCATGACCGGAGGGATCCGGAGGGGTCCCCCGCATCTCCCCCGCGGAAGTTCTGTGGATCCGGAGCATCATCCGGGGAGTCCTGGCCGTTCCAGGTGTGGTGACGATTGAAGCACGAGCGCTAAAATGTAGATACATCATACATATAATATATATATATACATATATATATACATATATATATATATATACGTATATATATATATATACATATATATACATATATATATATATATTACTGTAAATGATATTATACATATAACTGTACATGTATACTATATATACATTATGTGATTATTAAATAAACGTTATAGTTGTATCATTTATTCATATTATATATCATAATTTTGTATATATATATATATATTAGGGTATGTATATACAGTATATATACGTATATTAGGGTGTATATATATATACACATGCTTGGAGGATGTTTGGAGGATGTTTGGAGGATGTTTGGAGGATGTTTGGAGGATGTTTGGAGGATGTTTGGAGGATCACCCCACTAGTACAGTAACTGGTGAGTTTTTGTTGGATAGGCCACAGCTGGGATGGGCCCCCTGCCTCAGTCAAGGGTGATTGTACCCCATTGTCGGACAAGATACCCTTTGGTAAACTAACATAGCTATTGAAAATGGTGATTTATAGTGGATTTTCCCAATAAAAATGGTGATTTTCAGTAGCTATGTTAGTTTACCAGAATCCTATATCCTCCAGTAAATCAACATAGACCCTGCCATGAATTCGGGGTTGGAAGACGAGTTTCCACTAACAACTGGTGATGTTCAGGGGCTTTGATAATTTACCAGATGATAATATGTCTACATATATATATTTTTTTAAAATATGGGTCTGTCTGAAGATGGGGTATACCCATAAAATGACAATTTTCATTGGGAAAACGACCATTTAATCCATTGGATTTGGGGATACCATATTCTCAGAGAAAACCCATATGCAGATGTATACTTCTTCAACTTTACATCTACATGTACACGTGTATCCATAGATATATGTAAATCCAACAATAAAGGCCATGAATGAGTACGTCTTAAAATTAGGAATCTCCAACACTACTGTTGGTTTCAATGCACTACACTGGGCTATCTTTACATGATTTGGAGGTACCTCCATTTCAGGAAACTGCAGAAAAGAGATGCATTTCACCATGATTTTCAGTGTATACATATATATATATATATTATATCACATGAATTTGTCGTTGACTCATTCATGGTAAATCCATGTAAATCCCATTTTCCTTGTCACATCCAGCATTGAAAAAAAGCAACTATTGATTATCCCCATTCTATCCAAATTAGTCCCATGATATCACGTTGCTGCTCGTATATGCCAGGTTAGATATCTCCAGTGTTTACGGTCAATATCCCCAAACCACATCCTATCGTATCCCCATTACCCTCTGGTAAACTAACATAACTATGAAAAATTACAATTTTTAATGGGAAAATCCACTATAAATGGCCATTTTCAATAGCAAACTGTTAGGCAATACCAGAGGGTAGGCATGTTGCTTAAATCCCCCCGGGTTTATTGATTGAATCTCCAGCGAATCCATTTTCCACTACATGTTGGCTATACCAATTATCCCAAGCGGGGCTAATACAATCATCCCAAACACCTGGGTATATCCAATGCTAGCATTGATCCCACGGCATCTCTCCATGATATCCCAATGATGGCATCATCACCAGTTGCATGCAGGGTTGAAGGGCTTGGCAAATGTCCCTTCTTGCGGATTTTGAATATCACTTGAGCAGGTCTCCCTTTTAGTTGGCTGATGCAAAAAAAATGGACTTTTGCTGGATTTGCTTAAAGAACCTTCCAAAAATAAACAATAAACAACATATTCCCTATAGATTCCCCAAGTAGTGGATTTCCTGGGAAAATATGACATCATCATCTTCAGCAAAACCAGGTCTACCAATCCCTGGATTCTGCAAGATCTTCACCAGCAGACATTTTTTTTGCCCCATTACCCTCCAGTAGTCAAATGTGGCTAGCTGGAAAATCCCCGCAGTAAATGAAGATGTTAGTGGGAAAATCATCCATAGGTGAGGATTTTCCATTGCCACGTTTGATTCCCGGAGGGTGGTCCCCATGAAAAAATGTGGCTTTCCGAAATGCTCCATGTATGGAGTCTTTACCCACACTCACCCCAATCATGGCCCAAATGTAGGTAAATATTCCATACATGGAGCATATGGCTGTGTCTAAAAAATAGGGTACCCCCCACATCCACTGGTTGAAATGCCATACTTTCCCCATTAAAACTGGCTAGTTTCAATGGACTGAGTCAAGGCAGCATCTTCATTATGGTTTGTATGTTTCTATCCATATATATATATATATATGTATATATATATATATATATTGAGGGGGTCCTGAAAATTTTCCCTTGAACGAACTCTTGGACATGTTTAATGTCTCAATGTCATTATATCATGCACATTTTACCAGCATTTTTGATGGCTACATCCCCATGTTTGATGGACAAGTCTCTGTTAGAATCACCAGATTCATGATGTAAACTAACATAGCTATTGAACATGGTCATTTATAGTGGATTTTCCCATTAAAAGTGGTGACTTCCCATAGCTATGTTAGGCAATACCAGAGGGTATTCCTCCAGATTTGTTGGTGAAAATCCCCATATTTTCTATCCCACCATCCACATCCCAATGAAAATCCCCATGAAATCTTCTACGAAATCACCATTGTTTATCAGCCCAACAGTTGAACACCGCGCCTGCACCGTAGCCTTCCTGAACAAGTCAGCCATATCTGCTGGAACTTCATCATCGCTATCCTCATCCCAAGGGTCACTGGGTGGCTCAGTGTGGGGGACCTGTACTCACTTGAGCAATGTTCAAAATCTGTCATTCCATTTACCCTCTGGTTATGACTAACATAGCCATGGAAAATCCCCAAACTAAATGGAGGTTTTAATGGAAAATCATCCAAAATTAGCCATTTTCCATGGATATGTTAAATAACCAGAGGGCAATATATTTACTCCTGGTTGGTTAAGAACGGGATTCCCCTGTTGGACTATGAACTAATTCCCAAGATATGAAGGGTCATTTCATGCCCGAACGAATCATCGACCCTGCCAGGGGTCAACTGAACACTGCTCACTTGTAAATGGAAGAATCCCACAAATCATAATATCATTGGATTGGTGAATGGGAAAATTTTAACCGGAAACCTCTATATTTCATGGGAAAAATCCATGGTTTCCGGTTAAAATTTTCCCTTAAACCAATCCAATGAAAATAAGTCCAGCGAACTGAGTCGATCTATCGAACTACTGATAAACATAAACCATCATAAACCCAAGAACTGCTTCGTGTTTCTGGGCTTAGTTCCACTTATAAATTCAATGACCCGAAGGGAGTCGGGGACTCACGTGGAAAAACCCCACGATTCGTGGTGGATGATCCTCCAAGGAACCACCCGTTCGCTATGGAAAATGGATGAACGCCAACGAGTTCGATGATTTACCTACTAAACACGGTGATCTTCCGTGATAAATTTCCAGGTACTAGGAAAAATATATACACATAAAACATCATAAAACACTACAGATCTCCGTAAAACATGCAGAAACGTAGGTCTTGAGGGTAGCAAAAATGTATGTGCATGATATACAGAATCTATCAGAATCTGATGGTTTTCGCAAATGTTCATCTTTGCCAAGATCTGAGAGAACCAGGTTTGGGGAGGTGCCATGACTGAACATTGACGTCATTATGAGGTTGCTTTACTTTCCCCATATAGATGTTGTATATATATGAGGGTTTCCTAAAATGGGGGTACCCAAAAATGGATGGTTTATAATGGCAAATCCTAGTAAAATGGATGATTTGGGGGTACCCCTATTTTAGGAAACCTCCATATATATCATATATTAATCATGCATATCAAACACAGCTGTACACATATCAGATATTCTGCCTCTGAATCCCGATGAATAGTGCGAGGTTGTCGTAGAAATACATGGAATTACTCATGTGGGTTCATGTTCAACGTAGAAGGATCGGATTCTTCGGCTTCGCTAACTTCGCTTCTAGTCATTTTGGATCTTCACTCAAGACTTAAGTTGTTTTCCAGACATGGATCCACACCTTTGGCTGTAAATGTCTCTTACATTCTCTTACTACCTGGTTGCGAGAGTTTTTCAACACTCTTACCCTCTGGTAAACAGCCACATAGCTATGGGGAATCACCATGTTTAATGGGAAAATCCACTATTTCTATGGCTATTTTGAATAGCTAACCGTTTAATTACCAGAGGGTGTTCGAATTGATGGGGGTCATTGCTGCGGTGAACCCCCTGGGATGATCTCAAAGGAACTCAGTCAGGGTGACCTTCCAGAAAAAATTCGATTCCTTGAGGGACGTTGATCAGCTTACCAATAGGTACCCCGTTGAAATGAGCCAAGATATAGTCCCTACGTATCAATATTTATATATATATATATATATATATACACCATATACATGGTGTGGGAATGGAATGGGATACGTGAATTGATCTAGCCCCAATTTATGTGACCCGGATTCATTTTTCGATCAAGAAGGGGTGTTTCACATGTTTCAACCCAACATCAACAGTGGGGGACACCCAAAAATCTAGGCAAACAAATCTAGGGTAGGGTTCACCAAACAAAATCAAGCACAAAAATCTAGGCAACCAATGGCCAAAACAAATCGCAAAAATTAGGTCACGAAAGCAGAAGACGTCGTGGCTTCCGCGACTAATTAAAGATGAAGAATTTGAAACGACACGTTGACATCACCAGAATTCTGGGTATCTATGAATGTCTACTGGCAACATCCACCCTTAGTGTTGACCTTGTTTATTCTAGGTTACAATTGCACAGGACGACAATGGAAAACACAAGTAGACAATTTCCTGTTCAAGTACCATGCCAGCAGGAATGGCACGTTCTACTTGAGGTTGTTTGTGCTGTTTTTTCTCCTCAGGGGGACTTATCGAGCATATCTGAGCAAAGTACTACATTTCACAAGTAAGATATAAACCCGTTTTGGGATACGTCCGCCTAATCCTAACGATCATCTGTGGGGTTTGTGCAGCGAGTGGGGTCAAATATCGGTAACCCAGACATACAGCTGTGTCAACGCACACATCTCTTGTAGGAATAGTGTGTCTCTAAATAGTTGACCCAAACAGCCCAGACACAATTCAGCTGGTTTTCGTACCAGAAAAAACTGGCACTGCAGTAGTACACATGGGAGAAAAATTCTCGATTCAAAATGTAGTGGATCCAAAAGCCAACAATTTCGGTTTTTTTGGATGATTGATGAAAAGATTGAGTTGTTGATGACTTCAACCCGTCAATTTCTAAACATCTCTCATGCACGCTCGTCCCAAGGGGATTGAAAGCAAATACAGCAATACCAGCAGCCAAATGCATTGCCTCTGGTACATAATCTATATAGATTATATATATATATATGATATATGCATATGCATAATCATTATCTATATTCATAATCTGTATATGTATAATATATAGATGATATATGCACGCTCCCCTGACCAAATCCACTGGCGGTTTTTCCGAACGGCCTCCTCCATTCGTCAGCTATGGCAAGATCATGGCAGTCCCGAACTTAAGTCAGGTGGTATTAACCCCCCCACGATGTTGAATACTATTTCTGAACCAACCATCAACCAGCCCGTATCCATCAATCATACCACACTTATAGTGTCTGTGTGTGTCTGTGTACATGTATATATATATATATACATATGTATATATATTATAGTAATATAGTAACCAAAAAAAGATGCCGAAAAGTCATCAATCACTGTTTTACTGGGATTTCACCAACTTCGTTTTTTGGGGGGTTCCTTTATATGTATACATTCTGGCATATTGATGATGGTACAGTGTAACGTCGAGCAGTTCGACCGGGCTGTCAAGTTCACCACTGGGCCACTCCGCTTGTATTCACTTCCTTTCTGATAAGGTTTGTGTGGCTGGGATCCTGTTGAAGTAAAGAAATTTCATTGACTTTGATGTGTTCATTCTATTTGTTCATATCTTCATGTCGAATTGACATGTTTTCCGTCATCACAGAGAGCTTATGAGACTGTCATGCCATGACACCACAGGGTGGCCTTGCGCTTGACAGCAGGAGCTGTTTCTGTGTCAACCTGTGCTTGAGACTTTAAGCCAAAGCTGCCAAATAAGGGTTAGGTCTTTCAGCTTCCCGACCACTGTCCAAAAATATTCTGGAAAATCTGGGATTTTACCTCCAAAATCATTGGAACATCCACCCAATGGATTGATCTGGCAAAACCTGGGGATTCTCAAATTGGAAATTCCCTACTTATGACAAAATGTCATAGGAAGTACAGTATTGTTGGAACACTCCTAATTGATAATGATTGGTTTTCATGGGGAGTCCAAGTTCCTGGATTTTGATTATCAACCGACGCCAGGGTTCTTAAGACACTACCGACCTATTCCTACAAGCCGTGGTGCCCCAAAATCAGCTAAGTTGATTTATAGCTAGGCTAAGTGTGGATTGTGGTTATATAGTTATATATATATATATATGATTATATACTATTGCATCCGGCAATAAGAATTTGCAACATGAAACCCAAACCTGGCATACTCTAAAAATCTCTAAATAGAAAACAAATCACCCGTTCTTCAAGGTTTCATGCAGTTCAATTTTGATTTTATACTTCAAATGGCTCTAGATTATCGCCCAGTGGTTTTACTTTAACGATGGATTCTGCAATTGGCAAATATCAGGTTTTGAATGAACAAAAACAGCGCTGCTGGTTGATCATACTATGGTAACATTGCATCCCAATTATGGCTGGCTATGCCCCTATTTCTGGCTTGGCAAATGCAAAATGCTAAGGCCACTCTGTAGGGTTTCTATCTGACCATATTCACCATTTTGTCGTCGGTTGAACTGGAATGTTTAGTTGTTTCATGTTGCTTCGAAAACCTTACCCTCTGGTAAACTAACATAACTATGGAAAATCACAATCTTCAATAGGTAAATCAACTATTTCTATGGCCATTTTCAATAGCAAACTGTAACAAATTACCAGAGGGTACTTCCTAGGCCCTAGGCTATGCATCTGGGTTTGAATTGTAAGAAAACTCAAAGCTGATGACTTGGCTCATTCTTGGGATGATTCGTCCATCATCAATTTGGGGGTCGGCCCATGACGATATCGTCATTCACGCTTAAATACCTTCTACCTTCGGCTAATCCAACCTGACTGATAGAGAACTTAAACAGGTAATCAATATACTGTATATATAAATCAGAAGCGGGCTGATGACTCTCCAGCAAAGCATGTTTGCTTGGCAAAAGGTACGCTCAATCACTTCTTGTTAGTGTATATCCCTTGAAACAAAAAAAATGGCAACTGGGTAACATCATCCCAAAGAGAGCCAGAAGGCCATTGGGAATATGGCAATATGGATACTCATAGCAACAGCTCCTCCAGAAGTTGGAAACCACCAGTAAAAAAATGTCATCTCCATCCTCGGGGGTGCCATTCCAGTAAGTAGTCCCTACAGACCCATAGTTATAGGATGTTATAGGCGGTATATCCATGTATATCCCAACTCATGGCCTTTATTACAATGGTCATAGCCATGAATAACCTCAACTGCGCCCTCAAATACGCTGCAAGATTCCTTTTTTCCCGATATGGTCTCTCACTCGAGGCCCAAGACTCCCAACCTTAGCAGGGACTCCTGTGGGACATGGGAATCATCCTGGGCGAACCTACCATCTCCGAAACCTCCGACAACGTGGCGTTTTCGTCAGTTATGCCAAATGTTTGAACCATATTGGCAAAGTAACATAGCTATTGAAAATGGCCATTTATAGTGGAATTTTCCATTAAAAATGGTGATTTTCCATAGCTATGTTAGTTTACCAGAGGGTAACCATATTGGCAAAGTATACCGTGCAACACACATTTCCAAGTCCGACTTCGCAGCGATCGACGGGGCATCACTGGCCGTCTACTTGCGGCTGAAGCCTGGAGTTCCCTGCTTGGTGACGAAGTTTTGGTGATTTTGGTATCCAACTGTCCAGCAGTATGGCAGCGCTAGGTTTATGAGCTACAAATTTCGAGACAGTCCTGGTGGATGCGGAAAAAACAACACATACATCTGACATTGGCCAAAAATGTCCAAAATTACGTTTGTTTTAGCCTGGTAAGTCAATCCTCAAAATGGCAACAACCCTAAGTCCATAAAAACCTACCAGCCACAAATATAGTGCAAGAAATGGAGGTTTCCTAAAATAGGGGTACCCCTAAATCATCCATTTTAATAGGGTTTTCCCTCATAAACCATCCATTTTTGGGTGCCCCCATGTACATATAAATATATATACGTATGTATAAATGCATATAGATATATGTAGGTATGTACACTATACTGTATATATATATATACATACGTGTAGAATGGAGACATAGATTTAGAACATATGTAGAATTGAATACATTTAACCTGATCTGGTACATTTTTCGGTGCTTTTTTTGAAAGATCCAGAGGCCCTCGCCGACTTCGCCGAATTCGCGCGCCACGAGACTTGTACATTGCGTGGAGGGAGACGCTGCAGAGGATCAAGGTGCCAGTCAAATAGAACTGCCGCAACCCCCAGCTGAGTATGGAATATACCCAGTTATTCATAGGGAAAACCGGAGATATAACTCAGAGAATACCATCCATGAGTTGGGAGAATATGGATTAATTAGAGGAGAATAGTGGGATTATCATGGATAATTCTTGGACAACTCTTAAAAAACTATCCCCACTACGGGTTTATTATTGGCTATACTCCCGAAAATGGGACGATGCATGTGCGTGATAACCACATTGCAAGCCAGTTGTGTGTACATATATATATATATATGTTTATATATTACATGTCGTGTCAACAAAATACTAGCTACTCGGAGGGTAAGTAACCCACGTAACTGGTTATCCTGGTGAGTAAGTCCCCATTCAGTAGGTTATCCCATGGTTTCTATGGGTTGTCACTATGGTTACTAGCTGGTTATTAAATGGGATGATCCTCAAGTACCCTCTGGTAAACTAACATAGCTATTGAAAATGGCCATTTATAGTTGATTCCCCACCTGCCAGGTGAGGGTTACTAGATTTTATCACAGCTGCACGGGGGGGTGCACCTCCTCCTCCTCCTCCTCCTTCTTCTCCTCCTCCTCCTCGTTCTCCTCGTGCTTCCTCGTCGCCAGCTGCAGATCGCAGTAGGCACTGCCGGACTCCNTCCTCCTCCTCCTCCTTCTTCTCCTCCTCCTCCTCGTTCTCCTCGTGCTTCCTCGTCGCCAGCTGCAGATCGCAGTAGGCACTGCCGGACTCCATCTGCGAGCTCCAGATCGCAGTGGGCACTGCCGGACTTCATCTGCGAGCTCCAGATCACAAACGCCGGACCTCAACGGCGAGCTCCAGACTCCAGTGGGCAACGCCGGACCTCAACGGCGAGCTCCAGATCCCAGTGGGCAACGCCGGACCTCAACCGCGAGCTCCCGATCCCAGTGGGCAACGCCGGACCTCAACGGCGAGCTCCAGATCCCAGTNCTCCAGATCCCAGTGGGCAACGCCGGACCTCAACCGCGAGCTCCCGATCCCAGTGGGCAACGCCGGACCTCAACGGCGAGCTCCAGATCCCAGTGGGCAACGCCGGACCTCAACCGCGAGCTCCGGATCCCAGTGGGCAACGCCGGACCTCAACCGCGGGTTCCCGATCCCAGTGGGCCACGCCGGACCTCAACTGCGAGCTCCAGATCCCAGTGGGCACTGCCGGACCTCAAGGCCAGATAGAATGTCAGATAGAATGTCAGATAGAATGCCAGATAGAATGCCAGATAGAATGTCAGATAGAATGTCAGATAGAATGCCAGATAGAATGCCAAATAGAATGCCAGATAGAATGCCAGAAAGATTGCCAGATAGAATGCCAGAAAGCATGTCAGATAGAATGCCAGAAAGAATGCCAGAAAGAATGTCAGATAGAATGCCAGAAAGAATGTCAGAATACATGCCAGAAAGAATGCCAGAAAGAATGTCAGAAAGAATGGCAGATAGAATGCCAGAAAGAATGCCAGACAAGATGCCAGAAAGAATGCCAGAAAGAATGCCAGATAGAATGCCAGANAGAAAGAATGTCAGATAGAATGCCAGAAAGAATGTCAGAATACATGCCAGAAAGAATGCCAGATAGAATGCCAGAAAGAATGGCAGATAGAATGTCAGAACATATGTCAGATAGAATGTCAGAACATATGTCAGATAGAATGTCAGAGCATATGTCAGAGAAAATGTCAGATAGAATGCCAA
>BGPT01001190.1:162547-187682 GCA_003297045.1 Symbiodinium sp. clade C Y103 | reverse complement strand
GCCATAAAGTTTTGCCAGAAAAAGAATGTCAAAATCTGTATCACACTATATTCCAAAGAAAGTATCGTGGTGGGGATCACTCGAAGCAAAGTAATTGGTTTTCAGTCTTAGATACCATTGTGTTTTTTGCTGGCTGGTAAATATGGTAAAACCCAAAATAAATTTACCATTTGGGGAGGCCTTTTGCCTGGGTTTACCACATTACAGTAACTCCCAGAAAAATGCACTTTGTGTTTCCAGGATCGTGATGTTTCCTCCAGAGTTTCCAGTAAGTTTTCTATCTTGATTCTTTTGGGGGGATTGCCATACCATAACTATAATTTATGATTACTAAAATACCCATAGTTGATTTCCCCAGTGGACCAGAGATTCGTATATTGCAACGCAACAAATGCGACAGCGATGGAATGATTTTTTCACACTGTGTCATCACGAACGGAAGCTGAGCTCGCAGGGTGAAATTCTGTCTCCACATTGAGGTCTGTCTGACCATCTGTCAGCATGTTGCATCGCATGCAGCCAGAAAGCCACATGAAAAATGGGTCCATTGACATTGTGGTTTCTGAACACCCATTGGTTTCCTCCTGGGCATTTGGTGTTCAAGCCATGCACACCTGCATTTCGATTTGGTCCAGACACGTTGTCGTTAAACAGGTTGCTCCACACATTGTAGCCTCTGAGGGTCCAATTTGGGTTTCGCTTGGAATTTTGCAGAGATGCAGTCGAGCAACATTATAGGAAGCTCCAAAAAGTATTTGAAAAATGCAACAAAGTAGACATGATCACTGAAATGATCACTATTTCAATGAGGATTACTTTTCTATCTTTTTTGAGCCTACTTGTGAACCATTTCCCAATCACAGATCCACCATAGTGCAATCAATTCATCATCCCAGCAATCAACATCTTCTTAAACACATTTCAACCCGGACATATCGACCTTCAAACAACGCCGAATGGAATTTCCCCTGGGAAATTTCACCAGTGGGAATCCCACCGGCTGGCCTTGTACTCCTTTTGTGGGACATCTGAGAAGCCTCGGACATCCCGAAGAGATGGGGATCAACCGGAGATAGGAAGAGATCCTGATTTGCTGTTTCAATACAGGAAAAGGTCGGCGGTAGCCTACACAACTTATCGCCAACTGGGTTTAATGACTCCAAGAACTATAGGGGTTACGGATGGTTACGGTAAATATATCTGTATACCCAATGAGGGTTATAAACCCACAGTGTGGTGCCCAATAGGTAGCTAAAACGGTGCAAAGAACTCCAATAACTTGGGTTTATAGTAGATATATCTAACTACTTCATGGGGGTTAGAAAAACAACAAAAAATAACTTGGGGGGCACCAACCTTGTATGAATCACCTTTTTGCATAGGTAAACCCACGTTAAAAAAATTGGTGAACCAGTAGTTGCCCCAGAACAAAGCAGTTATTCTTGGTGAATCCACCATTCAATTTGTGGTGAACACATGTAAGGGTTGCTCCCAACACCCCAGGTACACGGGGGCTAAATTGGCCAAAGGTAAAATCATGAACTTACGCCCTTGGTGGCTATCATTGACCTACAGCTGGCTGGAGCAACTCTGCATGCAAGTACCATCTACAAAAATCCATCAGCCACCTTCCTGTCCTTGAAGGTCAAGGAACAGTTACTTTCCAACTCGCCCCACAGGAGCCAGAGGGAAGTTGCCAAGAGCAACACTCCTGCGACGCCATTGTGGACCTCTACGGGGAACAACTCATCTGTAAATTGGATATACAAAAGAACGACCGAATATATTTTATTTATATATCATATAATTATATGTATATTACATACATGTGGAGGTCTCCTGAAATGGGGGTACCTCCCAAATCATCCATTTATAGATTGATTTTCCATTATAAACCATCGATTTTGGGTGCCCCAACTTATGGAAAGAAATCCCCAACAATTTGGGGACTTCCCCGTATCTCAATTGGTGAAATGTATCTTGGTTTAAGTTTATCAAACTGGGGCTTACTAATCTCCACCAGCAATCCAACAGTTGTTCTAGTTATAAACCAACAGGAGCCTCCCAAATTCAAAGGATCACGTCATTGGTGCTACCCATATAGCCGTTCTTGAACCGTGAATAAGCTTTTTGCTATGTTAAGTCTGAAACCATCCTAGTTTGTGGGTCAATAAGATTGAACCACTGCCATATACAGGAATCCTATCTCCCGGTCACCTAAGTTGCTAAGTGCATCTTAACAACCGGAATACTGACACAGAAAGGAACGAGATCTCAGTGTTAAATATTGATATTTGACGAGCAAAAATGTGGATTTCACCATCAATAAAAATGAATAAACACCGGAAAGACAACTATGGGAATATTGATGTCACCAGCTGAAGGAAGCATCATTGATATATGCTAGAAACCATCCAACATGAAAGCATTCAAAGCATGAAAGAAAGAAATCCCGTATTTGTCGCTGCTTCTGAACCGCCCGCAGCCGGTGCCTTTCAGGTTCAACGCGATGGTCACCTTGAACCCCACGCTGCTCGTGTCAGCTGCGCGACTGAGCATGGCCGACCTGGCGGAAGATCCGTTTGGATCCTTTCTGCGGAGATCGATTTTAGGTGCTTAGTACAATGTGGGGCCCTATAAATATAGACCATAGATATATCTACCATAAACATCCATAGACCATATAGTTACCCTTCTTAATGGTGTTTAGTAGGGCATGGGAGAATGATCCAATCCATAGCTATTAACAATCATCCCATTCTCACATTCCTACTAATTAAGCAGCAGTAAGGGATGAGACAAAAAGATGGGCACTCAACAGCCAAGTAATCTAGCCATGCAAGGGATATTACTACCATGCTATTACTAATATGGGCCTGATATCGGTCCCCTCAATGTGGTTTTGCAAGTCATAAGTGGTTCCAGTCACCGACGTGAACTCAGCGCGAAGCAAGACATGTTCCCCGTCGACCACTTTGCTTATGATTTGATGCTCCAGAAGAGTTTTCCAGGCACTCTTCACATGGGCATACCCGGCTTCACCACTTTCGAGGCGAATAGCAGCCCAAGTAGTGGTCTGGTCAACGGGAACAGAAAATCCGTCGCCTGGCGCAGTGTATTCGTCGTAAGCCCACAAAGGAGGCGTGGATGGTGCTTGTAGGTCCAAAACTGGTGGCGTCTGCGGTACGGTTGGCTGATCCAAGAGCTGCATGTACAGCTGCACATTTGATATCATGAGCTTGGCATCGGCAATGGTCTGAGCGACCAATGCTTCCACAGGTAGCCGATGACGTAGCGGCCACAAGATATCTGCAGATTGTTGTAGAAACATTAAAGAAGCAATGCACTCAGGAAGCAAACTGTTCAATTACCAGAGGGTAACTACCATAAACCATGCATTGTCGCCAGTTACTTGCACCAGCCATGGTGGGGATGCTGTATGGCACTGAGTCCAACATTCATTGGTTGTAATTACATGTAATTACTCACCTTCCCATAAGTCCGCGCTTTAATCCATATGATGGTGAAGTCACTTTTTTTAGATATCTCCATCCAATCCCAATTCCACATACATCCCATCTATGGCTACATGTAGTATAGGGCTCCCTGCTTTTTCCACTACCTCTCCATATTGAATGGAGACCCCCTTACGAACCTGTCGAAGTTGGTGAAAAAAAACCGGTCTTGTGCCGTGAACACCCAAAAGCGCGGTACGGGTTGCGCTGCGAGCCGACAGTTGCGAGCCGAAAGGTGTGTACAATGTGGGGCCCCCGTTTACGATAGCTCGGTTGGTTGAACTAACTAGGTTAACTTTTATGGTAGATATCGTATTCATGGGGTTTTATAAACCAACAAACATGACGTTTGATGGCCCCACATTGTACAGCATTTCGATGATACAATAAATGAAACATGTGGGGGGGTTCATAAAATAGGGGCACCCCCAAATGATCCACTTTTGTTTGGGATCTTCCATGAAATAAACCATCCAGCTAATTATTGGGGTACCCGCATTATCGGGAACCCGATTATCCTTGAATGGCATAGAACCCTTTCAATTGATACCATTTGGTACCCAAAAATGGTGGTATGACAAAAATCAGAGGAACAGTGTAATTAAGCACCACTTCTTCAGCACTTCCATTGGACAAATAGCGATGTGACAAAAGCTAGATGGAAAAGTGATGAATAGGGATAAGTTATTAGCAGGTTCACCAACCAAGGGACCTACTGTCCGGGGATGTTTGATCAATTCCTACGCGGAATGGCCATTCAAGCATAGCAACTCCTAAATAGATCGAAGAAAATAATGGAAACCTGGAAATCGTGATGGGCTGTCAATATTCTGGGTTTCCCCTTTGGTGAGAAAGGAGACAGGTCAGGACCGGATATCAGCAGATTTTCCCACATGGCAGACGAACTCTTGGGAAAATGGAAAACAATCTTGAACAAATCTAGGACTGGAAATTATCATAGAGTGGAAAATGATCGAGTTTCCTGCTTTGCTTTTTACAAATGATGGTGATAATAATAGTTTTTTTATTATAAATTATCGATAATAATTACAAATGACAAATTCTGGAGGTAACAAAATTATCTTTTTACAAACAATCCAGATGATATTGAGGTCATAACTGCTTAATTCTCGGTGACCTCAGGGAACCCCCCAAAGGTGACCCCCCCAATATATCAAAACCGGGGACATCACCTTTGGAAGGGTTGAGTTCCCATATGAATACAGGTCAATCTCTATTTTTGCAGGTTAATATGAATCACTGTTCATTTTCAATTGAACATCTCAACATATTCGAAAATCGGAGACCAGCTTGAAAGTGAAAATGCCTCTTCTTATCTCTGATTCTTTTCGAAAGTAAATATACAATGTGGGGCCCCCAAGATAGCTCAGTTGGTTAACCTAATGAGCTCAACTATGATTTGTGGTAGATATATCTATAGTATTCATGGAACTTATAAATAAACCAACTTATAACCAGGGGCCCCCACATTGCAGACACTGGGTTTCCTCCACCGTCCTCTGTTTGTTCGACAACCGCGTTGCGGTGTTCCGGTCGTCTCCCGTTGTCGATTTCTGTACAGCTGCCAGCTGTGTCAGGCAGCATCCATCGTGGGCAAGACCTGAGTACATGAAACATGGGGGGTTGAACCAAGCATTTCATGAGGATCTTTTTGGGGATTAACTGATGAATTATAAGAATCAGGGGATAACTCATAGTGAGATAAATTGTGTGAACTAGCTATAGGTTTATTAATTTGGATTTATGGCAGTGCTAGGCTTAGATGGGATAATAAACCAACTTATAACTTGGCGGCTCCACATCGTCAATTGCATATCCTATATGGGTCTCGGACAAGATGCAGAAAAGTGTTTCTAGAACGTTATAAATGATGATGGTCCCCTCATAATTTCCTGCTGTCGAACAGTTCGTTCCCTATTTTGTGGTACTATAGTTCAGTGGTATTATATTGTGACATAATCATCCCATTTTGCGGTACTATAAATTAGTGGTCTATGGAATATCCCAAAATTATAGTTCGTTTCCGGCAATTTGGGACAGATCGGGTAAAGCATTTGGGAATGAAATAACACCTATAAAAATGGTGAGCCATTTGTGGATGGTTGTTCAATGGCATTGTTTTACCAACCTTTAACATTACTATTATCAAACATATGGAGGTTTCCTAAAATAGGGGTACCCCCAAATCATCCATTTTAATAGGGTTTTCCATTATAAACCCTCCATTTTTGGGTACCCCCATTTTAGGAACCCCCCATATCCTCACAATAATATTTGAATATCTTAGAATACAGAATCATTAACAATGCCAGTTCTGGGATTTATCATCACAAAGTATGTTGCTATAAATCAATACCCTAGTACCCTGGTGAATCTCAAAATAGCTGGTAGGCGCATGTTTGTCCACCTATGGTGTAATAGGTTTTGATCCATGCCCGTATAGCTAGCCCTCTGTTCATCAACTAACCAGTCAAAAAAGGACATCCATGTCCCATAGCAACCAATTCGTGGTTGCCGGGTGGGCCACCCACCATGGAATTCTCAGTCAATTGAGGATGTCATCCCATGTTTGGGCATGGAAGGCATCCCATGTTTGAACCCACCTCTCAATAATGGATGCTCCAATTGAACATATTGCCATCAAACTATCCGCCTTTGTCCATCATTTCCGGCTAGGCTGTTTGAAGTCGTTATTTTTTTTCCACTTTGATTCGATAAAAGGCTCCATTTCTGCAGCAGTTCCTCTTGCCAAAGGCTTCAGAATATGGGTGGTATGAGTCAAAACCCTGCTACCCCGCTGTTCGCCCGAAATTTCTGGTGCTCTTGGATGTTCATCAGATTGTATCCCTATTGTGAGTTTGTTCATAACACCCAATAAACCCCGCAGTCACTTAGTATAACTATCTAAATCAACCAATCAACAGAGGTATTTTCAATGTCTCATTAGAGGTGATGACCCCACAGTTACAATTTGTTTTCTAAACCATTATAAACCCCATTAAGTATAGATATTCTACCATAACCCCAAGTTTTCGGAGTTATAACCCAACTTAGCTAAGATAAATCAGCTATAAATACCATTAAATCCTTATTTTTGTTGTATAAATCACAATTTTTCCTATGTTTTTTTTTAATGGGGGCACCACCGGATAACAGACTGTCAACACCCTCAGCCCTGAACATCGTCCTTCACATCATTGTCCTTTTTGCTTCCAATGGACTGCACGGGTTGCACGAGTCCGGCGACTCGTCCGGCGACCAAAACCCCCACTCCCTACAAGGTGAGGCCCCCGTTTTGCGATAGCTAAGTGGGTAAACAAAACTCCACTATAATTTATAGGATTTTATCATATTTTATAAATATATATGTTATATGGCTTAACCCAATATACTTCATGGGGTTTAGAAGCCCACTTAGTGTTGTTTGACAGAAGTTTAATCTATACTTCGTGGGGTGTTCATAAACCATCATAAACCATCATAAACCAACAAACAGCACTGGATGTCCCCAGCAATAAACGAAAAACAGAGAGCTCAGAGATGATCGAATCCAATGCTTGGCCGGACCTTGGATGTCCTCCGGGTAAATCAAACATGGCTAGCTGGGACAATCATCTACAAATTATGGATTTTCCGGCAAGCCACGTTTGATGACACCGGAGGGTACCTAGTTACTGTTGTTCCCACTACTATGGCGAACAAACATTCTCAAAGTTCGCCCAGAATGAGGTTTCTTGGAGAAACATTTTGGTAGAGGGAATCCTGATGAATTATCATCATTCACTAATCTGAACAGTTCGGCTATTTGGGGATGATTTCCCTTAATAACTTATCCACAAAGGGAATGGAGTACTCTAAGATTTGGATACTTCCTGTGCTTGATGCATCACCTGGGCAGGCTCATGAAGATGCTTCTCATGTTTCAATTTCTCGGCATGAAATAAATTTCAGCATACCTCAGGATATCTGACTTGATCTTGCTTTTAATTATGTAAAAAAAAAATCTGCATCATGTCATTAATTTTTCCATTAATCCTAGGAGCTTGGTTTTTAAACAACAGGATGATTCGCCATCTGGCTGCCGAATTGGGAAAAAAAACAACAGAGATACGGCGATATCATGGGGAAGCAATCATATCCAACAACGTACTGCCCCCAATCCGAAACGCTCAAGCCTTTTTTTCCACTAGTCACAAGGCAACCTTGAGTGGATTTATGATATCTCGAACTAGTTTTCTGGGTGAACACAAACGATAAACGAACTTAAACGCAACTGGCAAACACCACCTTGGCAGGAATCAATCATCTTCCGTCAGGACCTGACCGTATTTGCCCTGGCTTTTGTTGATCATTCCCAAACCTACCAACTAGATTCTGTTTCTGGTGAATCAAAAACGACCGTTTCGTCCGCGACGCGCCTCGTAAACGGTGACGACGGCCTGTCACTATCCATCTCGCAGTTGTTCTTCCAGCTATGGAAAATTATGCACCTAAACCAATGGTACAATGTGAGGCCCCCAAACGTTATGTTTGTTGGTTTATAAGCCCCCATGAAAACTATAGTTATATCTACCATAAACCATAGTTAACCTACTTATAAACCAACTTAGCTATCTAGGGGGCCCCACATTGTAAGCATATAATCTACCCGAACCAGGACAAAGGCTCCATCAAGGTGGGAATGTCATCTGAATCATTGCCATATCGAGGAGAGTGATCATCGATCTTTTTCTGTGGATCGTGTGGAAGTTTTCCGGGAACTGCAATATGAGCAGCTGAAACAAGGGAAAAAACTGAACATTGGGACTTGGTGACATTTATTGTATGTGATTCTGTTCTGTCCAGAAAATACGGCTGAACAATGAACGGACATAAATCAGAAAAATCAGCAACCACATTGGAGGGGCTATTGGGATGAAGGTTGAATAGATACAAAACTTGCAGTAACGTTTTCATGTTTTCATTGTTTAATCGGTATCTCCGTATCTCCCCCTGTTTTTGACCGTCAACTCCCAATGATTTTTCCAGACCCAATGATTCAACCGGTGGATGAAGGAACCAAAAATACAAGGTGGTGCCCCTGAATCATCTTTGTTGGTTGATGAACTCTTCTCACTATAGATACATCTCCAAATAATCCGATCGTTAGATATCGTTAGCCTACAATGTGGGGCCTTCTAGTTGCTATAAGTTGGTTTATAAGCCCCATGAAAACTATAGATATAGCTACCATAAACCATAGTTACTCTAGGTAAACACCAACTTGGCTATCTAGGGGGCCCCACATTGTAGCTATAACTATAACCAATGAGCATTTTGTAGGAGGCAGCACCTTGTAGATCCTGTTGCTGATACTCTAGATACTGCTGGTGGTTACCATCCCCTAGAAATAGGAGGATGTTAGTTTATGACACCCAGTGGTGGTTGGCTCATGAAATGGATTATGACATTGGGCTTACCACATGAAACAGTTTTGACTGAAGAGTTCACATGAGGACACTTAGAAATGGGAACATCTACCCATCTTCTGACACTGAGTGGAAAGGCAGAACGGCGACATAGAGTATCCTCGCTTCATTGATCAAAAAATCCACATGCTTGCGTTCGGACGTGGAATTTCCCATATGGCAAGTCTACTGTCAGTGGAGCTGCCGCGAAGAAACTGCTTCTGGATTCCTCAACTTTCCCTCGCATAGTGTGGGAGTAATAAAACATGGCCAGCTGCCTAGCTTGGAGAATCGTCGAACTACATGATGATTTTCCATCAAATTTACCAGGATCGCTGATTGCTACACTCACCATCTGGGTCAGGTTAATGGATACCATCCAACATGACATGTTTCAATACCAAGAATGACCAATATCTGTTGACCGTCACAAGCATTTCAAATTTGACATCTTGTACATTTATGTACATTTCTTTTAGCTAGATTGTAATTAACATGACAAAAGAAAAGTTACGTCAAACTACCAAACCAACCAGTCAGTTTAGCTATATGTATATACAATGTAAGGCCCGCAAACGATAAGTTGGTTGAACTAACTAGGTTACCTATGGCGAGGTGGTAGATAATATAGAGATATATCATGAGATATCACATAACTAGGGGGCCTCACATTGTATGAGCTATGTCAAACATGGTAGCAACTCATCCAGTTCACTCACAACAGCCATGGTCAAAACATGGTACGCGGACTAACATTGACCATGGCAAATATTGGGAACGCAGCTGCCCCAGCTTCCCTACAATGTGGGGCCCCCCAACGATAGCTAAGTTGGTTGAACGAACTAGATTAACTATGGTCTATGGCAAATATATATATATATATCTATAGTAAACAAACATATCCTCTGGTAATTAAACGTAGCAATTAAAAATTACCATAGAAAGTTCGTGGATTTTCCCATGAAACATGGTGATTTCCCAGTTCGTTCTGTAAACGTTTACCGTAACGGCCATGGGGACCCCAACCTTCCCCCCCTACCACCCGCCTCTCGTTTGTGTTCAGAGCCGACGCCCCAGAGTCCGATCCAATGAATCCGAGTGCGTTCACCACCGAAACCTCAGCGGCAGTCATGTCATGGAGACCCTGGGGGCCATGGGGAGATTTCTGTGGGATTTTCCCTGAAAAATGGTGGGAATTAAGGGATTTTCATGGATTTTCGGATGGCTTTCACCACTGAAAATTGGGAGATATGGAGAAGGTGAGTTGGAATATATGAATATGATGATACGATGTGGGACATACGGGTGTAGCATTCGGATCTCAACAAAAAGTTGGGATGGAAAACATAGTTTAACAAGCAGAACTAGTGATTGTAAACACAGTGTTGGCTCTCGTTTTTTATTCATAAGAATTGCCCTTGAAAACGGGATTTCAAGTGATCTATTTAACCACAGAGAATCGGGATTCGTCGTTGATTCATGCCAGGCTTCCGTTGGTTAATTGCTACTGCAATATCAGTTGGAATTGTGGAGGAGTTCAATGTGCAGTTGATTGGGTGAACATAAGCTCACTTACAACTGCGGACCCCACATTGTACGATGTTTTTAGATCTAATTAGTATCCCCATTAGTTTGATTTGACCCTTACATTATGTATCGTAACATACTAAAGGTTTAGCAGTAGATCAGTGGATAGAGGTATGGGTATCTATGTGTTGGAGATTTTGAAGGTGCATGTCAGTAAAATCCATCTACCATGCTTGGAGGACGACAAGAACAACATCACCAACAATAGAGCCATTAAATAGCATACACCTGTCCCGTTGTGCTGGTAGGTAAATTGGTATACCTATCATGGGTTACAATGTGTTACAAATTCACAACCCATAAAGCACTTAGTATATCTCCCTAAATCAACCAATCAATAGAGGTATCTTTGCTGGCTCATCTGGAGGACTTGTTTCAACACATCCCCAATATTGCCTGTCACTTGGGTGTGCTCATCATCAAGCACGAGCACATGCAACATACCTAAAATCACAGACCAATACTACCGGATAAGAAACAAAAATAATGATATCAATCAAATGAACCATATAAATTAAAAAACAACATGCATGAACAAACATTTAAAAAAACACAAACATGAAAAACACAAACAACAAAAACTATGCTGTATTATTGTGTATGTGCAATAATCATTACAAGCAACAAATCAATAAAAGAACGATCTTTTGCCCAACTTCACTGAAATCGCAGTTTGCCCAACGCTTCCCGAGCTTCCAAACTTTGCGGAAAGTAGAGACAAAGGTGTGACACTGACCTGACATGGCACCATGGGGCCCAGAAAAACCAGGTTCAAAGCTGAAAGCTGGTGCCCCCTACTTAGCGAAGTTCATGACTAGCCTACTCTCTCGTGTTTTAAATGTAGCTATGGAAGCCATGTCCCTGAAAAAATGATGATACATGATGATTCGCCTGTGGAAAAATATGATGCTCCATAGCTATGTTAAATCACTAGGCTAACAATTGGATTTTTGGTAAAACAAAGTATCTACAAAATGGGGCCTCTCACTTATAAGTTGGTTTTTTAAACCCCAGTAGCTACAGTTCTTTTGTTGCCATGAAACCACACTTATTGGAGTTATATGGTCCTGACTTGAGAATTATCGTACACGGAGGCCCCACCTTGGTTTTTTATGTTTAAAATACCACTGAGTTAGATTTGGTCTTCTCCCAGGGATATTCCATAAATATGATAAACACTTAGGACATGTGGTAGAAAATGGTAAGAATATGTACCCTGTCGTAATCAAACGCGGCAAGCTGGGAAATCCCTTATAAATGGAAGTTCTTCTGGAAAATCCTCAATAATTGTCGGAGTGTCAGCCACGTTTACCGGAGGGTCAATCCTTCTTACATCCCATGAAATCCTAACACTGTTGATGGTTAAATCCCTATGAAATGCCATAGCATCCCTTTGGTTGATCTTTACAATGTGGGGCCCCCAAACTTTATAAGTTGGTTTATAAGCCCCATGAATACTAGTACGATATAGCTACCATAAACTATAGAAATCACACATAGTTAGTTCAACCAACTTAGCTAAGGTTTGGGGCACCACATTGCAGTTTCTTTTTTTCATATTTTTTGAAGCAACGTGGGCCGCAGCACGCGTGGCTAGTGGTCAATTCTATGGACCAACTCGAGCTGTGGACCGGCTGCGGGGGTTGAACCAATCATTTCAGGAGGATATGGTGGGATTAAAACAATGATGCCGGGGGATCAAAGATACTTAGCTAAGTTGGTTTGGTCTAGAACTAGCTAGATGAACTGTCAAGTTCATGGTAGTTGATGACTTATAACATCTTCAAACTCTAATTTCATGGGATTATCAACCAAATTGGGTTTGTCTGAAAATGGTGTATCCCAAATCCATTGGTTAACCATCATATTTTCCATTAAATGGCCATTTTGGGGGTATACCATGGTATACACCATTTTCAGACAGACACAATTAGAATCGGGGAGCCCGACATTCTGAGACAAATCCTGTTTTGTTTGGTCAGACCCCCGAGATCAGGTCAGTTCGATCACGTGGGAGACATCTTAGGAACCACCCAAATGATTGGTGTGAAAATGAGGTACAGATATATATATATATATATATATTTATAAAAGATATATATAATATATATATATACCCTCCAGTAAAATAACAACTCGGCTCCGCACAAAAATTTGGCCGCGCGCAAGGGCAACTGCAACTCAGCCAGCTGTGAAGGTGCGAAGTTGCCACGAGAATTTCGGAACGGTGGATGCATCATCTACAATGTGGGGCCGCCTAGATATCTAAGTTGGTTTAAAGCTAGGTTAACTATGGTTTATGGCAGCTATATCTATAATATTCATGGAGCTTCTAAACCACAAAAAATAACTAGGGGGCCCACATTGTATAAATGGGGACTTGCATGGTTTGTTTATGTCAGGTTATTTTCTAGTAATCAAACATGGCAAAAGACTCAATGGACGATTCCTCATCGATGATTTTCCAAAGTTTACCCATTGTAACAGGGATTTCCCTTATCAAGATTACCAAAGCTTACACTCACAAGATTTAACGAAGATCCTGTGGACCAAAACAAGCCAATTTAACGAAGACCCTGGTGGGTATCTGGGGTATACCTGTAAATGGATGTAAATGGTATACCAGTACTGGTCAGTAATTATCTTCATGATGAATTGAAAGTAAACTAATATCTTGAAACCACCAACTGGTTTCAGTGCATGCCCACAGTTGTAGCTTGCGTCCCCAAATGACCGTAACGGTGAACATGACTTTTTGTTGGTCACACCCCATTTGCTCAAAAAATGGTGGTATCATCACCCTTTTCCTGATTCAACTTGCTATTTTATGGGTATCATGGTATCACTATCTATGAAAAAAACCAATCAGCAGACATGATCACAGATGGTCCTCAACCCATTATATTCCCATTGTTTCCCCCAATACATACCTAATATCCACTTGGTTCCACATAATTGCTGGTTCAATCCCATTTACCATGAAGTTTCCCATGTAATTGATCCATAAATTCAATTTCAAACGGATTTCCATGGTGTGTGAACGATAATTCATCACCTATCTACAGGCCCATTTATCCATAAAGCCAATTGGAACCTATTGGATTATCGCCATCGCGTGATTCCAACCTTCAATCTTAAGATTTGGAGGTTGCATGAGGTGTCCTAAAATGGGAGTACCCATGAGTACTCCAAAACCATTGATTTCAATGCTAAAATGGTCTAATTCTGTCTAGTTTTGAATGATATGGGGGTACCGCCATTTTAGGAAACCCCTATTTGCTCTCCACTTCAGAACCCCCATCGACAGAGATACGGCGCCATGGAAGTCTTCCGCGAGGTCCACTTCCTGACGGTGTGAGTAACGTGAAGTTGCTGCAGAGACGAAGTTGCTACTGAATTGCAGATATAATGTGGGGCCCACAAGATAGCTTAGTTGGCCTATAGCTGAAATAATTAGGCTTTATGGGGGATATACCTACAATCCTATAGTTTGATGGGGTTATAAACAAACGTCCTCAGGAAGTCCAGGGACTGAACAAGTACGTCCTCAGGAAAACCCGTAGAAAGTGGACCAAAAAAGTACGTCTATGTATGATACACATGATGTACCTTTTGAGGTCCCGGACCTCAAAAGGAACGCTGCTATAAACATCCTTTCGATGTACCTTTTGAGGTCCCGGACCTCAAAAGGAACATTGCTATAAAGTACCTTTTGAGGCCCTATAGGCCCTGGGCCTAAAAAGGAACGCGAGTAATCGTGAGTAATCGTGAGTGGGACCTCCCAAATACGTCCTTAAGGCTTGTAAAGGACTCAGAAGGTACATAGCAGCTCTAAAATCATGAGTGAATCGTGAGTAATCGTGAGTGGACCCCGTCGTCAGTAACCCTTGATACTGCTATAAACCCTCGGCCGTAGAATCAAGCAACATTGCTATATTATACACTAGGCCGTAGAACCTCGGCATTGCTATTGTTTCTCGGCGTTGATCCCTTTTTGTGCCACTTTCGGCAAGGACTGAAAAAGAACGGCCTTAGGACTTTTAGGGTATAAATAGATAGTTAATAACCAAAATAGGGGTATACCGCATGTAACGGGCTTGTAATATGGGCATTACATGTTATTACCCACCTACCAACTGGGAAGCACATCCAAGTAGCAACCCGGAAAAAAAGAAAGTAAAATCCCAAAAACAAACTATATAAGTTACTTTTTTTGATATGTTTCTGTGTCATGTGTATGTATATAATGTTTGTTCTGATGTTTGTGGTTCCAACATCTTGAAAGAACATGATAGAACGTATGAGAACATATGAGAGGATTGAGTTCGCTGATTTAATGCATTTTTTTTGCCAGTCACTGGAGGTTCAGATATTCTGTCAGTGAACACCCCTCTCCGCCATGAGGGTGAAATGGCCCCTTCACAGTTTACCTAATCAAATGGTATTGCTCAAATATTATTATGTGACATGATTGAGGCAAGCACATCATTGTTTGACATTGGAGTATACTGGAGTATGGCTTGAAAACAGGGTGCCAATGGGCACACAAATTGGTCAGGTCAAATATCCAGGAAATCTCAAACGATACAGAGTTGGGTAAATAGATTGAGCCGCAGTCAGGTGTCGGCGATATGAGTTGCATGATGTTGCATGTACTGTATATCATATCTCATGTTTTGCTGGTGATATCTGCGTAATTCATAAACTGTCATGTATAGACTTCATAGCAAACTGTGACAAGTCTTCCAAAAAGTCTTTGTATCTGCCAGATTCCTCAAGATAGAACCATCCCACCAGGAAGGGTGTCCAAACGCGTTTTGTTTAGCCTGGCGTGACAGTTGTTTTCCGTTTATCCTTTTTTTCCGCAGTACCCTGCCCTCTATGGAGTTGCCGAGTTAACCAGTGAATTTGGGTGTGGTTGTGTATCCCCAAGACGATATACATTGTGGGACCCCCCAGTCCAAAAGGTTTACTTTTCTTTTATGACCGCATCTAACTATAGATATATCACTATCACACAGAAACACTAGTTATTCATATAGGCTATCTATAGTTAGATGGGGTCAATCTAAAGTTATCTATCAACAAAGGCCATAGCTATATAGTTCCCCCGAAAATGATCTTTGTTATTCTATAGTTATCAACCAACCAAGGCCATCTCGGTCATCTGCGCTTGGAAGACGCTGCGAGGTGTGGCTCCACGCGGCGTCGCGGTTTGTTCAAGGCACGTTTCAAAAGGGTGCCAATTTTGGACACAGTCAACCTGAATGGAATCATGAACAATTAGAAACTTAGATGAACATTTCCCCCTTCTAAGTGTGTGTTTTGGGTCAACAATTAGAAACAGTCAGCCATAAATGAACAATTCCCCCAAGACACACACTTAGAAACACACTTCATTTATGGCTGAATGTCTTTCAAGATGTTTCAAACCTTCACTTTTTGTGGGCCGCGAAATCGCGCATCACCCAATCACTCCTGCGTCGGTTCCATGTCCCCCACGCTGGTGAAATCCAAGTCTTCCCTGTTGATGTACAACCTGGATCAACGGAGCTCTTCAGCGGCAGAAAACTTACTGGTGCTTAGTAGGGAATGGGGGTTGCTGGGATGATTATGAAAATGGTTATTGTAGGTCATCCCCTCATTTCTATTCCATTCATCACCGTCCATATGGGGGGTTTCCTAAAATGGGGAAATCCCAAAAATGGATGGTTTATTTCATGGAAAATCCTATCTAGAAATGGATGAGAACTGGGGTACCCCTATTCTAGGAAACCACCACTTGAGTGCTAAAAGTAGGGAATGGGATGATCGTGAAAATAGATCTGGATGGGTCATTCCCCCACTACCTTTAGCACCAGTAAGAAAAATGAAACTTATTCTCAGTCGATTTCCACAAGTGGTGGGTTCACCATATATAGAATGGGGAGCTCAATAAGAATCATCGACGCAGCAAATTCAGGGATTGTGTTTTCTTTGAAGTAAAAGACCTAATCGCTGGCCTGCTGTCCCTATGGGCTTTCTATGCGTGCTCCAAATGAGAGGTTTTGATGTGTTGCCAATTACCATCCGTAGCCAAGATTGGATACCCATCCAAAGAGTGCCAGAATCCAACCAAACCAATCAACCAACGCTACCCAGTCCCATATCCTTTTGAAATCGTGAAGAAGTTACCTTGGGGATGGCTTCAACCCTTCAAACACCCACTCAACTGGGGAATCATCATTAATACCCACCAGAATTGTACAAAGATACAAACAGGGTTAAGACCTTAAACAATTGTAATATTCCCATATGGAGGTTTCCTAAGTCATGAGGCTACCCCAAATCATCCAAGTTATAGACCATGACTTCATACTGAAACCCATGTGGTGAGTTCAGGATCCCCCATGACTTCAGAACCCCCATATTTGTCATGATATTCTCATTATATCCCCATTGCCCTCTGGTGACCTAACATAACTATGGAAAATCACCATTTTTCATGGGAAAATCCACTATGAATGGCCATTTTCAATAGCTATGTTAGTTTACCAGAGGGCAAATCATCATTAATCCCATTAAAATCCCATTAAATCACAATTTTCCCATGGTTTTCCTATAAGTTTCCTATTTTTTAATGGTTAATCCATCTCCAACTGTCCTCCGGCAATGAAACATGGCTGGAAAATCCTCCAGGTATTCCTCGGTCATTCTCCCAGTTACGACGACCCTCCGTGGCTATTTCGGGGATTTCCCAGCCAGCCATGGAGCTGAGAACACCGAAGGGTACAAGTGATTATACCATACTATATCTAGAAAAAAGCATAGCTTAAATTAGATCATCCTCTAAAACAGAATATCATTCATCAATATTAATCACGTTCATCATCATTTTTGCATCATCACTAAACCAACCAGTGGATTCCAATGGATACCCTCTGGTAATTTATTACAAACTAGCCATTGAAATAGTGGATTTTCCCATTGAACATGGTGATTTTCCATAGCTATGTTAGTTTACCCTAGGTTTTTCTTTAAGAGAACCACCAGGCTTCCCTGCTTCACTTTGCTGGGTGCAGTTCCTCCATCTCCACCGATCACTGTGATGGCTGTCACCTGGTTGTGATGGGTGGCTTGGGATCCCTGGTTTTTCGCCACCAACATGGCTGGGAGATGTTGGATTTCTGGGATTTGGGATATCTATGGATTCAGAAACCAACAAAATGTACCGTATCTGGATTTGGCACCACACATAGTATAATATTACTATATCATATGTTTTTTATAGATGAACCACTAAGACTGGCTTCGGCTTTCAACATGGGAGCAAACCGCAAGTCATATCTGCAGAGAAGAATTTGCCTGGGATTTCCAAAGGGTATTGAAGGTGCCAATACATTTGCACCAAATAATGTGGAGCCCCCTAGATAGCTAAGTTGGTTGAACTAACTAGGTTAACTATGGTTTATGGTAGCTATATCTATCGTATTCATGGGGCTTCTAAACCAACAAACATAACGTTTGGGGACCCCACATAATGTGGTACACTGATCGGTGACCTGAGAATTGGGGGAACACATGTGCAATTCTTTGGATATAGGTAGATCATGTATATACTAATCACCAGTCTGAAACATAGGAATATACTTTGGATATAGGTATATCAAGTATATCATGTATATACTGTGGATATAGGATGATATAGGTATATACTCCAACATTAGTTGTGCTGAAACATGTCCAGTCTGTTATGGGATTCGCTGAACAGCCTAACATTTCCATGGGTCAAACCTATTCAACACCCGGTTAAGACTAACATTGACAAATATCTTCTGGTCTCTCGGGTTGTCTTAATTTTTGATCCACACCTACAGGTTTATCCAAAAATAGGACATCCCCAAATTCCATGTTTTCTTAATAATTTGTCCTACTGAATGCTGGCCATATTGGGGGACGCACCCCGTTTTCATACGGACCCATTTGAGTCATAACATGTCATAACTATGAAACCATACCCGCACATCTTTTTCAAGCACTGTACACGGCGAAGCTCTCTTTGGCTACACCAAACTCGACCATCACAAATTTCGCGCGAGGCTCAGAAAATTTGAGGCGTGTTTTTCCTGAGCAGTGACAGTGTCGGCTCTGTTGAAGGCAAAAATGGGGATAAACTCTCTATATGGGGGGCTATAATATTCACAGCTGGGTCTCTAATCTAGTATAGAGCCTGCAAAAATGTCTATGTATATATATATATGTATATATATATAGTATATACATATACCAGCATATATTATATTATACCAGCATATTATATATATATATCTATAATATACCCTCTGGTAGTCAAAAGAGGGAATGGAAAATCCTTTATAAATGATGGATTTTCCATTGCCACGTTTGATTACCAGAGGGTATCCACAATATGCAATCTGGTGGTCCTTTGCACAATTGATAGGCATGCTTGGGAGGTCAAGGTACATGTCAAGAAAATTCCTGGCGTCTAACAGCGACTGTTCCGACAATTCGGCCCTGTTCCCAATAGTTTCCCAACTGGTGCAGGATTTCGCAACCATCCACAGTATCATCCCAGCAACTGGGGAAGCTTTCGAGATACGTTGATATATCTTATGGGAATATCATGGGTGTAAAAAAACCCTTGTTTCTTCATATGGGGGGATCCCAAAACAGTGATATTTTTCCTTGTAGATGGTGCCCCCCCAAGTAGTAAACTAGAGGTTTATTAATCTTGGGTTGATATTACAACCAGTGACCAGGATATTGCCCAGGGTCATAGTCCGAGATATCTTGGAAAAATCCAGAAACAACACGGGAGGGGGGGTCGTATAATGGCTATAGCTGCGGGTGTACCCCAATTTCAGAAACATCAACATATTACATTGATTTACATTGGTGTTTATATATATATATATCCAATTATATCCCTAGTCTGGTTAGTTACCATCTCGCTCTTGTTGTTTTTTCTTATAACCTGTTATGAATCATCAATTTTCAGACATCCAGCTGGGTATTGTTGGAATATCCCGATATCCCGATCGCTTAATCTTTACCAGGCCTTGTGGTCCCTCAACCCAGCCTGAACTTGACCTCATCAATCCCGACGTTTGCCTTGCAAGGAGCACGCAAGGCAAGATGGCTCGGTTTAGATACAAATAGGAAACACCCCACTTCTAAATAAGGTTCGACCATGGAACATGTGGCACAAATCATCTTACAAGTATGAAAAAATAGAACCTGAAGAATTTCCGCATACTGGACATACGATGTTCAGCCGTCCAGCTGCAAACATATCCACCATAAGACTAGCTACAGTAAAGTAGCTATAATGCAACAGTAACGGTAGTATTACGGAAGTTATATAGTTTCAGAAGTTTTCTGGGGGCTCAATCCTTTGTAATTGAAACTGTGTCTAGCAGTTTCTTCCTTCTTGCATGGCCATATTCCACAAATACCAAACCAGGTCTTAACCCAAAACAACCGGAAACAACCAGCACCTGCAAATTGGTGCCTCCTACTTTGCCAAGTTGGTTTATAAGTATGCGAACTATAGGATTTATGGGAGATGTACGCTCTGGTTATTAAGCATAACCATAGAAAATCCACTATATATATATATAAATGGAGGTTTCTAGCTGGGAAAATCATCCAAAAATAACCAGTTACTATTCCATGGCAATGTTAAATAATCAGAGGGTATATAGCAACCAATGCTGATTCTTCTGCAGGCTTCTCCATGCCAAGGTGCCACTTCTTCGATATCCTTTTCCTTTCCCTTTCTCCTCAGAAAATCAAAAATCACTTGAGGTGGTCCAACAAACTCAATCAGCAGTGGGATTTCTGGTACCAGGTTTGAGTAGTGGACGGAACATCCCAATTTTGCAACCAAAATGTCAATGACATGATAGGGGGATACCGGGATACCAGGATATCATTGCCAACCTTAGATCACCTGTAAAAAACATGCAGTAAAGGCACTATTCCGCCATGTATGGGAAAACAAATCAACCAGTGACCTACAACTCAGCAAGGTTTAGCGGGTTGATGACCGGGGTCAATCTGTACTCCTCATGGCGAAACGTGGACATTCGGCATCCAACAAACAAAACCACCACAATCAATCTACTTTACCCCTCAAGACGGTTTGTGGTTTGTTAAGTAATAGACCTTGGATTCTTGTTCTGACATGAAACAATTTCATACATATTCTCGCTCCATTCACAATCTTACAAGGTGGGGCCTCTCAGTTGTGGGTTCCAAATCCCAGTAAGTATATTATTTCAGAAGCCATAAACCATATTGGATTTGCAAACAGTTTTTTGGGGTAGCCCGCCCCAAGTTGACCAACACCCGAAAATGGTTTCGGAACACATATCTTGGACAAAAAAACGGATAAAAAAAAAATCAAACCATCTTAAGATTCAGTTTACGGCACCCCGTCTCTCACACAGCCTGCCAGATTTTTTTTGTGTGACTGCAACAAGTGAATCTTTGAACTACAAGTGCAGCCATGAAAGGTTGAACATGCTGTTCCTTCCAAACGAAGCATTGGACGATGGGGTTGAAACCTTAACACTTTCTCAGGCGAACCGGCGACCAAAACTCATCATGTGTAGCATTGAAACATGAGACGTGCAAGTGATGTCAATGAAATATGATCTAGAAAGAAGTAATCATTAGTATAGATTGAAGTTATAAGATATACATGTTCACCCCCAGAACCTACCTGACTTCTTTTGTGGTATTATATGCAAGATATATCATATCTCATAGTATATATATATGAATCATGGTCAAAATTCAATATTTTATACACACATATTTCCATATTTACCACTATTTCCACATTTTATACTTATATGTATATATAATATTTTATTGATCAATAGTAGCCCCATTTCAGGGAACCTTCTCCATAGAAATAATAATCAATGTGATATACACAAAAAGATCCCGTGTCTGTGTCCGGCCCTATGAAACATGGCTGAAGGCCAGGAAACCTTGACATAGACCCTTCGACCCTCGCCTGAGGTGAGGCGTCCCGACCAGGAACGTGTGGGTATATCATGGGGATATAGTGGGTATAGAAATGGGCATATAGCAAATGTATATTTCAAAACATGACATATGGGATATTATGGGATAAAGAATCCATTATTCGGATCTGAAAATGAGGGATTTCATCGGTGTGTGAAAGTCTTGATTTTCTACAGTTTCTATTGTGTGCTTTTGTTTTTCATCAAACATGCGACCCAGCCACAATTTCTATTGGTCAATCTCCATTTTCAGCAGTTCAACCCCAGTAACCCAACAGAAACTGGTTTTTTTCCGGGGTAATCCATAGTTGCCAACTTTTCCCTGGGCTAAAATCCTCATTTTTAGAATACTAAAGGTAGCCATTGCTTCAAAATGATAGCAATCTCAAGAAAAAAGTTGGTAAACTAGTTTGGGGGCATCGCAAGCCCTCGCGAGTTTCTCAAGCTGGTTTCGTTCTTCACGATGGGTCCGATCAAGTTGTGTTTTGACAGGGAAAATCCAATTGTTATCTGTTATCCACTTTTCACGGGGTTACATAGTAATGTATAAATTCAACAGAAACGCAATGTTTGATAGAATAATCAACTATGAAATCACAGCTTTTTTCAGGTAAAATATGGTAAAAACACATAAGACTCTGAAATCCCATCCTATCCCTTCGTCCTCGCGGGGGCGGCCTCCCCAAATATGTGGTCGGCTTGAGGCTGGCGTGTCGCCCCATGCGAAGTGTTGCACAGGCAAGGCCTCGGACACAACTTGGGGGAAGATCATGGGATTTACTGTTGATTTAATCTGGAATGAAGCATCAACAGGAGGGACTAGCCATCATTCATAGGGATACTAGATATCAGGAGGGATATGCTATCAAGCCATGAATCATAGTGAATACTTCATCCTTTTGATGTTAAATATCGGATATGGGGCTTAACCATCCAACCAAAGGGACTTTACAGGATTTCATGGGGATTAACCAGAAACACGATAGGGATTTCGTGGGATGCAATCAGGATTGACCCGAATCGGCAATCGAACATGACCAGTTGGACAATTTCGATACATGGCGGTTTTTTATGGTGTTTTACTGGGAATTTCATCTCTCAAGGATGAATTTTCCAGCAAACCATGTTGTTTTTTTGAACCAACTAGAGGAGGTATAGGAATTTCCGTAACAACTTGTGGTAGCTGATTAGTACCTGACAATAATGGTGGCAATCCTCTATAGGTTGTTAAAACTCCATCAAGACGAAACCTATCTCGGGGAAGCTTGTCCTTCCAGAAAGTCTGCAGGATGATCAAAACAAGAAGACTTATGGTAGTATATCGAACTAATTACGTCGGTTTTCACATCAACCGCACAAACGTACCCACTGAGATAGGGTTTTTTTCCTTAAATTGGGGTACCCCAATGGTTTATGATGGGAAATCCCATTCAAACGGATGAGTTGGGGCTACCTCTATTTTAGGAAACCTCCGCTAAATCCATGTAAATCCCCACAATGTGGGGCCCCCAAACATTATGTTTGTTGGTTTATCAGCCCCATGAACTATAGACATATCTACCATAAACCCTACTTAACCATACTTAACCTAGTTAGTTCATCCAACTTAGCTTTCTATAGGGGGTCCCACCTTGTAGAGGATTTTCCCACATATTTTATGGCTCACTGACACGACACCACCAGTTCAACCCCTCGCAGTCGAGGCTCATCGAGGTCCAACTCCACGTTCAATGCAGGCACCAGGGGTCTGAAATAATCCCGCTGCAACTGAAAGTCACTGTGGCAGAGTTCCTCAGGCGCCACATTCTCGTCATTTAACATGGCTATAACCATGGAAAATGGGGATTGAATGGGTATTTAATGGATATATGTTGGGATATGACTTGGGGATGCAGTTGAGGTTACTTTCATGGGTATGGTTGTCAGTCCGAGAACTTGGGATATGGGAGGGCCCCTATAACTGTAGTTATATTATATATATATGTATAATTACGTATATATATATATATATCCACTCAAAAAACTGGAACTACACTTCCAGGTATGCCCCTCATGTGCCATGGTCGAAACATGGGACACCCGGCTTTGTAAACTGACATGACATGACATAAGTATTGTTTCAATCAGCCTTTTATAGCTAGGTAAATCAACAAACTCAATGGTCCATTTTCAAGAGCAAACTCTTAGTCTACCAGATCTTGGGCGGGTTATGGTGGATCAGTGCGTCCCACCACGGTAATGGAAATCTGCAGAATCCTGTGGCTGATGGCTATGGACTGATCCCGTCATGAATAGATTCCATCATAGTTTCACAAGAAACTATGATTTCATCACCATGGTCAATCTGTCAATCTCATTTATCCTTTATAGTTCTGCTCAAATTCATAGCCAAATCAAAATGGCTGGAACAGCACAAAACAACTTACTCAAGCAAACTTTACCCAGATGGTACAGGTCGGTGCCCCAATTTTTGTGTGTTGGCTTTTATGTTCACCCATTTAACTAGTTTGACATATCTACTAAAAATCCAATTGTTGATCTAGCTAGTTCAACCAAGTTTGCTAAACATTGGGAACATCACATTGGTGGATAATTTTGGTTCTTTGTCTGTATATATATATATATAGACCCCCATTTGATCGGTTGTATTCATGTTTCTTGATAATTCCTGCATTTTTTTTTTTTGGTTAGATCCCAGAATTAACTAACTCTCAGCTATCCCCCCTTTATTGTTTATAGTTCACCCCACTATATCCCATGATTCATGGGTGTTTTAAAGAGCCATACAAGGTGGGGCTCCTCAGCTATAAGTTGGTTTATAAACCCCATTGACTATAGCTATTTCATTGCCATAAACAATAGTGATCATAATTATAGTTATAACCCAACTTAGCTAAGATAGATCAGATTTAAATCCCGTTACATCCCCGTTTTTGTTGTATAAATCACCAATTTTGGGTTTCTTTGAATGGGGGTGGCACCTATTTTTCTTGTTCCCAAGCCCCATGGACTCCAAGATTCAGCTTTCCCATCCTTCACGATCCATGCATGACCTGGTAGCCTGAGAGGCGGTTGTTGGTCGTGTTCAAACAGTTGAGTCTTTTTGTGGCAACAACTGCACAATGTGGGGCCCCCAAACAATAGCCAAGTTGGTTGAACTAACTAGGTCAACTATGGTCTATGGTAGATATTTCTATAGTTTATGGGTCTTATGAACCAACTTATAACTAGGGGACCCCACATTGCATAATCATATTATATATATATATATATATATATAATGTGGACAAGACAATGCCACCCATTTGGGAATGGTTTATATCGCCTACTGATGGTGAAATTGGGCATGGTTTATTCTTGTTTTACCAACATTAACATTGTCTATGAAGCTGGAATATGCTACACATATATCCAATGCATATAAAACACCAATATATATATATATGTATATTGTGAACTGGGTTCAACACTGGCAGCCACACCAGGAAGATGGATATCCAAGAATCTCCAAACGCACAATGCAATGCTT